>OZ014476.1:34722962-35092133 GCA_963965965.1 Trididemnum nubilum | reverse complement strand
GTGCTTACCTGACTTTTTAGAAATCTGCATAATTTTTTTTCTCTCGTCTGATGAGACCCTTGAGCAAGGTCGAAACGCGTCGCGATAGCTCATTCACAATTCTTTAATCTATAATTTGTACTAGTATAAACATTTTTTTCGTGTTTGTGATTGCATTAAAATATGGAGCTGATTTTTGACAAACCTGATAATTTATTTAATTGGGTTTTAAAAGTGTAAGCAAGCAATTAAACCAAAATAAGTCACTTGAAAATTCAACTTTATAAATCTACTGTAAAATTTGAAAACAAAAAGAACTTACAGATAGCTAGTGAAAACGTCCTTATTTGAACAGTAGGTGCAGTTGAGTAGTCATCAGCAAATGGCTCAGCTTTGTCTAGATCTGAACCTCCCTCTGTGTTTGAGGCGGAATGTTGCATTTCGCTTGATGCTTCAACCTCCATCTTCTCTTCAGCGTCACTCATTGAAAACTTATTTTTCCATATTACTGCTGGCATGAAGTTAGTTTTAACTTGTGACAATATATTAAAAAATCAATATCTGAAATACATTTACAAAATATTTCTTCAACACCAATTTCACTGTAGAAATAAATAATTATCTTTTCTTTCACAGCGAGAATGAATAATACTTTTTCTCTTAACCCTTTACCGCCCAACTCACCAAATTTGTCACGTTTCAAATTTATGCGTTGTACGTAATTATTTTTAATTCCCTCGCAGTTCTGCGAGTTTCAGCGTATTTCTAACATTCCAAATAATTTTTTATTTGTGGTTACTTTAGAAAATCGCTTTTTTTGGTTGTTTCTTCAAGCATTTTACTGTAAGAATGAAAAGCAAAAACACAACTTTTTTCTTTTAATGAAAATTATGGCAATAAAGGGTTAAAACATTATCATTTTTTATCATGTTTGAATCGCACAAACTGATATTACATCACTACACTGTTTGCCAACTTTAAACGGTAAGGAACCTGACTCAAACTCACAAGAGTAACGGTTCGATTCTCAGCGATTGCAAATTCCGAAAGTGCGTGTAAATACCTGTGTTTCAAAATTGTCGTGTGTTACTTATGAATTTATGTACGTCTTGTTAAAAAACAAACTTTTGAATGACCGCGCGACAAAAACAAAAGAGGGAGCGTAGGGAAAAAAGAATGTAAATTTTTTACGCTGTTTTCGCTCTTCCACATCTACGTATGCAACCTCTTTTTTGCCAAATACCAAGTGGCAGACAACTTCACAGAATCGCGTGAGAATACGCGAACTTTAACCAATTGTTATTGATGTAAACAAATACCGAAAATCAAGTATAGGCTTAAAACAATAATTACGAACAATAAAAAAATAGCCAAGTTTTATCAAAAAAATCAAATTGTTATGAAATTTTTAGTGACTTTACAAAATTACACTAAAACCGTTGTTGAGTAATCCGCAAAAGTGCACAATCGTACGAGCTTTTCGAGAATTTTTACTTTTTCCACTTTAATCTGTAGCTGTTCAAACCTTCCGAGCAGATGCAACTGCCAGTAAAAGCCTTGTCCAAAAACGCAACAATGTGACGAGATTGCAACTTGAACCTATATTAAAAAAAAACAGCTGGCTTAAACTAAAGTATATCTATTGATTATTGCGAAAAAACGTATACTTTATCAAACCAAAATTTGGACGAGAGATTTTGAAAGCGCTCAAAAATGAGTAAATAATGTGACCAGGGTACGTGTTGAATCCAGATTATGTGTTCAGGATTTTAGTAAAACAACCCTCTACTTCTCGACCAAGCTGTCTTTGTGCCTGCTCTTCCATTTAAATATCTTAACATGAATCGTAACTCGCAGTATATTCTGGTAGAGTTAAAAGCTTGTCGATCTTAAAAATAATCTAACAATTTTGTCTTGATCGATATTTCACCTCAATTATTTTAGTTTACTTCACAAATAACCGTTTTTGTTTTATTAGTAACATCATCGACTTGCTATACGGTTAGTTCACTTAACAAACGATCAATGTGCTAATGTGCTTATAGCATCTCACAAATTATTTTTTCTTGTACATCGAAGCGGGTGAAATATTTGCCGGCAAAAAATCAATTTTTGCTTAAAACTCGGAAACGGCTGGAAAGGTGCATTATTTTGAAATTTGGACGACGTTTGAGGAAAAAGCGGCGGAAGAAAGCTCTAACAATCATTTAAGATACTGCTTGTGATAGGTTTTATCGAAGAAACGAGAACTACTTGAGGTAATAAAGAGGTGCCCCAAACCATGTTCCACTATTCGCTGTATTTGCGAAGATAGATTTAATCTGTTTCACTCCGTATCATTGGAAATTATTCATTTCGGATTTTCTTGACACCAATTAGAAAAGGATGACTTTAAAGGGAATTCTTGCGAAAATAATCAACGCAATGTTCGATTATATTAAAAGAAATTTTCGAAATAGGCAATTTCTCGCAAAATAAGCAGTGCAATGTCCTTTTTATCGAACATCACGTTGCTTATTGCGCAAAAACTTTTGCATAGTCATATTTTCTTATGTCACAAAAAATCGAAATGTAGGGTTGCCAATGGTATGGAGTCAAACGGATTAAACGTATTTGTGTGAATGAGGGAATAATGGTACAAGGGTTTGGAGCACTTCTTTATTATCTCAAGACCAAGTAGTTCTCATTTATTCAAAAAAAAAACAATCTCGAGCAGTATCTTTCAAGTACTCGTTCCCTCATTTTACAAACCTAAGACAGGCTCAAAAAATTGCAACATTTTAGCACTTCGCTCTAACACTCTGCATTTTAAACTACATTTGAGACAACATTTTGCTTCCATATTTGGCAAAACTGAATTTTCGATTTTGTCGGGTTGACATAGTATCGACATCACAAACAAAAAAAAAGTTTCTTCTGTATGACTCAAACTGTTAAATGACTATAATTCAATCTTTGTACATGTACATCTCACAAACTGTTGTACTTTTGATTTCTCATCTGTGCTACAGTACTTTTTAGTCAAAAGCATTACAATAATAAATTATTATCAACATCATAGCAGAAGCATATCTAAATAGAACATGCAAAGAAGCATCCTCTATACCCCTTTGCTCAAATACCCCTTTGCTCAATTGGTAAAACACTGGACCAATAATAATCCATAGACTGCAGGGTCGAAACCTGTGGGAGGACAACTTCTTCGCCTCTGAGCTCGCAAACGATTAATAATGTAATTGGAGATCACACGTACGTGACGTAACAACCTTACTGTCGTGAATGACGCGACCCTGCAGAAAAAGCGAGACAAAAAAATGCTCATCCACTTTTCTATCGAATTTATTATCCGCCTACAACTAGCATTACCACAGAACTTATTCTTTACATCTAATTAATTTTCTACAGCACGATTTAAAACTGTCACTAAACAAACTGACTATCGGCATGCCAGTCAAGGTAATTTTTCGCAGTCAAGCTGAACTCGTATTTTCACAAAATTCGAAAATTTTAATTTTCCATCTTTCACTTACACACGGGTGGGACGAAAAAACCTACCAAATTTTAAAACCTTGCTCTGGCACTGCTCTCTCAGTTATCTTCATAACTGGAGAGAATTATGCGGTGTTTGAGTTGTCATCTGGCTTGAATAAGAGATTAGAAATCCATTTACCAGTGTAAGAACCCAAACGCTCTAACAGATAAAAAATTAAAAGGTTGCTAAAGCGAGGAAGCACTTAGTCAATCAGAAATATTAATCCGCGCATTTTTATCCACTTTTTAAGATTAGGATTAGGGTTTGAGTTAGTAAAAGTTTGAGTTTGGATCAGAATTCATACAAAACTAAATTGGCATTTCCAGTGAAATAGTTTCTTTCAAACCAAAAACACGTCCAAAAAGTTTGAAATTTAAATGAGTTTGCTATTTAATAAACATCGCTCGAAATGGGTAGGAATTTGCCAATCGAAATTGGCATTTTCTACCGTGTGTCGTTGACACAAACAGGTGGCAGCATGACTCGAAAAACGCTGGGTTTCGGTGTTCAAACTTTCTTGTTTCTTTAGCAATATGCAGGAAAAACAAATGCTTTTGAAGAAAACTTCGTACTAAAGTGCAACACCATCATAACCAAATGAAAACAACTAACTACCACATAATCAGATTAAGAGCACAAAACTAGCCACAATAATATTGTCTTCATTGGTATTCACTGCACAAATTTTTCTATTATTTAACCTCATCCAAGTAATTCAATACCTATTTTATAACTACCTATATTTTTATTTATATCATGACTAATACTGTCTTTCAAATATTTCACACAGTTTTACTTTCAAACGTTTCCACTTTCCACAGTTGCTATTCTGAATGGAAAGCGTGGTTTTGGCACCCAATTATAGCGACATCGAGGTAACAAATTTGTGACATAATAACACCACTGTAAATAAACCACGCGTGAATTGCAAACATGTCCATGGCCAACGACATTACGAGCAGCGAAACCGAAATTTACAGCCAACGAATTCTTTCCTTTGCCAAACCAGCTAAGGAAGAGATCGAGGTAAACAGCTATACTACTGTATTTACACGCTAAGTGAGGATAGCGAATATGAAAACTTCATGCGTTCCAATATATTGAAGTTATATATTTAATGTTGTTTTGTCATATGCCATCAATTCAACAAACAAACAACATAACAAAAATTGCCCTATGGAATACACAAAAATTTGGAAAAAACTTGGGAGAGTGCAACCTCACTACTGACCACAGATCAGCCTATGAAGCCACAAAATGGATAGCCTTGAAAAAATCGGTTTTTATTGAAACTTTTGTCCAGCTCTTCTTATAAATCGAAGCTGGAATGAAAAAAAGAACTAAAATGCGGTGTTGTAAGATTGACAAGCTCTTCAATTCACTCATTTGGCAAGGGATAAACAATAGCTTGGGTTAATCTCAAAGACTAATTTTGCGAAAATCTCAAGGAAAAAAATTTCACCCGCTGTTGATCTGTGGAGTGTGGGTGTAATTCTCTACCGCGTCGCGACTGGCCATTTCGTTTTTATGGCAGTGCTAGAATGAATGCAGCCTCATGTACTTCAATTTTCTTTTGACTGACAAGCTTTTACATTACATGTAACACAGCGCATCATTGCAGCAGCCCATAAGAAACGCAATGCTAAAGAATATTTTTTTAAAGATTTGAATTAATATTAGTGGATCCAATAAAATTTGTGTTCTTTCTATGAAACTTCAATAATCTATATTACATTCGGCGGAAAAGCATATTTGCAAAGCAGTAGTGAAGGGGAAAAAAATAAACAATAAAGGAAAAGACTATTTCACGGAAATTTTTGTCTGTTTTTTTTATTAACTCTGACCCAAATCAAACCCAACTCAAATCCTTCCTCTAAAACTAACCCATAACTTAACCCTAACCGGAAATATACAGTAATCCTAACTCTGATCTTAACCAGTTGAAGAAGTAAGTGAAAAATGTACGGGTGAATATTTTTAATTTTTTCGTTTAATTTTTTTGATAATTTTCGGTGAAATAGTCACTTCCAACAAAAAAGGAGAACTTTTGCTTAACGGGATAAAAATCAAGTCAAAGATAGAGGAAGTTCTCTTACGACAATATGAGATAATTACAAATGTCATGCTTTTCGTGAACTGCGCTGGTTTTAAGTTACGGTATTTATTTGCATTTTGTAGTTTCATTTCAAATTCATTAGACAGAATAATTAACATGAGACCTATCTTTGCTCAAACTTAAAAACAGTGATGGCACAAACTACAAATGCAAAGGAAGGGAAAAATAGTCCACAAAAAAATCAAACAAAACTTTGCTACAACAACCCCTGAACTTAAGTTAAAAAAAACTAAAATTTTAACTTACTACGACCACCAGCATACAAGCAATAACACTACAGCTAGTGCTTAATAACAAAAAATTGCGATACATATTACTTCAAACTAGTTCAGCAAAAAACTAAATAGTGACAACAGCTCCAAATTTAAACACTTGTTTTCATCTGAATCTTCGGAGTTAAATTTTTAGGATTTAGCTTCATACGCTTCAATTTTCTTTCGACTGTTAAGATTGTACATTGCATAATATCATACAGCATCAATATATGTTTTGCATAACCAATAAGCTAATCATTTTGGTATCTTTTTAACATCTTACACTATATACTATCGTGTTTTTGCTAATTTCTGTTTCGTAAGATACTGTTCTTGTTTGTAACGTGCAATACGTTTATTTTTGTTTGTGTTTATTCAAGTTAAACTCAATTAAACAACCAAGAAACAAAATATAATGCTTTTATGTGCATTGCACTTCTGGAGACTGCTACAGTACTGACTTCAGAGCGTCTCTGCGACCTAAATTAAATACTCGTATAGGAGGGCCTTTTCGTTTTTTGCAGTATTTATATCACTTAGAAAGGCGCTTTGATTTCCTTTGGTAGCGTTTTAATTTTTTGGGTTTTTATTGGGTAGCGTCAATCTGGTAACTTTTCTTGTACCTAAGAAAACAGTACATACTATAACATTACACCATGGTCCACGAAGAACACCACGAAGCTTGAATTTCTTGTTCAATAATGATAACAGTTAATATTAGATAATGAGCCACATTTATGCTCAAAATTTTAAATCAAATTAAAAACAATGCCAGCCTCAACGTGAAAAAATAGTTAAGGACACGGGCCAGTTTTAAAAAACAAAATCAATTGCCCGTTTTAAACCACAAAATCAATTTCTGCTATGGAGTACCATATCGCGATGAATAATTGGATTTCAGCAATCACAGCCCCTAGAACACCTTTCTTTTTACTGTAGTTTATTACTTGGCGAAATGTAAAAACAAATCTACCAAATGACACGAAGATGAATCGATTTCAACGCTAGTGCACTTCGCTACAGTTCCCATGAAAGGTCGAAAACAGATGATTTATGAACACCTCTACAATTAAAGGTGATGGAAACTGCGACTACAAAACAATAATCGAAAAAAATTACAAGCACAAAAGCAAAAGCAAACAGAAAACAAGGCAAAAATTACAAAAGACAACTTTTTATCAAACAATAAATTTGTGTCACTTTTATTCTCAAAAAAATTTAAGAACAAATAAGGCTGAAAATTCGTGAAGCCTCTACCAATATATACTATGCAAGCAAACAGATGTAATAGCAGACAAATACAATACATTAATTACATCAAGCGTACTGCACTATTACAAAAAACGCATTTTACCGCAAATACCGTGTTTCCCCGAAAATAAGACAGGGCTTATATTAATTTTTACTCCAAAATATGGCACTAGGGCTTATTTTCGGGGGATGTATTATTTTGATACATCAAAAAATGAAGTTACAAAGTAAAAATTACGAGATTTTAAATAAACAGAAATTACGAAAAAAGATCTACATTTACTTGCCATTAACATGTTTTTTATTCAGAAACTCATTAACAACAATTTATTCAAGAACATACACCGCATTAAATGATAGGATGGCATACACCGCATTAAAGCAGTTTGAATAAATATAAAAAAGAATGTTTGACTCTTTCGTCTTTCTGCCGCTCTCAGCTAGGGCTTATTTTAAGGGTAGGCTTACATTAAAATCATCCTCAAAAATCACGCTAGATCTTATTTTGCGGGTAGGTCTTATTATCAGGGAAACACGGTAGCACTCCAAACTTAACTCGAACTGAACATCACATTACGTCAGTCTGGCCTAAAGACGGTATGAGTTGAAATTCAATTTGGTAAATACGACGCTTTGGTAATACAAGTTTGCAAGTTTGCTTCGTTTGCAAGTTTGCAACAATACAAGTTTGCTTCGATTTATCCTCCACTCACGGGAAAGGGACGGTGGCGCATTTGTTTTGTACGAATCGTCGTCACCCGTTTAGGAGCTGACCGTATTTCAAGCTTTCTGGTTGAATTCTTGTCGCGCTAAGCATCTTTTACTTGCCTTTCACCAATCACGTCGTTCTCGCGTAGGCTATCTTTTTCAAAGCAAATAAAAAAGAAAAAAGGCAAAATGCTTGCAATAAATTGACACAAAATTTCCACGAGTAAATATGCGTGGTCGGTAAAAACCACTTTCATATGATGCTTTTGGAAGCTACCAAGCAGAGATATAATTATTATAAAGCGTCGTATCCAAGGACGCAACAACATGACCAGGGAGCGAGTTGAAACCAGATCATGCGATCAGGGTCGCGTTAAAAATGACGCCTTCACCCTTTCGGCCGCGGTAAACACCACAGCCCAGTCTAAAATTGTTAGGTGTATGAATCTATCCTAAACCAACATTTAAATACCCAATAAATTGTAAAAACCACAACATTCCAGAACATTCAGCTATGAACTGACCAGCTGCAAATTTACGAATTACTTTAAAGCAACCATTAAATTGGTTACTTGATCTTATAACAAGTAGTAATAGTTATAAAGCGAACTTTTGCGACTGGATTCCGCCGAAACACCATAAGCATATTTTGTTTTGCTTCTGATGTCAATTATCACTAAAACGCGGTCTTTATTGATAATGACAGCTTCAAGAACAGGGCATATTTTGCTTGTCATCTGAATTGCACTAATTATTTATTGTTTTAACTTTTCTGTATCTAACAAACTAAGCATTTTGGTACCGGTATCGTTTTAAACCTAGCAATGCTGGGACTTCGTTTTCTTTTGCTGAGTTTCAGAATCGTGAAAGCTATGTTTTTTGTGCCGTCCAAAAACATTATTTTTAAATGCTTTTCAAATTATCGAATTACTTCTCAAACTTAATCAAACAACCAAGAAACAAAATTTGAAACTATAGCAACCATTTATGGTACAAGAAAAGGTGATTACCGGATCTGTTTGTATTGTCCGTTTCGTTTCGTTTATGGTTACTTTATTTCACGTTTACTTTTCACGTGACCTCGTATCCTGACTGTGAAACTACGCAAATTTGCTTTGCTCATCAAATTGTTCTATTTGCCTAAACTGTATAACTAACGTGCAATAAAGTTTCAAAACGAAGGGGTAGAGTAAACACCACACCAGATAACCATATTGATATCTGCCACCTATGCTTTTAAACACTTGTTGAAACCCTGATACTGTATTAACCACAGAATAACAGAACTTAAGTAAAATATAACAAGAAGTTTTATTACCCCCAACCATTTCTAATATAAATAGCATTTACTATTTACCAACATTAATCTTTATTTTTGTTTCTCATTTGTAATGCAAATGCACTAACTGAATATGTATCACAACTAAAGAAAATAATTCATCATTCAAGCGGGTAAAGCAAGCACTTTACACCTTTTTTAGGTTTTGTTTGAAAGTCTTTTGGGCCTCCACAGTCCACGACGGGTAGACTGCATAGCCTCGATGAGAAATAAGTGCAAATACTCGTTTTCATGAACACAACGATGCATTGCCAGTTCGAGAATCAAACCGGGAGTCAATAACTATTTAATAACTAACTGGAAGCTCTACCACTGATCTATATGGCAGCCGTAATGAAAATAATCATCATCAACAAAAAATGACTACAACTTAATGTGGATCCAAACATGGGAGAATAATGGTCCTGAAATTTAACAACTGTTAATTCAACTGGTTTGTTGGGCATGATTGTATGATGTGTAGTGTTGTTTGCACTACAAATGAGTTTGTCTTTGTACTTTGCATCTGATCGAGTTCTGTTGTTGAAAATGAGCTTGCAAGTTTTTTTGGTAGTTGCTAGTTAAAGAGATCTATCCATTTATCATTGAAATTCATGAAATCATTTCAATGACGAGGCGAGAATAACTACAAGAGAATTTGTTAACCTTGAAAGGATGTGCCCCTACGCTTTACGATGTAAACCAAGTGTACACCGCGGGCCTTGAACCATCTGAAATTAGTAGGTACATGAATTCAAAACTCTCTTTTTTAAACTTGGGGCAAAGTTATGATTCAAAATAAAACAGTTTTTGGTAAAGCTGTGAGTTTGTTAATCTTGACCATAAAATATGCTTCAATTGTTGTCACCAGGAATATAAATAAAATCAAGTTTATTAGCTCAACTGGTGAGGCAGAAAGCTTATTGCCAATGTTCGAAACGTTGGCTATGAGCTTTCTGCCCCACCAGTTGAGCTAATAAACTTGATTTTATTTTAATACAATATGTTTTCCAACGATTTTCAGTTATTCATCAGAGGCATGACTATTTGATGTTTCTCACACTCTTTTTTCAAAATTGTATAAACTATTGTAATAATTTAAATGTCTAGAAAAGATGTCTATAAAATGTCAATCAAAATTTTTACAACTCCGCTCATGATTTCTGCTTCTTAAAACCAATCACTGTTTCATCTTACGAGCGATATTGAAATTTATCCTATAGGATAACCCAACTTTTTTCCTACCGCAACAAAACAATTTTTACAGTAAGGTAATTAAGTACTGCAAGTATAAATATCATTCGCAGCAGCAAAGTTGCAGGAATAAATAAACCACAGCACTCGCACAAAAATAAATGATTTCCCACAAAGTCATTTTTCAAGATCGTGGCAAAACAAATCCGAAAAACAACATCGCCTTGTTTGATTGATTGTTGACTGTAACTGCGAAAAAACAGACCAAACAAGCACTGCAGTAGATGCAGAAAAAGTAAAACCGCATTTTCGTTACATACCGTATTTATCGAAAAAATACCGTATGCTTACTTCCGTTCCGTACTTTTCACAAAAATTTAACCGCACCGTCACAACTCTTGGCTTCCAGTCAAAATAAAGCAACGGTTGAATAATCTTTGTAGGCAAATTTGTTCCCGGGGTAAGACCGGAGCCGCAACTACGGGGGGCCTTGGAAGTGGCGCCCCCCAAACACAAGTTTCGCCTCCCCAAACCCAAAGCGGCAATAGGAGAAAATAGTGGTAAGTATTCTAAGCGCCCCCCATGAAAGAAATTTTGCCGCCCTAGAACAACTCTTTTGTTGCGACACTGAATAAGAGTCAGTCATTTTCCAAGTTTTTCGGTTGATGTTTGATTTTTTTTCAATTTTTTGATGCTTGTTTGAAGCCACTTATCTCTTGGTATTAACCAACAAGCAGTAAAATTAGTGGACAAGAATTCGCAAAAATCCACAAAAACATTGGATCACTGGAAACTCTTAATCAGGTGAGGACTCCTCCAAGCATGAAGTAGACATTGCAATGAAACGTGTGTAGTTCGTCCGATAATAAGCGACTAACGCTGTCCGGTGACAAGACAAATATGCACCACAACAAGTCAACAACACTAAGCAGAAAAATTGCAGTAAAAAAGCGCATTACCCCAACGCGCACCAATTTGACCAATGCGCAACAACAACAATTTGACTGGATTTGAGTTGGACCCATAAATGCGATCAGCGTCGTCGCAAAAAACATTTTTGTAGGATTTCTCTCGGTTACGCTTGCCACTATTCCCTTTAATATCTTAACAGATTTAGAGCATAACTTATAAAGTGATTCTGGTAGACTTTCCAGTTTTGAAAATGAAAACGATTTTAACTTTTTGTATTGATATTTATTACTCAAATCTACTTCATTTCACAAGCAATCATCATTTTCTGAATCTATTCTGAATGGCAGAAGCTATTTCCTTTATCGCTTCATTATTTTTGTATCTTGCCAACTGCAGTTATACCTTTTTCATAAGAACAATTTTATAAGATCTCGAGACTCATTGTTGCTCAAAATTTAAGAACAAAATAAAAACAATACCAGCCTCAGGAGTAAAAAAACTTAAGAACTAACAAAAACAGATACATTTCAAATTAAAAAAAAAACTTAGTTCTGTACTGATTCAAAACAATGAAATTTTACTGATTTTCTAGTATTTGCAAAAAAAAAAAAATGCAACGATTTCAAGATTATCAAGTGCTTTTGCGCATTGCGCAGGCAATCGAGAAATTTTTTGACTGTTATTCAAATTAAAAGAACTCGTTTTTTCGTTTTTGTTATTTTACGAAGCAGCAACAACAGTAAAAAAGCGTTTACTCAAGCTGACAGAGCATACAGAATCGAACAATTTTACAAACATGGTCGCTAATATTAACATCGATGCTTTCAAATTTAAGAACAAATGAGACTAAAAATTTGCAAAAAATTAAGAAGAGCCAGCCTCAACTCAAAATTTACTGATTCTTGTTATAAAAAAAAGTGTATTGTACTTTTCAACATTTTAACTAATGTCTTTTCAATTTTTTTTTTCATGTTAACTAATGTCTTAACATTTTTTCGTAGTCTGACACTATTATTTTTAAATTTTTACCGCAGCATCAAAATTATCGTCCTTACAACGACCCACAAGCACAAACCGATATTCTTGACTGAACTACTACTATTGCAAAGCGCATGCATGCGAATGCGACGAAGTCTTTATTTTACAATAACGTACGATAAAATCGGCCAGTTAGAAACGTTCACTAGAAAGAAAAAAAGACACAAAACGTGACAAAGCAAGACTCGTGTTTTTGGGGCTCGTGTTTTTAGGACTCGTGTACGGAATCCCAGCCGTGGCCCTCCCCTAAGCAATAACAGCACTGTTTAAACTGTAAAAAGTAGAAAATTTTAGATTGAACGTTCGTTTACCTTTCTTTATGAATCTACGATAGAATTAATGAAGTAAACCTAAAATGCGATTAGAAGTTAATTATATTGAAATATACTGCAGCGTCCATAATAACAATCTATTTTTTTAAACTTTCATGCAATCAACCAACGTCTAAACTCCTTTATATTCAAGAGAGTACATTTTTTTCCAAAATCGAAAACAACTAATAAACTACACTTCCTGGGAACAGGTCTCATTGTTACTGCTTTTGCAGACTATCTGCATATTTTTTGTGTTAACTAGTTCACAGCAACTTTACTACAGTAACTCTTAAATTTAAGCAAAAAAAACTACCAAATATCAACCCACTTTATTATCACGAGAATACATAACCAATAAAACTACGGTACTTTATAAAAAAAAATTCAGAAGTTACATAGCAGACTTGAAACATAAAGTTGTTTTTTTTTCACGGCTGTGAGGTAGCACTTACCTCACATATCTGCTTTCCCATTAGGCTAGTGTTTCATCAGCATCTGAATTCACACATAGCCTATCCTGGCATCCCACCCGAACCTTTAAACCACACACGAAGGCAATTTCTACACTTGCCATCGTACCCTCTTCTTAGATTACTCTGATCTAAGTCTGACAACAAGGTCACCAGAAAGAGGATTCTCGACCAGTATCACACTGGCACTTCACTTAGCTCAACCGCATTGCGCTAGCATCACTAAGCATGGACACCATATATGACATCACATTAGCAATTTACCACAATAGTACGCTATATGCATATTTCAAACTTGTTTGTTATCATCAGGCGTACATAACTGTGTAAATGCCTATTACAAATTTTGAACCCC
Organism: Trididemnum nubilum; assembly: GCA_963965965.1. NCBI lineage: Eukaryota > Metazoa > Chordata > Ascidiacea > Aplousobranchia > Didemnidae > Trididemnum > Trididemnum nubilum. The sequence goes on along the minus strand of OZ014476.1, from coordinate 35,078,692 downwards.
AAAAGCCAAAATTAACCTACTTGTCGGTAACCGGTAAAGCAAATTGCTATATACAACGCCAGTCAACGCTTATTTTTGATAGCATTTGTAAACACATGAAGTTTGAAAGCAAATTAACACAAAGTTATTGAAGTTAGTGACACAATATTCGAAAAGGGTGCGTTTAAATTCTTGATCTGACTATCAACAAGCATAATAACAGAACTTTCAAAATTTGCTTTAACAGAATTTGGTGAGAAATGTAAAGCTTAACAAAGTTCAGTAAAAGTTCGATACTGTAGCAAAGTTCCTGGATATCGCTAGCGATGTCCCGTTCTAGTTTTGAAATATGTGGAAAAAACTATGGTATTTTTTGTGCCACGTTGAAATTTTTCGTACACTTAACGAACTTGCTGAGCTTTACCAACTTAACTAACTGATGTTCGCCGAAAACGCTCTGGCTTTATATTACCTTCCTTTTTTCTTTCGAGATTTCTGCGATGCGTCATAATTTGTTCATTCTGCATAAGAGATCCTATCGATTTTTGTCTTAAACGACATTTGTCAAACACTTTGTTATAAACGTTTGTCATGAGCTTTTGTCCGTCTTGGTAAAAATCGATTATGCTTATATGCAATATATGGTATATCGTGACGAGATAGTCTGATTTTAGCGATTATAGCTGATCGAGTACCCGTTTTCTAACTTTGATAGTGTTTGATAGTCGCACCAAATGATAGTCTTAGAGAGATAAAATAAATTTCTACAGTATCCGTTTTTCGTACGTTTTCGTCCGTTTTTTTACGTTTTTGCTTCTTCTTGAAAAAGTATGCGCTTTTTCATCCGCATTTTTATAAGTCCATATCCGCACTAAGTAGACTGTTATATATAGATAAAAATTTTGTTCAAAAATTTTTTGAATGAACGATAAGAGCGATATATTTCAAAATAGTGCTGTACCCCTTTGCAAAAAATTTTTTTCGGAAAACTTTTGTCCAGTATGAGACTGTCTGGTTAGTGCGGATATGGGCATATGAAAATGCGGATGAAAAAGCGCATACTTTGTCAAGGAGAAGCAAAAACGTAAAAAAACGGACGAACACGTACGAAAAACGGATACTGTGTAAATTCACCTATAGTCGCACTTTTGATAGTCGCACCAATATTTGAAACGGCATGCAACATGCGGTGTGACGTAAACCCTTGTGCAAAATAATCCGAACTCTTGCAAAAAAGGTCAATTCTTAGTTTCAGACATGTTAAAACTACGAAACAATCAAGCAATCATTGTTCCGGTGGAGGGCATGATGAACACCAAAGCTTACTAGCAAATTATCGAAAGAAAAGTCTGCACAGAATTGTCCGACCTCAACCCACGTGCAATTTTTCAACAAGACTCTGCACCCTGCCACAAGGCTAAAATCATAAACAAATACTTCAAAAAATGAAAACAACGGTCTTGGATTGGCCAAGGAACTCATCAGATTTAAAATCCAATTGAAAATTTGTGATCCACCGTTAAAATCGCCTACGAAAGATTGATTACACCGATGAAATCAACCTCATTTAGTCTGCAACACATGTATGGTTCCATGATGAGGAAATCAAGCAAATCTGCAAAAAATAGGTTCAATCTATGAAACGAGTGAAATTAGTGTCAGATAATAAAGGTGCCTAAATATTAGTTACTGATTGTTTCGTACAGTAGTTTTTAGCTTTTGATTGTTTTGTAGTTTTGTTTTTTGCAAGTTTTACGTTTGCTTTGTTTCACTTATCTTTAATGCCTACCCATCCTGAGAATTAGACTATCTAGCTTCTAATTGATTTGCCAAGGGTGTAACTGGAGTGCAGACTAAGCGCAATTCATTCACAATGGTGGGGTCTTTACTTGATGATTCAAGTTTACTTGATGTTTGACTTCGTATCACGTGAATGCAACTTATTGTTTGTTGGCTATCTGCACAATTTGCACTTGCACGAGGTATAACGTGAATAGCAAGAGGAACGGCAACTGCCTGAAAATCGAGACATTCAAAACAGGAAGTCACATTTAGCTCAACCAATTATTCAACTATTCGATTTTCATGATTATGGGGTATTTGCGATGTATTCATAACTAACGAACACGAAATATAAATAGCACATACTTCGACTGAACAAACCAATTTATTCAACATAACTTAGAATTCAAACTCCATTCTTGTAATGTTGCTCATAAATATATGATATTATACACTGTTTTGTGTTTTCAGATGTTATAGCTTATAAGCATTCTAATATGCTATTTTGGAGACTTCGTGATAGCAGCCTAAGTGTTTTGCGACAATTATGATCGTGGGATTTCGATGAATAAAATAGGATCCGTAACAATATGTGAAAACAAGATTATTTATTCATAAACTGATAAACTGGAAAAAGATAAATGTTTTGAAGATTTTTATCACTGGTGATATTTGTCATTTTGGCCTTGCTAGCCTTACTAAACAAAGAGCTCTGAAATTAGGCGAAACAGCTGTCTAAGGCATGCTATTGAAAATTATTTTGAATTGAGCTAGTATATCTCTTGTAATATTGTGATTACTCAAAAATGGAAAAATTATATTCTGTTTGGATCTGGTTAATTTACGATTCTGTGCCTTTCTACGCTCATGTTCACGCCTTTGATACCAGCCATAATGACGAGAAATAAAAGACAAAAGTTGATTCCGAAACAGTATGTCTTAGGCTGTTAATCAAAGGTTAGATTCTGCCTCTAAGACTCTGGATACTGCTAATAGCTTAATTTTAATTTTTCAGTTCATTGTTCTCAAAAAAACAAGACGTCATGTTCTAATTTAAATATTATTCTTGTGGAGCTTTGAAAACTTCAGTTCTTTTCAAACTAACTAACTTAAAACTTTTATATTCAGTGTAAGCACTCAGCCTTTTTGAATATAATAAAACCATTAAACAACCACCCACAAATCCACAAGGAATACAATATAAAAGGGCAACGGCTGAATAAGTTTTTCCGAACCCCGAAAAAAAGATTACTTTCCCTCCATGAAACTGCAGCGTATTGATCCTAATCTAATCATCTAAAAGTTATGCTGCACGATAGTTGCGCACTTAGCGCCATCGTTTCACCTAAACTAGCTTGGTCACGTGATGTGACTGGAATGCTTAGTAATGTCACCCTGTTGATTAGAACAGCTTGCATCTCGCGAAGCAAATGAGCGTCCCCCAGCAGCAGACTGTTGCATTCCACCCTGCTGATTTGAACAGCTTGTATAAAATGAGCTTCCAAAATCGCCATTAAATGCGGGTTAGTTTATCTCATTTGTTTATCTAGATGTGCGAAAAAATGGGATTATGTGCGAAAAAATAAAAAAAGCATTTAAAACATATCTTCACCTAATTTTAACCTGATAATATTTATTCTAACTTAGCCCTAACGTCACAGTGTCACTGTTAGTGAACCATAAAGCGTGACAAAGTATGCGTGAAATACAAGCAGTAGCACGCGGCACGGTTGAAACATAAGGGTTTAGGGAGCACTTAAGTCACAGATTTTAGTGGTCGCTTGGTGGATTGTTGTACTTGTCAAATGATAGTCACACACCAAATTTTAGACAAATCCACTCAAGCTTTTCCTGCCGACTTTTGGATTAAAAATTGACACTTTTGCGCAGTTTTATGAAAACTAAATGGAAACGATACTCCATCGGCCTCACGCTCTTGCAATGCCAATTAGCCGACCGCGCACCAGATGTGTAACGTATGTTTTTAGCGCTGATTTACTTGTTCAGCTATAACTTCTTTTTTTGTTTTCTTGTTACTCTAAATGTAATCTTTGTTATTTTTATTACCAAGATTGATTGTGATATAGCTTTGTAGTTCTTCGCACCGAAAGGGATACGATCATTCGGAGTGTAGGGATAATGGTATTTTTTTGTCCTTTGTATAATGCAGCAGTCGGTGGTCACGAATATTTTTACAAGTTTTAATAAAATGTAAAGTAATTGCCACACTTCTTCAGTTTGCATTAAGTTACATTGATATTTCAGAATTGCAATATTTTCTATAAATGTCTTGTAATTAGCAATAATGACTAAAAGAAAAAAAAAAATAACCAGAAAAGACACGAAGCACGATGTGTTTGGGCAAGCATCCTCTTTCTACTCACTAACTTCCCTTAATTGGTGATGTGTTAAAAAATTGTTGGAGGTACAAATGTGAAGCTGGACGGTTTGCAGATGTGAATTATATTGTAAAGAAAGCTGCTTTAGTAGTTTCCGCAATTTGGGCTCGGGCGATTGGAGATCGGTTAATTGCTCGTTTGCTGGATCAAAAAGTTATTCAGGATAAGTTGAAACGACTGTACAGAAAAGAACTGATTGTTATCACAAATAAGCAAAATCTTTGGAAGTTGAACGAATTCAAAATAGAAATGAATAAATTCTTTGACAAATGTAGTTGCATGTGTCCATCTGCCTCTTGTTTCCGAGTAAATTGCATAACAAAGAATTGTGATGGATTACACTTGGCTTGTAAGTGTGAAGTGAAGATTCCTTATCGTGAAATCCCATTCTTGCTTGACCAGCGTGGTGCTTGAAAGATGGTAATATCTGATATCGACAAGGATGTTACCAAGATGTGGGCTCGAGCGACAGCATGAGACGAGGCCATGGAGGTGGCTGTTGAAATCGAAAAAGGTCAAGCTGGGTTCAGGAAGGAGCAAGAGCAGCTTGATTTCTCTGATTTCAGTGCTAAAGATGCAGGCAACAACGAAAAGAACAAACTGAACGAACATTATATTTAAACGACCATATCAGACAACAGTTCCAAAAGAAACTTGTCAAAACTTTCTAATCTTGCTTCAGTCTGCGATAGGTATGGTGTGTCAAATAATGCCGGTGATAGCTTTGGCCACACTGGTTGATTACGGTATAATAACCAAAGTGGATACAAGTCAATTTATTAGACCACAGAAAGTGGGAGTCGAGAGAAGGCGATGCAAAGAAGCGAGGCGAGAAGCAGAGTTTGGGAATTTAAAGAAACTTTCATCTTCATATTTTGATGGAAAGAAATCCATGACCAGAGTTCTTGTAAAAAACAATAAAAATACGTACATGGTAGATGGCCCGCACAACACTTTTGTATCCTTGCAGTGGCTGAAACATTTGAACAACACCGAGATGAACATTGTAAAAGAGGTGGTGCAAAGAAACGCTTTTTTTGCTCGTTTGGACCAACTCCTACTTGTTATGTGTACAGATAAAGATGTAATAAAGTCAGAAAGCTACGGGCTTACTGCATATCGAGCACTGAAGATAAAAAATTGGCTAATCTTAAAGCGGATGATGAGATGCCCAACATTGATGAAGAACTTTTAATACCGACTGATGACGAAGTGGATGAAGATGCAGATGCGACAGAAAAATCGCGTAAAAAGGCGTCCAAAACATTACTAAAGTAATCCAGCCAACGCTGAAGTTCCATGCAACAAATTACTACCACATGATTGACTGGACACTAAATTGAAAACTCAGCCTCTTTTTTTGACATCCCGAAGTGATGAAGAAGTTTTACATATCTTCGAAGAACCTCTAAACGTTCCAAAATAGTCAAATCACACTCACACAGTTGAAAAAAGAATCCAGGTCATGGCTGAAGCTTGCACGGAGGTGGCTGGTTATAAGGCAAGAGATGGCTACATCACAAAGCGACGTAGTAGCAGACGCATTATGCCTACGTTTTGTAACAAGAATCAGTTTAACTTTAGTTATCAATAGCTAAACAATAAAAAGTAGTCATCGTAAGACGCAGTGTTTAAAGAAAATGTCTTTTCTTGATTAAAAATCGGTTAAGTAAATAAAACTGCATTTGTTAAAAATCGACTTTAAACAAAGGCTTCCTAAGAAATTTGGTAGCCTCACAACTTTCTCTCAAAAAGTTTTTGGACGGCACTCTTCGATAACGATGCAGTGGGCAGGATGTTTCATACACGATCTTGAATTTTATACTTGTGGTTAATCGAAATTGAAATGCGTTTTGGTAAAAAAAAGTGTTCCATTTTATGATTTATTAATGAGTTGTATCAAATATAATGTATGTATACTGTAATGTAAAATTAGCCAAAAATTGTCCTAAGAAGTCGGTAGGGAAGATGAACTTATTTTGATGCGAAATTCGGCAAAAACGCTTTTCTTATATATAGCAACAACCCAACAAGCGACCGTAGTGAAATTCAAAGTTTGGTATTTTTTCAATGCACCCTATAGGGGTTGAAATATTCTAGAGAGTAAGTTTTTTCTCACGCAAAATTCTTTCTTACGTAAAATCAACTTTACTGAACTACGTTTAGAACTTAACTATACACTTTAAAATAGCGTCCTAATTGCGTTAAGCTTGTTTATAATTGTTGGTGGGCAGCTCTATGATACATCACTTTTGAATTTTGTCGTGTTTCACGAACTTGAACAGGTTTTTGGTTGAAAGGAGTAAAGCATCCAGTTGGGATTATGTGCGAAAAAATGAAAAAGCATTGAAAACACATCTTCACCAAATTTTAACTTTTTATGACCAGTCATTTACAAGATATTTCATTTTAAAGTTTGGGAGATCTATCCTGCAGCGGTGCCAGTTAAAATTTTACTTTTTCTTAAATAATCAGGTAACTTTCACAAATTTTTTGAAAGAGCATGACTGCAAGGCTTCTATAATGGGTTACTTTAACTTTTGGTCATATTTTTACTTGATGCATCAACTTCTTGAACTCAAGCTTAGACCAATCCTAACCGGTTTGTCTTTTTTTTTTGTGTTGACGGAATAAAGCATATTGCTATGCATGCTAAGGAGATCGTCCAGGACGATCACCGCGAAACAATGCAAACATTCGCCGACAATAGAGCGTCCGTTAGGAACTCACTGATTCTGGTGCAGCTCGAGAACTAGGAGATAGCGAACAATTTCAGTCACGTTAAGGAGCAGAAAAGTATTTGGTGGTAACGGATTATTTTGTTGGTTCAGCTTATAGCGGCAACTTTTTTTCGTCTTTCTGTAACGTACTAAATCACAGCAATTTTGTGTGCACCGAAAGGTCATAGCAATTTTGCGATGTTTTGGTGAATACAATAAATGCTTTGACGCTTTGGTAGCGAATTGGCTTTCAAATCTGTTATTAAACTCTAGCTAGGTGCATAATCTCCCATAAACCATGATTTAATTAGTCAATAACTTGTAAAAACCAAAACATTCACTTACAAACTGACCACTTAACCATTTAATTTAGTTCTTTTGATCTTGTAGCGATCGGAAATAAAAAAAAACGAGCTTTGGCGACCAGATTCCGCCCAAACACGATACTTGTGTTTGCTCCTGATGTCAATCATCACTAAAATATGGTATCCAATGAATGATAGGTCTATTGACTACTTAAAATACGTTGTTTTTTTACCGTACGGGGGCATGTTTTTGCTTCTCTTCTGAATCGCACTAACTAGCTATTTCCAACTTTGCCTTTTCTCTACACAAAAAATTAATCATTTTGATGTCGTATTAACAATGCTATCATTTTTCGCCTAATTCCTGTTGCTTAAAAACAGTATTTCTTTAGTATCGTTGAATATTATCATTTTTTGGTGTTTGCCATATCATCATATTATCTTTCAAACTTAATCAAACAACGAAGAAAAAAAAAACTAAAGCTTTCGCGCACAACACTTCTTTAGTAGACTGCTGTTAATGGCACCACATCGCAAAAGATATTTCAGAACAACACGCTTTTTTTCTCGCGGTTTGGCACTTGTTCTTTACATAAATAGGTGATTTCCGAAAAGGTGGTTTCCCGTATTTCATGCGTCACATAGAGTAATGAACTTTTTGAATTATTATTTAACCAAATAGGCAAATACAATACAGTCAAACTACTGCAGAGCATATTTATTGAGAATTTCTTTAAACGTTTGTCAATCTTATTTAAGTAGAATAAATTTGGAATTTAAAACTCATTTTCTTATTCAAAATTCTATCCGAATAAGTTTGACAATGGTTTCAATAAATCAACCTAAACGTCTCAATAATCATGTTTAACAGAATTTTGGCTGCATTGTTTTTGATTAAGTAATCAAACGCATGAGCAACATTATGTCGTTCTGAACACCCATTTTCCTATGTTTTTCAACCAGTCAATACGATTTTACCAGACATCAAACTTTTTCAATGCAGTAATCTTCTAAAAAAGTATCACAGTATTGAAACATATTCTCTTTATTGGAACGAACGACGCTCGCGTCGCGTGTTGCTCTGTTTTTACTCGGCCATTTTCCAACTAACGTGTGCGAAATTTCACACTTTTGCTTATAACTCGAGAACAGTTAGGTCTAGCTACACGAAATTTTGACAGCAGTTTGAGATTAATGAGTTATACGTTTGTACCAAATTTTTAGGCAATAGGTCTCGTGACTTCGGTTTTAAAACCCGAAAACCGCCCCGCAAATTTGGCGTACAAAGCGTTCTCATTCAAAAACGGCTTAAGTACGGCAAAAAATATTTCACATGGTTATATGTCTTAGGATACCCTTTCATTCCAACCTACCCACTTTTGGCCACGATGAGGTTTTTTCCTTTTTTTTCCTTTTTTTTTCTTTTTTTTCTTTTTTTTTCCTTTTTTTTTCTTCCTAATTTTTGTACGCTCTTCTTCTCCTAAACCACAAAACATGGACATTTAATTTTTGTGTAAAGTTGTTGAGCCGCAAACGCAATTTTTTCTCCTGAAATTTTTTTTGGCAACTCCACCGGGAACCCCCCAAAAATGGGGCCCCAAAAAATCAATATTTTAACTGCTCAAGCTAGGGTGCTAGTTTTCTTTTGATATCAGCAGATACTTAACAGACAAATATTTTGACATAGTTTGGAGGTGCAATCCCTCGGAGACCCCCAAAATAGACCCCCAAAAATCAATTTTTTGAACGGCTCAAGCTTAGGTGCGAGTTTGTATTGATATCAGCAGATACTCAACAGACAAATATTTTGACATAGTTTGGCGGTGCCATCTGGTACCTCCCAAATGGAACCCCAAAAATAAATTTTTTGAACGGCTCAAGCTAGGGTGCCAGTTTGTTTTGATATCAGCAGATATTTAACAGACAAATATTTTGGCATGGTTTGGGAGTGCCACCCACGGGGATCCCCCAAATGGACCCCCAAAAATCAATTTTTTGAACTGCTCAAGCTAGGGTGCCAGTTTGCATTGATATCAGCAGATATTTAACAGACAAATATTTTGGCATAGTTTGGGGGTGCCACCCCCTCGGGGACCCCCCAATGCACCCCCCAAAAATCAATTTTTTGAATGGCTCAAGCTATGGTGCCAATATTTTATGATATCAGCAGATATTTTAGCGGACAAATATTTTGGCATAGTTTTGGGGCTATCTCTCCAAGAACTCCCCCCCGCAAATAAACCCCCCAAAATTCAATTTTTCGAATGGCTAAAGCTGGGAAGCTAATTGTTTTTAATATTATTACATATTAAACAATTATTTTGACATAGTTTAAGAGTACCACTCCCATGGGAAACCGATAATTGGACCACTTCTAAATCAATTTCTTTAAATCTTTTGTTAGAGAGCTAATTGTTTTTAATATTAAGTCTGTAAAAAATAAATATTTTGGCATGGTTAAGAGGTGACAACCTTCCCCAGAAACCCCTCAAACACATAGATTCCCCAAATCTTTACTTTTCATTTAAGCTAAAATAGTTTTTTAGAAGATATTTGTAAGACAAAGAATTAAAAATACAAATAGTCGTCAGTTCGACATAGAAGTTTAGAATTGTTGTTATTAAGGCAAAAACATAGATCTGGGACCAATACAATGCAGAGTGTCTTATGAATATAAGTAATATGTACTAGACATTACACGATGGCTTTGTACGCATTTTGAATTTACGCTTGACCTACGATATATGTATTTATAATACTGATGATGGAAGCTTTAATATACAAATTGTTGTTAATCACTTAAGATTTGGTTTAGCACGTAATTTGATATGATAGAATTTTCACTGCGCTACCAAGATTTTTCTATTTGTTCAACTTACATTTGGGTCGCCATCCATGCTTTGAGAAACGCTGGCTTAACCTGTCGGTTTTGTTTTTTTTTAGAATCAGAAAAGATGACGTTGATATTTTTTGACATTGTTTGGGATTTCTACTTTTCTGGAGGTTCCATAATCAGATACTTTTGAATAATTGCTGATTTTACAGTAGATGAAAAGTACTTTTGAGCGTCACAGCATTAGCTACGCGTCCGTCGTTCACTGGATTTGCTAGCAAACTCCTGTCTAGTTTTACATGAACAATATTTCATAAAAGCACAAAACTAAATTTGCTTAAAATTTAAGAACAATGCCAGCCTTAGTATAACAAATCAACTGGGAACCGAGCCAGTTTCAAAAAAAACAAACTTAATTTCTGTTTTGCATACCATACTGCGACGAAATAACCACTGTTTAGCAGTTATATTTGGTGAACAACAGTTTGCAATTATAATCAATATGAAAAAAGACAACTGTTAACCTAGCAATGAGTTTTGTGTCACTGTCACAAATTTTAAATATCTTTATTGTGGTTATTTGCAGCGCCTTAATTCAGCTTTGCTGGTTTAATAATAGTTTTGCCGCTTTTTTAAGTTGAAATGCTCAAGATAATTCATTCAGACCAATCGAAAACGGATCGCACGAACTATTCTGTACCAAGGCCGCTAACATTCATTCCCGGGAGGATTAGATCACCATCTTCATCGTGATGAAGTGTAAAAGGGCTAATGGGGTGCCTCCCCAACCCTAAACTTTTCCCGTCTCTGGCCACGCCTTTCTGCAGATGGACGAAGCAATTTGCGTGCAAGATGACGCAACAGGATCGGAACAAAGTAAAGACACAGTCAGACAGCGAGACGACTCACTTTCCCACAGCAGCCACATTGTGGCAATGTAAACAGGGACTACATTTCGGATAGCGAGTAACGACTCCCATGCCTCGTCGTCTTCAAATGAAACGGCTCCCCTCTTGGATGATAAAGTGTCCTCATTTAAATGATCCCGGAAGAGTCGCGAAATTAATCTTGCTGGAGTACAATCTCTCCAAGTATAGTCCACGCCGACTAAATCAGAGAACAAGCAAGATATTAATTGACCAATGGAAAATGGCATTTGAGAGTTCTGTAAGCCTCTGAAATTACAGAAAGCAGCAACACCAATCGTAGTCTGAACAACTATGACTTTAAGATGGCTAAGAAAACAAATCTCTCGGAGCAAAGTCGCTCCACCAAAACTTAAAACTCACGACCGATTTCCGTCGCGCTCTGAGGCTTCACAAGCCAATCACAGACATACAATCTAGGCTAAACTGCATGTCTTAACTTACAGTTATACTATAATTCACGACCAATTTCCGTCTACTAGTTTTTTGGGTTGTGGTCTAGTGTTTTGGGTTCCAGATATTAGCTTCCCAAAAGTTAGTTCAATCATCTTTGTGCATTGCTAATCTCTTTCCACGTCTTGAAAGCTCTGCATTACTTTTTACTAAAATAAGCCTAAAATTAAGTTTATTTTTGCAAAAAAAATGCAAAATCTTTGAGTACTGGAGGCTTTGCCCTTCTTGCGTACGTTTTCCCTAATTGCAAATTTTTGGTCAATTGCCTGCTCACCGCTGCATAGAAGATCTACAACGACGACTTGATAATCAGAGACCAAACGAGGTAAACCGAAAGCTAAATTCTTATTCACAGCGCTCTTTCTTGTTCAGCATAAACAATCAACGGCAAACGAACTGCATAAGATTGGAACCCGTTACTAACTAAGTTCAATTAAGTGTTATAAGCGAAATTTTTGGCGTTATATTTCCGATTCGTGGCACTTTTTGCTGATACTGTACTTGCACTGTGGAAGTCAGACTGATCAGCCTTTACTGATGATAACCACTTTGTGCACGTGGGCACTCATTTTTTTCAGAGGGCTATAAGCCAATGTAACCACCAGTCAATCTTCAAAATTACGAGATACGTTACGCAGAAAGTCACAAGTATGGGGCGCCGTTTGGAAAAATATTATTTGTTTTGTAACACCGATTTTTTGAGCTTATACGACAAAATACACTTAAAGTTGAAATAAGAAAGCTTGCAAAATATATCGTCAATTTCCGATATATATATATAGGAAGGTTCCGATATATGTATGACAAAATTAATTACACCTTAAGTAGGAACAAAAAAACCTACAAGATATATTGTAAATTTCCGATATATATCGGAAGTTTCCGATATATATATGCGACAAAATACGCTCTACGTTGGAACAAGAAGCGTGCATTTCTTGATTTGAATAGGAGCGTCATTTTTGCTCAAAATCTAAAATAAGCCAAACTTGGTTATTCTAGCCAAGGCAAACTTGGTTAATTACTATGTGATTACAACCAAGTACCTTAATTGTTCATTTTGTCCCATGAGAGCCAAAAGGTCGTAAGTGACATTTTGATAGTTTTGAGTAAATCGAGTTTAAAGATTTGATAGGCCCTGAAAAATCAGGTTTTAATGCAATTCGTTTGAATAGTTGCATATGCCACATAAACATGAAGCTCTACAAAATAAGATGGCAGAGTTGATGGTTCGAGCCCCTGTCAAGGCAAAATTTCACTTACGACCTGTTGGCTCTCAGCTTTTTATTAAAAACCATTACTTTTTTCACTTACGACCCTATATCATTTTACTAAAATATTGTGTTTCATGTAATTTTTTGCACTCAACTTGTAACCAAAAGGTTATTTAGAGGGGGAGTTGTGCTATTTCTATCTTTTTGTTGTACAATGATTAAAAAATGGTGTAAGTTTAATTGCGAAAATTGAAGTGAATAAACTGATAAAGCTTAGATGTGTCAATGGTCATCATTATCATCAACTGATAGTTACCTCAATTGCATTTCGAAGAGGAGCAGGTTGGAGATGTTTTAATCCTTAAGCCAAGCTTTTTGTTATCTTGAAACTTACAAGTTTAGGCAATAAATGACAAATGTCAGCTACTCTGTACGATACATCAAATAGCGTTTTTATGGAACATTGTCATAGCACAAATCATGTATGGGCGGACAAAAATGCTGTGCTTCCTAGTAGTACTGCAACTATGTTATACATTTTCTTCGGGTAATATGAACTATGCTGAGTAGTGCGCTATCTACAATGAGTTTGTGCTATGAAATAAGTGGCACCATTTGCCCCCCTGCTTTGTCACTAGTTATTGTGCAATGCTCCTCATGTTTAGGCCACTAGTAATAAAAGCTTTAACATCAATAGCCACGCAGTTATTGAAACAGAATAAACAAAAGTTGAAAAGGCCCATGGTAAGAGTCCTTAACTTTTATAAAATTTTAACTTTTTAAACAAATAATAAGATGAGGCAGATTGCAGGATATTTTCAGCAAAATAGGTAATAGAAGTTGCGAATGACTATAAATAGCGGAACAAAATACTCATAGAAAAAGGCTATTGCACCACAAAATTTTATCTAGCTTTTTATTAATGCAGCCAAATCTAACTTAAACTCAAATCTTTACTCTTAAGTCTAAAACTAACACTAAACCTAACTCAAACCCTAACTTAAACCCCAATCTTAACCCTTGAAAAGGTAAATAAAAAATACACGGATGAATATTTCTCATTTTTGTCTAATTAACTCTCAAAAAATTTTGGTGCAATGGTATCACTTCGACTTATACTGTATATTGTACCTTGGTTTTATGCTGTAAGTAACGCAAACATTGATTATTCTAGAATAGTGCATGCTGCCCAGTAGTTCAATTGCATATTCGATATGTTTGTGCTGGTTAAAGACGATGTGATGTGTCCATAGCAAAAATTTAGCATGAATTTGAACAAAATAGCAATAACATTTAAAATTACTAAAAAATCTTTTGGGATTTTTATTAGAATGCTGGGGGGTTGAGTCAAAAGTTCATAAAAAAGTTTTTGATGGGGTATAATGCTGTCCAAAGAGGTCATTCAAGAAAATGATCCAGAATTTGCAATGAGAGATTACTGGAGCTGAAAAAAAAAAACTTCGCAATTGATGGTCTTTCAATCCGTTCTCGATTTCAAAATCAAAGTGGTCCAACCCAAAACAGTGCGGTACCGCTCTGTCCGTTACGGCTCCCCAGACCTTTGGCTTTGCTCCCAAACCTACTTCCTACCATTACGCTATTCGATGCCAAAAGGTACAAAAAATCCAATTCTTGGTTATTTGCTTCATTGAATATAATTACTCGATTTTGTTGACTTCTAACAATTTTATGTTAACTCGAGCAGTGGGGCAGAACTATTTTTCAGGAAGGGACGTTGTTGATAAAAAAATGGTAAGGCCAAAAAACTTAGTTGAGTTTTTTCGATTGCACAACCCATGCTGATATTTCAGTGCTTACTTACGTAGGTGGTAAGATACACTAAATAATACTGTATGGTTGGCTGAGTTGTATTAAAAGATGAGGATCTAATTCCCCTAGCTATCCCTCAATTTAAATCACGACGATTTTGCAAAAAAAACAAAAATAAACAACCGCAAATTCAGCTGTAAATTGCCAAACAACGTGATTTTACCATTCTACAAAGTGTCACTTACGACCTTTTGGTTCTCGGTCAGTGTCACTTACGACCTTTTGGCACTCAACACTTGAGCCAAATTTCACTTGCGACCTTTTGTCACTGATGAATATTTCAACGAATTCTCAGCCGATTGTAACCAAAGTTTGTAAGCGCATGGAGGCACTAAAGAGCACCCTTTTTATGCAAAAAAACGATTTTTTGAAAATTGTCACTTACGACCTTATGGCTCTCATGGGACGATTTTTGAATATCGTGAAAGATGTTTCATTCAGATGATTTTCAAATGGGATTGAGAGCTTGTCAATCATGAAAATTCAACCACCACTCGAATTACTTTCATTGCTATCGACTGCAGAACTATCCATATAATTTTGTGTCATTTCTGCACCCTATACGAACTATTTTTTATATGAACTGTAGAACGTAAAAGGGGGATTATATTCCTTGACAACAAATTATAAAAGCAACGAAACAAATCTTATAGCATCCACTAACAAAACTTTTTTAAGCCAATTCTGGCGCTAAAGGATCATAAACCTACAGGTAAAAAATGCTGACTAAAAACGTGATTAAATTGCTGAGCCCAGTGTTTAAAAATGCGTTAACCGTGTCGCGCTTTAAATAGGTTTATGGCCTATGAAACGCTCAATGATTAAGTACGCCACGAAACGCCCCATGATATTGGTGTTAAACATAATAATACGATTGAAACAAGCTTCCATTTTTCAAGTCAAACTCAATTTAAGAGCTATTGTAACCAGTACTTAAATTGTAAGGGGACGCGTCCCCCCATCGAGAGTTAGCGCCTCCCCATCGAGATTTAGCGTCCCCCCATCGAGATTTGAGCCCTGGTTGATCAGACAAAAAACAGCCAGCCAGCACGAATAAACCGTACAAATTCCGGCCGAATATAGTCCCAAACTGCGGTGGAGACCTTTTTTTTTAGTCTTCACCTGATTTCGGGGTAAAAACACTTCAAATTTTGGCGGAGATCGTTTTTTGTTTTGTTGTCTTCATTCCATTGCGGAGAAGGAATTACATAATCTCCACTGAAGTTTGGTCAAGGCTGCAAAAGCGTCCCTTCATGCAATATTTTACGATTTAAGTACAGATTGTAACCAATGTAGCGCTACGTGAGTTTTCTATATTGAATACAGACAAATGCAATTTTTGTAAAATAAAAATCAGAAACCCTGCTGCATTTATTATTCGTTTTTTTTGGATGATGTAATTGACTGGATATCTTGAAAAGTATAGTAGAATTTGCCTAATAGTAGAATTTGCCTCAAAGGGATTCGAAAAAAGTTGACGAATTAGGCGAACTGACGAATTAGGCAAACAGGTAAAACTCCATAACGGCTTGTTAACTTGGCTTTTATTTTGCTGTTAACGCAGTTTGTTACCGGTTCGTATATTGTTGAATATATTGCACTTTCATTGCTGACTATAAAGTAATATAACCTTACGTGATTGGTAGATCTTCTATTTGACGTTGATTATCTGTAACTTCACTCTGACAAAAATCTTGAAATGAAACGCAGGAAAGCGCTACCATTAACTCTTCATCTTAACTATTCAAACTGTGGTAGCTCTTTTTTTACATTTAATCTCTATAATTATTGTTTTTCGTTCAAACTTTTCTAGACTCTCAGGTTGTAGTTAATCTTCTGTAGTAAAAAAGGGGCCTCAATGTAGCTAAACTGATTAATTGAGTATTATTGGATTTTATATTCACAAATCTCGAATTGTGGGAAATTTACTAACCACTAATGAAGCATTACTTTATATTCAAACCGTGCATCTATCTGAAAAAAAAATTGAAAAAAAAAAACAGAAATTACATAAACACCAGTACTTAAATTGTAGCGGGGACGCGTTTCCCCATCGAGATTTAGCGTCCCCCCATCGAGATTTAGCGTCCCCCCATTGAGATTTAGACGTCCACCCTTCGAAATTTGAGCGCTGGATAATGAAACGATCAAAAGCCAGCCAGCACGAATAAATCCAACAAATTCCGGCCGAATATAGTCCCAAATTGCGATAAAGATCTTTTTTTTTGGTCTTCACCCGATTTCGGGGTAAAAACACTTCAATTTTCGGCGAAGACGTTTTTTTTTGGTCTTCATTCAATTGCTGGGACGAAATTACATAATTTCCACTAAAGTTTGGTCAAGGCTGCAAAAGCGTACCCCCAGCAAAATTTTACTATTTAAGTACTGATACACACTATGGAAAATGGGATAGTTTGTGATGTTAATAGATAGCAAAATTGTTTGGAAACATGCTCATGGACATTATGTATGTTATTTGTTTGCGTTAATATAATAATAAAAAAAGGAACTAACGTAGTGCAAAACTGCGAAGCAAATTGAAGTTACATTTCGTTTTTAAGTTTGCTGTATGAGCGCTTCTGTAGCGATTAACGAGCGCCTGCTGTTGCTGCAGAAATAGGCCTACTGGCTCTTTTTGCTTTGATCGACCCCCTTACATTCCATAGCATTTCGTATTATACACAGTAAGCTTGTACGTGTTTTTCAACTAGAGTATGATATCTCAAGTGATATCCTGGGGCTTCGCGAAAGTATCTAACTTTACCCAGAGGCGTTGCTGAAAATGATGGCACCCGGGGCGGGATTTCGTGCTGTCACCCTTTGCCAAGTGACGCTTGAGCAGCCGTGACCGACTTAGTTGAAAATTATGTCCAAATGCGGATGAAGACCAAAAAAAAAGTCTTCACCGCAAATTTGTTGAGCTTTCGGTCCAAATGCGTATGAAGTCAAATTAAAAAAAATCTCCATCGCAAATCGGTGGAGTTCTCGGCCGGATTATGGTTTCACATCATAAAATGGTGTCACCCCACAATAATGACGCCCGTGGCGGGCCGCCCTCCTCTAGCAACGTCACTGACTTTACTGAACTAAAGAACTTCACAATTGCGTTAAGCGTGTTTAGGGTTGTTGATAGTCAGATCTGAAATACATCGCTTTCGAATTTCATAATGTTCCATTGACTTAGTCAAGTTTGTGTTTAACGGCTTTCAAAATTTAAATGTCCAGAAAAGGTATCTATAAATATCTATTAGTTTTTGTTTCAACTTTTAAGAAGCTTGTTGAGTTTTCACTTAGCAGCTCAGCGCAATTGTTAAAATTGCGGTTACTAACAAAACCGTCGTTAAAACAAATGTTTCGACGGTAACATTTTGCTCCGACAGGAATAAAACTTTTTGATCTGAAAATGCCAATGTGATTTTTGGATTTTGCAGCTTACATTATCTTGACCAGAAATTTGACACACTATCCTAAATATCAAATCTACACCCTCAACTAGCCCATTGTAATAGTTTGTAAAGAAGAATTTCATATCTGCACATGTATGAACAGTTCTTCTGATTTTTCTCAAAATTTAAGAACTAAATCAAACAATGCCTGTCTTAGCCATTAGCATGGAAACAGATACGTACACAAACAACATTTAGAAACAAAAAATCAAATTCTTTAGATTTTTAAGTGATTTTGCAGTGTCTAGTTTTACGTTGATTTCGCATTGAAAACTTATATTAATTTATTCTACTCTGTGCTTTCCGGAACCCTAGGTGTAATGTTTAAAGTCAAACAACTATTTACCAAAAATTATCGACTTCTTTTGAACATTACGCTCTTTTTAGTTCATTTTAACAGCTAGGAGGTTATTTGGTCTCAAAGTTTAAAGATCTCAAAAACTTATCAAACTAATCGAGTAACGTCAATTAAAAAGCTATTAGGAGTTCCTGAAAATTCCAGCGACTTTATTACATCAGCCGGCTAGAAAAATGCACGCATTTTACAACTATTTTTATTCAGAGAACGCTATTTAGCAGTGCGACCCAACGGCCAACGTATTGAATATTGTACAGTATATTGTATTACACCCTTTATTCAGCACCAAAACTTTCTTAATAAAATTGTTCAAAAACTTTGAAGAGCAAGTAGAAGATTTTTTCAACGTCGCAAATGACAGTTTAGTAAAAAAACTCGGCCATCCAGCTTAACTCTAACAAAGCCATTAAGCTCAAGTACTTCAGCGTGCTAAATGTTGGAGTAATCCCATAAGTTTGACTTATTTACTTTTCTGTGATGCCAATTAATTGTGAAAATTCATCGTATAGTTTGAAGGTCCATTTAAGGGCTAATTGTGCAACATGGCATTGCCAAGTTTGGCATGTTTTATCTTTCTCATATATTAGCCTACCAGTACTGTACTCTTAAAATTTGATATGTCTAGCTGAAGTACTTCGTAATAAAGATTTAAAAATTTTAAGGAACCCATTTGGCAAGGTCTCCTCAATGTGGCCAACCAAATTATGTTATCTTTAATCTATGATTGATATTAACCTATCCAATTGATTCAATTTGTTTAGCTTTTGTATTTAATGGGAGGAGGTGCCAACACAATTGGATTGACCCCTATGGTATGAGATCGTCAATTATATTTTTACCTATTTTGAAAATTTTATTTATCGAGCTTGAGTGGTTAAAGATTTTGAAGGACCCGTTTGAAGAGGACGTATCAATTGTACCTTCTGATATTAGTGATATTTTATTTACCTATTTTGAAAGTTTCATGTGCTAACTTGAGTGGTTGAAAAGTTTGAATTTTGAAGACCCCCCATTTTGGTGCCCCAAATTTTGTCCAATTTTATCTTTCTCTTATATTTGCTTGCGTATCCTGAAATTGTGATGTGTCTAGCTTACACAATTCAAAAGTTGAAATTTTTTGTGTCCTCGTTTGAGAGGGACCCCCCATTGTGGTACCACAAAAAGTGTGTCAAAATTTATCTTTCCTTCATATATACCAATTCTGAAAACTTCATCAATCCAGCGTAAGTAGTTCAAGTTTAAATTTTAGAGTCTTTGTCTGAGGGACATCCCTTCATTTTGGTATTCCCAAATTTTGTCAAATGTTATCTTTTCTTCATATTTGCCTATCCTGAAAAGTTCATGTGTCTAGCATGAGTGATTGATTGATTGCTTGATTGGTGCATCTTTATCCTCCTATCACGAGAAAGCGACGGTGCGCTATATTTTGGACGAATCCGCACCCGCTTAGGAGTTGACCATTTTCCAAGCTTTCCTGTTGACGTTTTGACTTCTTCCCACGTAAATTTGCTGCTTGTTCGAAGCCACCAAGCAGAGATAATCATCGTAAAGCGTCTCATCCAAGGACGCAACAACGTGACCAGGGTGCGGGTTGAACTCATGATCCTGCGATCAGAGTCGTTGTAAAAACGACGCCTTTACCCATTCGGCCACGCTGCCGACAAAGTTTAAATTTTGGTTAAAAAGTTTAAATTTTGGCGACCCCATTTGAGGGGGACCCCCTTATTTTGGTACCCCCAAATTTTGTCAAATTTTATCTTTTTTTCATATTTGCCAACTCTAAAAATTTTATGTGTCTAACATATGGGGTTAATGTTTGAATTCAGAAGGTCCCGTTTTAGGGGGACCCCATTTCAGTACCCTTAAATTGTTTCAAATTTTATCGTTTTTTTTATATTTACGTTCCTTAAAAATTTTATTTGTCCAGCTTTAAAGGTTAAAAAGTTTGAATTTTGGAGGGCCCGTTTTGGGGGATGCCCCCATTTGGGAACCTCCAATTATTGTTTGGTTTAGTTTATTTTTGATATCTACCCATTACGATAATTTGATTCATCTAGCTCTAGTGGTTGAAAAGTTCAAAATTTTGGCGGCCTCGTTTGAGGGGAACCCCCCATTTTGATACCCCCAAATTTTGTCAAATGTTATCTATTCTTCATATCCGCTTTTCCTGAAAATTTCATGTGTCTAGTGCCAGTGGTTAAAAAGTTTATATTTTGGTGGCGCCGTTTTGCGGCGATCCCCCATTTTGGTGTCACAAAATTTTTTTCAAATTTTATCTTTCCTTTATATTTACTTACCTTAAAAATTTCATGTATCTAGCTGAAAAGGTTAACAAGTTTGAATTTTGGAGGCCTTGTTTGGGGGGAAAGCCCCCGTTGTGGAACCCTTAATTTTTGTTAGGTTTAGTTTATTTTTGATATCTACCCATTTGGAAAATTTGATCCATCTAGCTGTAACGGTTTAAACGTTCAAAATTTTGGGGGACCTGATTAAGGGGGATTCCCCCAATTCGGCACCCCGATTTCTGTCACACACGAGTCCTTCCTATTATCTTCAATCGCTCAAACTTTGAATATCGTGCGTTCAGTGGTTTAAAAGTAGATAGCATGGGAAATAAAAGAAAAAAGAAAAATTAAAAAAGTAAGAAAAAAGAAACAAAACAAAAAAATAGTATTCAAGTTAGGTTAAACAAACATAACCAAAAGAAAGGTGGTTGATAGTGTGCTCAAAAATAACAAACCATTTTTCATCAAAATCGATAATTACCGAGATCAGAGATGGAAACGGTCAGGTCGATCGGCTCCGGTCGGGTCGACCGGCCGGTCAGGTTACCGGTCGGGTCGAGATTCTTCGACCGGCCGGTCAAGCCGGTTGAAACATTGGTCAAATTCTCCTTTCTTGCAACTAAAAGACATCTAAGCACCGGCCGAAATATACATATAAACAAAATACTACAGCAACAAAAACTTTTTGACAACAGTTTAAAGGCTGCACCAGTAATTGTTATCTCTTACTGCTAAACCAAAACGCCAAACGGTAAAGCTGTTTATTGCATTTTCGAAGTTTTTGGTTTGGCCCAACCGGGATTGAATCCCAAGCTGCGATCCAGCGGTATTGGCTTTCCCAGTAGACTACTTTTGACTGCATTATCAATAGTAACAATCGTATTTGTTTGCGAATCGGCGAAGGGGCCTAATAGCTTCAGATCCATGTCTGTGTGAAACAAGACGGTACGTGTATCATTACGAACCCTGAGTACCATAATGAACAACAAACTACCAGACTTTTTCAAATACAAATTGATACAAAGAAAGCCATGTTCCAGCATCGGTAATTAAAAACTTCTTTCTTTAGTTTCAAATTGTTTTTATTTTTTGTTTTGTCGTATGCGAGTGACGGAAGACAAGACGAAGAACTGAATACCCGAATAGGCAAGGCTACTGCAGTAATGCGAGCTTTGCGCTACTTGGTTGTCATGAAAAGAGAATTGTCGAAAAAGGCTTAAAGCTCTGAATTTTCAAATCAATCTTTGCCCCATTCTCACTTATAGTCATGATGGTAATGACCAACAGAGTGCGATCACAAGTGCTAGCATCCGAAATAAATTTTTGCAAAGAATCGAAGGAGTTACACTGTTTAACAAGATACGTAGCTCTGAGATTCAAAAATCTCATTAACATCGAGCCGTTACTTCTCCGATTGAAAGATCTCAGCTTAGATGGTTTGGCCATGTAAGCAGAATTCCTCAGGAAAGACTCTCCAAACAAGCTTTACTTGCCAAAGCAAATGGGAGAAGACTAGTTGGACGACCTAGAACTAGATGGACCGATTACATTGAGGACCTTGGATGGAACCGCTTGGGACTACACCCAAGCGAAATGATGGAGGTGATGGAAAACCGTGAGGTGTGGCGGCTTAATCTCGAGCTGCTGCCCCCGCAGCCCTCAAGGAAAAGCGGGCTATGAAGAAAGAAGAAGAAGACAAACAAACATCTTGAAAATTTTTTGAGTTTTGACTGCTCACTTCTCTTCGTAGAGTCAAAAGTGCCAAGGGTCCCGCCCAATGCAAATCCGGTCCTGAAAACAAACAAAAAGTTTTGAATCCAGAAACAAACAGCATCTCCCTAAACACTGAAGAAAACAAATAACTGCTCTGTGTAAGCAAATTATGGGAGTTAAAATCAATCAATCTTTCAACTGCATCATTGTGGTAAGTTGGCGGATAATTTCGTTTTTACAGGTATTAAGACGGACAAAAATAGATTTTTACGCATATAAAGCGTAATTTCTGTGCTGCGCCACGCGAACAGCGTACTTCAGTTATCGCAAATATCGCAAAGTGCGTTCTTCTATTTTATTTTTTTTCGTAAGTTAGAATTCATAAAAACACGAGACTTATTGTTGCTTAAAATTAAAAGCCTTCATAACCCCTAATATAATTAAGAATGAGGGAAAGATAACAAAAATTAAAAAAAAAACGATTTGTGATGACAAAATAAAACCAAAGCCTAAAAATAATACGACTGTGAGAAATACAAATAAAACAAAAATTCATAATTTATACGAATGTGACAAATGCTTTTCCATTAGACATTTAGAAAAACCTTTCAAAGTTTTTAAAAAGTATGCCACCGAGTATGACTCTAAAATTCAAGAAGCATTATTAATTAGATAGTTGAATCAAAAGTCAAACAAACAGTTACGTGCCAAAGGGGCCTCATTTCTATATAGTTTTTTTAGTTATTTTAGGTCTATTAGTATTTTTTCGTCATTTCTACTTAGTATTTTTTATTGGTAACTCTTTGCATCAGTCGTAGATATAACATCATAAAATATAAGGAACCCAAAGACATCTCCTAACTTTATCGAAAAGACCCTGAGCAAATATTACACTGCCTGCACGATATTGTTTTAAGATATTTCGATTTCTTATCATCAGTAGAGAAATAATGATCAAGTCCAAGTTTTTATTGCCTTGATCATCAATAATGATGAGACCAGTATTGTCTTGAAATGAAACATTTAGCAAAACGGTTCAGCGTTCACTCAAGTTTTTGCTTTTAGCGGTAACTTAATCAGTCATAAAGCTCGGAGATTGTGATTAATTTTAGTAGCTTTTCAGTTAATGTATTTGGGCACAAACTGTTCCAAATCAAGTTCTAATGCTCAAGCAGTTGAGCTTTAGCTTTTGGGAAAATGTAAGTTATTGCTCGTAGGTTTACGCTGCACCAAGTTGGACAAAAAGCTTTTATTTTTAGATATTGGATTTAAGCGATTATATACAACCAGTGAGCAGTGACGCATAGCTTTGCCGATCGTGATAAATATGCACCATTGTCTATTTTTGGACAAATAAGAAGACCAATAGGTACAGTATTTTGATGTCCGAAGCGTCACAGCAATTTCATGGCGTTTTAGACGCTTTGGTAACCAATTGGCTTCCAAACCTGTTATTAAACTCTACCGTCCAGCACGGTTAAATCTAAAACTGCTAGGTGCATAATCTCTCACAGTCCATCATTTAATCACTCACTAACTTGTAAAAAGTAAAACATTTTAGAACATTCCGCTACGAACTAACCAGGTACAAATTTACAACTTGGTTTCAAATAACCGTTTAAATTGGTTGTTTGATCTTATAGCGATCAACAAACAAGCTTTTGCGCCCAGATTCCGCCAAAGTACCACAAAAATATTTCGTTTTGCTCCTGATGTTAGTTGCCACTAAAACATGGTCTCTAATCATATTGACAACTAAAATTTTTTTTTGCGGCACAGAGCATATTTTTGCTTCTCTTCTGAATCGAGTTACCTATTTCTTACTTTATCTTTTCTAAATTCAACAAACTAATCTATCCAACATCCAACTAACTACCTTATAGTAGTCACAATGCTATAAGTTTTTGCTTAATTTCTGTTTCTCAAAAACTTTATTCCTTTGGTATTGTTTAACAATATTTTTTTTTAGTGTTTTCCAAATAATCTGAATTACTATCTTCCACACATAATCGTAATTGTAATTGTAATTGTAATTATTGTAATTTTGTAATTACATTTTTTATTCACCAAGTTGCCTTGGCCAGGAGACAGCGAAGGGACCTTTCGGTCTTATAGTCAAGCTGCCACCTGCCCACCTGCCTACCACACACGGTGGAGGCTTCACACTGTCCCTTTAATTGCTGAACGTCAAGCAGGAAAGCTGTGAATACCAATTTTTATAGTCTTTGGTTTGACCCGACCGGGAATCGAACCCGAGTCTACCGCTTCAGTAGCAGACGCTCTATCCACTCGACCACTGATCGGTATAAACAATCAAGAAAAAAAAAAAAAATCAAACAACCAAGAAAGAAAAATTGAAAGCTCTTACCCAAATTATACTTCTCTAGACTTAATGTTGTTTGTGAAGAGTGGCGTAGGCAGGATTTTTCAATGAGAGGGGGAAGGGTTCAAAAGTGACATTAAAACTTAAGCATTAGGTATACATCAAAACTTAAGCATTAAGCATTAGGCATACATCTATAGTTAACATTATAAGGTTTACAACTGAACAATCAAGAAAATATTGTTCAAAACAAAAGCTACAAAAACGCATGTAATTATAAACAATGCGAAGTTATCAGGTGCGTAGCCAAAAATTCGCAATGGGGGGCTGCTTTGGGTGTCTTGGGCGAAGCCCCCAGCCGCCGAATGGCATTGAGGGTCAAGGAGCAAAGCTCCCAGTCGCCGGAGACACGGCGTTTGAAAATTTTGCAATTTCTCAAAAATAACTTAATTTTAGGGCTATTTTGAAAAAAAAAATATTGCTTATAAAACGTGGCATAGAAATTGGTACTGCAAACCTGATTAAACAGTTTGCATAAATGGGATGTGTAGGAGGAGGCTAATGGTAAAATTTTAGCTCTCTTGTTTACATGCTGGTAAATCATAAAATCCTATATAGTTCAAGAAAACTCACATTGAGTAATCTATTTCGTCTATATTTTATAGAGAAAACTAAATAGGGGGAGGGGGAGCTAATGGAAAAAAAATTTGAGACAAGTGATTGGTAATTAACTAATACTGAATAGCCCCCTCTCTACTTTCAAGTTTATAATATGTTTGTTGATGAAACCTATGTTTAGCATTTTTACGCTAGCGATAAAATTTCATTGCTTGGTTTTGGCCATTTTTCAAAGTTTGCATTGATTTTTGAGTTTTATTTTTAACAAGCTAGCCCCCCACTCCTTAAATTTATGTTTCAAAAAATACTTTAAATCACTTTTTGGTCCATTCCAGCGCAAAAAGGGTCTTAGAAGTGTTAAAAACGTGGTATTTTTCTTATTCTGCATTTTGGTTGACAGGCTAATGGAGGGGCTATAGCCCTCCCGCCTACGCTACTAAAAGCTACTCTGACTCATAACCTGACATTCCAGATCCTCAATATAATACACTAGGTCACTTACAATGTTGCAATAAATAACAAAAAGATTATTTACTGTGATTAAATATTTCGTATTAATATAAGAGCAAAAAAAGAGCTTATTTGTTTTTCGCAATAAGACGATACTTCGAATGATATACGTCGGATCGATAGGGAGGGTGGTTTAAACCCCCACCCCCCTGTGTACGCCTTTGCGCATAAGTGAGCTATGTGGGCGACGGCTAATGGTAACATTTCAGTCCTCTAATTTACAAACCGGTAAGTCATAAAATCATAATTTGAAAAAACTCACAAGCATTTATATTTTGTAGTTTATGAAGTGACACAATAGGGGATGGAGGTGGGGGGGGGGAGTTAATGGAACGAGATTTGAGTTGATTAATAATTAACTAATACTGATTAATACACTAAAACTGAAACCCCATCTCCATATTTTTGATTAAGGCAATGTTCAGGATTTTTAGCGGTTAAATTTCTTAATTTTGGCAATTTTTTGAAGTTGTTACTGATTTGTAAGTTTTATTTTTGACAAATTACCCCCCTCAAGAAACTCTAAATATTTCAAAAGTGGCTTTAAATCATGTTGGAGTCCATGTCATTGCAAAAAAACA
Organism: Trididemnum nubilum; assembly: GCA_963965965.1. NCBI lineage: Eukaryota > Metazoa > Chordata > Ascidiacea > Aplousobranchia > Didemnidae > Trididemnum > Trididemnum nubilum. Next base: position 35,052,417 of record OZ014476.1, on the reverse strand, counting down.
GGCTCAGAAGTGCTAAAAATGTGATATTTTCGTTACTGTGCATTTTAGTCGACAGACCAATGGGGGGTCTGAACCTCCAAAACCCGCCTGCGTACGCCCTTGTTTGTGAACACTGCACAAGGCTTTTCATTCCTTGCGGTCAAAAAGTGGAAACGATATTTGTGTTCACGCATTTTTTCCTTGGGCTTTGGGTACAGTTGTTCTTCACATAAAAGGTGATTTCCCGAAAAGGTAATTTCCCTTATTTCATGCGTCACATGGTAAAGATAAGGATTATATTAGTGGTTCCAACCCTTTCATATCGGCGGACCGGGAAAATTTTCACAAATTTTCACGTACCGGTACCAAAAAATCATAATGGAAATAACGAACGCCAGTGTAGTTATTATTGCATTTGCTATTTAAAGCGAAATTAATGGTATAGCTTAAATCATTATTTTGGTAAATGTTGCTTATTTAGATAAAAAAATTCAACAAAATTAGCTTAAACAATAAAATGTCAATTTATGGACCAGTCGCGCAACCAGGATTTTGTTAAAGGGTGGGTTGAACCCAAAGATAAATTTTTTGCCTGAGAAATGCGTCAGTTGGGTTGCGTGCTCAGCAGACTGATACAACTTACGTGTATGAAAGGCGAAGGTCTGGGGATAGAGCCCCTAGTTGCCTTGCCGGGGCGATTTTGTAATTTTTCAGCAAAAAATAGTTATAGCAAGGCCATTTGAATATCATTTTGTATCTTTTTGGAGCCGTGTAAAAAACTAAATTGTTAAGATTAGAAAGCCAGTTGAAGAATTAAACTGCGCTGGCCTTTCAAGCCCCCCTTACTCACAGATCAAGTTCAAAACATGTTAAACGCTTTCAATTTTGGGTTAGACTTTTTAAGTGACTTGTGTAAGGGCGGTAAAGCCCCTTTAGCTCCTCTAGTTGCGCCACTGTTATAACACATGGCACAAAATCAATGCTATTGAAAATTTTGTTGCTGTTTGATGAGAGACAAGCGAGGCAGCAGAGAAATTTCTGAAACACGAGACACGGATTTTGCATTAAATCAATTCCTTTGATCTAACTTATGTCAGAGCTGAAAAAATTTTGTCGCAGAATTTGCTGGTCAAAAATACCATCAACAACTTAATTGTTTTGAGACTTAAACCGATATTTGTTTTCAAGAGATCTCCAGAATTCTATTTCTTTCTCTCTTTTTTTCATTGCCCGCTTTTCCGTGAGGGTTACGGGAGCAGCTAGCTCGAAATTAAGTCACCTAACTTCACGGTGTTTCATCACCTTCATCGTTTTACTTCGGCAAAAATTAAGTGATTCCGTCCAAGATCTTTAATGTAAATGATCCACCTAGTTCTAACTTGTCCAGTTGGTCTTTTTCATTGGTAGTTTAATCAGTTTTCTTTTTCCTTTAGATTACGGTTAGATGCGCTGAAATCTTCAATGAATGGTAAAAAGGAAACGGAGAAAATAATGCTAGTCTACGGTTATATTGACTAAAAATTGGCCAAACATAGAATGAGTTTTATAATTAACTAAAGCATTGCAATAATGTGTGAAAAGAAGATATTCCGCGGAACGGAAAAAAAATTGACGCGGACCGGCACCGGTCCGCGTACCGGCGGTTGCGAACCACTGGATTATAGTACAGAGTGATTGAACTATTTGAATAATTTAATCAAATACAATACGGCCAAACTACTGTAGAGCATACTTATTGAGACATTTCTGTCAATTTTTTTAAACATTTGTCAACCTTATTCAAGTAGAATGAATTTGAAATTTAAAACTTATTTTCAAATTCAAAATTCTATTTGAATAAGTTTGACAATGGTTTCAATGAATTAACCTAAAACGTCTCAAGTATATGCTCTACAGTACTTTGCAAATTTTTGGCTGAATTGTTTTTGATTAAATAATCAGATGCATGAGCAATATCGTGTCGTTTCGTGCACCAACTTTTTTATCTTTCTCAGCGAGCCAAACGTGATTTTTGCGTATATAAAACTTTTTGATGCAGTGTTAAGGTGAATTTACAGAGTATCCGCTTTTGTTCCTTTATGTACTTTTTTCAAGAGTGAATGCTCACGTTTCAATTAGCGAAGAAATACGGTTTCATACGCTAAAAATTGTCAACTTTTCCGAAGCAATGGTCAAATATCGTTGCAATGGGCTCAAACCACTTAACGAGACTAAGCAGAGGCGTATTATCCATGCATGCAGGGCATGCACGGAGAATGAATCTTAGTCGTTAACTGTACTCGTGCACCACTGAGTTAATAGTGATGAACGTCGTTCAATAAAGTGATTAGAAAAAGGCAAAATGATGTTGTTCTTGAGTCAAGTTTGCGAAGATGTAGCGTAATCCGTATTTGACGATATTTATATCAGAAAAACAAGCTTAGATTAAAAGTTAAACTTTACATTAAAAAAAGATGAAACTACAGTAGAATACGACATCGCAAGCGATATCCGTGAACTTTGCAAAAGTATCTAACTTTACTGAACTAAAGAACTTCACAATTGCGTTAAACGTTATGGTTGTTAATTGTGAGATCTGAAATACACTGCTTTTGAATATCATAACGTTCCATTTACTTGATTAAGTTTGTGGTAAACGGCTTTCAAAACTTAAATCTCTAGAAAAGGTATCTATATAATGTCAATTAAAATTTTACAACTCTGCTTATCAAAACGAACTTTTGACCTACCAACTTTTTTAAGCAAGCAAAATGATACTGCCAGTCGATCGCCTTCAATATCTTAAAGGATAGAAACAAAGCAAGCATTTGCCCCTTATTTTAACTTGCAGTTTTCTCTTTCAGTATGTTAGAAACTGAAACAAGGCCTGTTAAAAGGGGAAAAGCATTGGGAACGATTTCACCGGAACTTTTGCTCTTCCGTAAAATGGGTATCCAGATCATATTCATAAAAATGTACGATCGGTTATTTGATCGTGCGAGGTTTTGCTGTTCGTGTGACATAAAATTGTTATTCAGAATTCAACGGATAAACTTAAATACAAAAATTAACTTACAAGCAACTTGCTGAGAAGGTCTAATTTGGACGGCTGGGTGAGCCGATGATTGATCATCTACAAAGGGTTCAACTTTGTCCCCATCCCAACCTTTCTCTGGATAGGAAGCGGAATGGTGTTTTGTTTCCTTCGATGATTCATCCTCCTTCTTTGAAAACTGACTTCCTACATTAAGTTACCGTACTTCTGATTGCGGAATTATAAGTTGTGGCCATAAACTAAAACTCTAAGTATGATTATATGAAAAGCATTTTCACGTAAATTTTTTTTGATACCGATTTCATTGCATAAGTTATTCGTTTATTTTATCCGGTAAAAATTTACCGCATAAACTAATCAGTTTTGCATGTTCTGGAAATTGAGCAAGTTGTTATTGATCTTTTTCCCAATAATAAATTTTTGCATTTTTTGTATATCTTAAGTCTTGACTATTGTTTTAAATTTTTTTTATTTTTTATTTTATTTTTGCTTTGTTCATCCAAAATCTTTCGACACCACGAACTGACCGATTGAATGCCCCTGACCCTAGGTAGTCGATTTAAACAGCGCAATGTAGAATATTGTCTCTCATTACAATTCTTTCTTTTCCGCTAGTAAGTTTCAGAACTGTTTGAGATATGTACTTGAGATTGGTTCACAAGGTAGAGGTAGACGAAACCATCATGCATGCTAATTTTGGGACGTTTCATCACGTTACTATTATTTTACAATCAAAAAGCTATCCCAAAACAAATCGAATGCAAAGTGTATTGACTGGAAAGGAAACAATAATTTGAAAGGGACAATTCATAAAGTAGCGAAATGACTTGAATTAAAAAAATTGTAACAATCGTACTTGTTTTTAGTCACGTATCGTGTTTTTCTGTTCTTAACCGGTGGCGAATCCAACGGGAATCCGGAACCACTGTTCAAACCGCCGAAATAAGCTCATAAAAAAAACTTGTAACAAGTAAGTTTCATTGCAATAACTAAAGCAAGATCCATTTCTTGTCCAAATTTAACAGCAAAACACTCGGTTAGAGGTGGGGAAATGAAGATCTCCAAACTAATTGTTTTTTTAAATGCAGATGAATTAGGTTAAAACTTGTGAGTTGTACAGAATTGGCCAAAAAAAATTACACCCTTAGACAAAGTGCCATAACTTTTTTTTGCATAGAGATAACAATTTAAAATTTTTACTGTTTTTTTACAACAATATATTGCGTAGCTGTTTAAAATTTTACAATGAAATTTCCAGAAGTTATAAAATGACGTCCATTTAAACGTTGAAGACTGCAATCTCTCACAAAGTGCGTTTAAAGGTTTTTTTGCAGGTAACATAACTTTTTATTATTATTGGCCTTTCTAAACTCATTGTGACGTAACAATGCCTGAATGCTAGCAAATCTTGTTTCAAATGATAATAACTTCGAAATCATCTTATTTTAAAGATCTTAATCGTATCTAAAAGAGATCTTAATCCAGCCGATTACTGTGTTTGGAGCGAAATATTTACAGCGGAAGAAGATTTGAAAACACCATAAAATTGAAAGAAGCCATTCTTCAAGAGTGGGAAGCATTGCCCCAAGCGGTAATCAATAACGCCATCGATGGGTTTTGATCTCGTGTGCGGTTGGTGATTGCAGAAAACGGACAAAACGGACAACACATTGAAAAATATTGAACGAATGAACAATCGCTTACTATTTGTGCCGTGTTAATTTTCATGCAATTGCAGTTTGTGATACTCACTATTTAAACACCTGTAATTTTGTTATTTTATGGAAATTTTTAAATAAAATTTTACACAGCTACGCAATATGTTGTTGTAAAGAAATGGTAAAAATTTTAAAATGTTATCTCATTCCAAAAAAAAGTTATGACACTTTGTCCAAGGGTGCATTTTTTTTGGCCAACCCAGTATATTTTATGATTTTCCGGCTAAAAATAAAAAGGCGTAAATTTTACTATTAGCCACCGCCCTCGTAGCCCTTTTACGTAGCCAGTTTAATCATGCTTTTGCACTGCTAATTTCTATGTCAAATTTTAAAAGCATTAATTTTACTTAAATAGGCTTAAAATTAAGTTATATTTGAAAAAAAAATTGCAAAATCTCCAAAACAAACCAACTTAAAAAAAATTGACCCATTTTAGAAAATAAAAAGTCAAATCAGCGATCAAATACCTCACAGATGACGGGAAACATGAACCAGCGCATATGTCGGACATAACCTGGGAAAAAGTCGAATTAATCTTATATCTTGCTATTACAGTACTCAGAAGTTTTCACCAGGTTAATTGCATTAAAAAACGAGACATGTTTGGTTTTGAATTTGCAAGTTTACATCGGTAAGTCAAAATTTTTGAAATTGAAAATCAACCTAAAAACCTGAAAGAATTTAATGCTGAAAAGATCCCGAAAACTTAACAAGATCCTGAAAGCTTAACAAGATCTGAAAACTGAAAATCCTGAAAGCTTAACAAGATCCTGAAAACCAGATAAGTTCTGAATTCAATTTAATGCAATTTTATTTCATGGCGTGGCACTGTTGTGTTATGGGCTGCTGGAGTGTTTGACTTTGACCAACAAAATAAGGATAAAAAATTAAAAAATGGCGGTCGTCGATGTGAATGTCGAACGAGCGCCATTTATACGTCGAATAAGCGAACGCAATTTAACAAAAATACCAACCGTGAAAATGAGCTGTTTTTAGTGTCAGACCTTTTTTGTTTTTCTCTTATCTGCGGCTCACAAACGGGCAATAATTGCAATTTAATGAATATCGTGGTTGGATTGATTCAACTTTCCGAGACTGTTACTCGCACCAATTCACTTCTACTGCAGTATTTGATTCCAAGGTAGGCCGAAAGCTAAATTCGTATTCAGCGCGCTCTTGCTTGTTCAGCGTAAACAAGCAACGGCAAATAAACTCGTAAGATTGGTACCTGTAATGAACTAAATTTAGTTAATTATTAAAAGCGAATTTTCGGTATGTATTTCCGATTCGTGGCACTTTTTATAGATACTAATTGCACTTGTAATGTGGAAGTCAGGGCTTATCAGCCTTTACTGATGATAACCACTTTGTGGACGTGGGCCTATTGTTTCCAGCAGACTATAAGCCAATATAACAATCAGTAAATTCCATAGGTGGGCACAAGTCAGTTAATCGTTAATCCGTTAATAGCGAAGCTAACTTTTTCATTAACGCGTTTATACGTTAAAAACTTTTTTCTTGTTAACGGACCAAATTAACTTACGTTAAGTTCTGTTAACGGACTGAATTAACTTCCGTTAAGTTCTGTTAACTTCCGTTAAGGTTTTTATCGTTAATGTCTGGCACCATTCATTCATCGTATCGGTACAAACCAGTTTGCACTGGTAACACTTGCTGCGTATTAGCACGAGTTTTATAGAAGCGAAGAAGGAGTTCTTCTTTGTGGCAAATAACAAGCTACAGCCTTATAGGTCTATTAATTGTCGCTGTTTACAATTTCCAAAGATTTTCCGATCGCAGCTTCGTTAGTGCATTTGAACTTATTTCTATCTTAAATTAGATTAGACTGTAAAATATAACTTCCAAAACTCAAAAAGACCACCATAGCAATGAATATTTCCTTACAATCTGCTCAGCAGCGTCAAAAATACGTGTTCTAGCAGTGAGTGAATAAAAAAAAATGTTAAGTTGCAAGCAAAATGTTAACGAATTAACGGACTTTATTAACTGCCGTTAATTAAAGCTGAAAACAGCGGATTAACGTTTACGGAGGTGTGAAGTTTGTTAACGGACTAGTGGTTAACGAAGCTAACGTTTTGCATTAACTTGCCCCCTATGGTAAATCCTCGAAGGTTTCTATACGTTATGAAGAAAATCACCCGCGTGCAAAATTAAAATTCAAAAGATGATTTATTTCATGATTCAAATACAAACGTAAAAACACATCATAAAAAGAAAAAACAAAGCTAAATTGATACAAATCTTATCTACAAAATTTAGCTCAATGGTTGCTTGTGATTTCAATAGCAGTGGAACTACTATAAGCCGAATTCACTGAAATAGCAACGCGAGAATTTGAGTGAAAGAAAATATTTCATTAGCTAAGAATTACGTTTTCATGCACTGAAAATCGTCGAATTTTCCAAGACAATGATTAGCGATTGTTGCAATGGCCCAAACGAGGGGAACGCCAAAAAGTAAACTTTTGCTGCTAAAAATACAAAATCAATTAATTTGAACTTACAAGGCAAAACGAATTCCAATGCGAAAAAATAACGTCTACCAAGATACATAGTTAAAGCAAACAACTGTAACAGCAGAAAAATATGTTGATTACATCAAAGCACAAAATTAACAAAAAAAGACAATTCACAAAAAATTAAAAAATGAAGCTCCAACGACTACGAGAGCCTGATCCAAAAACAGCTTGAATGGAAATTTAATCAGCTGATAAAAATTGAAAGCGTAAATTCTATTCAAACTGAAAGAGGCCCGCCGTAAGAGCTTTTGAAGTTGTTATGTTGTCGAATATACAACAATTGAACCGGCGAGTAGTTTCGCAAACTTAAAACTTTTGCGGCAGGAAAAAACTCTCCAATGGCATAGCAGGGCAAGAGAAGCCCTCTCAACTGCAAAGCTTTTTGTCTAGCTGATTAGTGTTTTGCTTACAGCAAAAGTTTTAATTTTGTCAAACCTTGTCGAAGATTAGATTATCGCTTAATGGGACAGCACCACTGGAGCTTTTTTCATTACATTAAGTTTTCGATCACTTAGCGCTTGGAGTGACAGCACCACTGGAGCTTTTTTCATTACATTAACTTTTCGATCACTTAGCGCTTGGAGTCCAATAGCTCACAATCCTAGAAAATGGCCCTTCTACTGAAAACGTAATCAAAAAATTAATCAATGATGATTTTACCTTTTTTTTTTCAGTGAAGTAGACATCAATAATTCTAGTTTTACAGTGGTGTTTATTCTGTACAACAACATGATCAATACAAAATATTTTCAGCGCAAAACTATAGAGGGTCCTCTTTTAGAGGAATCTTCGCGTCTGAGACTCAAAGATGGTAACACTATATCACTTTGAAAAATTACAGATTTGCATATACGCGTAAAGGCACAACAAGATCTATAAGTTCCAAATTCAAGAACTTTAATAAATGTACATTGTACAAAATAACTACGTAATTAATACACACAAAATATAGCAAAACTGCTCCCATGCGATAAAGCTATTTATGATTCTACACGACGATTAGAGTTAAACGTCACAGAGATTTGTTAATTATGTTTTTAGTTGACGACGGCATACACTGAATTTTCATTCAACTGGAATGGTTAAACGTTTTAACAACGAACAAAGATGTTTAATTTTCTACTTAAGCGGTTGTGATGCAAATTCGAAACAAACGCTTCACATCAACTACCACTTTAAACTAGCATTTCAATGAAAAAAGCGACGAAACAGAGGTAAAAAGTTGCTGAAACTCATTGGTTTTGGCATTTTTGCAGAGTGCTACCGGATCAAAACGAAAGACATGAATAAAAGCAAAGCACTAGGCTGATCACTGATCTAACTTCAAAGCAACTTCATGTAAATTTGCCTCCTTTAAAACCCTGACCAGTTCTCCCACGGTCACCCGAACTCTGAACTTGCTCTCCCAATGGAGAATGGCTTGATAGATCTGCAAAATAAACATTTGTTACAAAATTACTTGTGGCAGCCATAGCTCAGTTGGTAGAGCGTCGAAGTCGTAATTGAAAAGTGTCTGGCTTTCGGTTCGATTCCCGAACTGGCCATGCGTCACTGTGCCTTTGGGAGAGACGCTTTACGCTTATTTATCATTGTAGCCACGCATTCTACCCGTCGTGGTGACCCAGTCTGACAAAAAATTTGGCAACCGAACCCAAAACTGATGCTTAGCGTTGGTGTGGTTCGACAGACGCATAGCAGTGCTTCCTCCATACGCAAGTATGAAATCACACAGTGCAATATTAATTTCAAGTTTGATAAAGCACTTTTAACAGATCTCTTCATATGAGTTGTAATGACCGTATCTATTTTTGAAAATTTTTAGATTTTTACACAAAAAAGGGATATTTAAGCAAACAACTGGCTTTACTACAAATCCTATGCCTTCACAATTCCCAAAACTCATATTATAGATGCTTTACAAGTACTCTAGCATTCATCAAGTGTTATTTATTGCATCATGCAAACTAAAACCATACTCATTATATAAAAGTGTTGCTATTTAGTGGTTCAATTCAAACAAAAATAAGTTAGCTATCAGTATTATTTGCATGCTCGGGTGCCAATCTATGTTGAGCATTGGGGGGATAATCTGAGATTTTATCCCAATTTTGCCCTATTTTCAACATCGGGGGGGATGAACCTCGACCACGATTTTTTTTCAGGTAAGCAAATTAAGTGAAGACCAAGAAAAAGGTCTTCACCAAAATTTAAAGTTTTTTTTCCCGAATTCAAGTGAAGCAGACCGAGTTCAACTGATTCACATACAGACCACAGTCAAGTTATTGGGGGGGGGGGGGGGGTGGGGGGTGGTGCAGATGTAGACCTTAGTCAAATTATTGGGGGGATATATCCTCCCATCCTTCCCAGGTTTCAGCACCCCTGTTTGCATGGCGTGATAGAAAACCACAAGAGCCCGGCGGAGCGCCCAAACCTTGCTATGCTTTCTTACAAGACTGCACTCTTCGGTATGCTTGAATTGAAGAACAGTCCTCAAAGAGGCAGTCGTCTAGGATTTGTTTAGTTGAATTACAGTAAGTTGCAATAGTAGTAAATACAGTAGTAACACAGGTAAATATTCATTTAAACTACTTCTTCGAATAAAAAGCCTTGCAAATTTTAACCGAGGTTCTCCTTTTTGTAAAATTAAAAGCAGTCCTTCTTATAACTCAAAATAACAAAACTCAACGTGCTTGAAAGTTTTCGAAAAGGCAACGAAACATTCTCAAAGAGAACGGCATCTCAAAGAGCTGATTGTAGTTATAATAATTGATTGCCCTTAGCAGCTGTAACTGAAACGAAATCAAGATATAAATGAGTGAAACAAAGGCCAAGGGTTCGCCTCCAGCATACGACAAAACAAAAAATAAAAACAATTTGAAACTAAAGAAAGAAGTTTTTAATTACCGATGCTAGAACATGGCTTTCTTTGTATCTATTTGTATTTGAAAAAGTCTGGTAGTTTGTTGTTCATTATGATACTCAGGGTTCGTAATGATACACATACCGTCTTGTTTCACACAGACATGGCTCTGAAGCTATTAGGCCCCTTCGCCGATTCGCAAACAAATACGATAGTTACTGATGATAATTCAGTCAAAAGTAGTCTACTGGGGAGAGCAAATACTGCTGGATCGCAGCTTAGAATTCAATCCCGGTTGGGCCAAACCAAAAACTTCGAAAATGCAATAAACAGCTTTACCGTTTGGCGTTTTGGTTTAGCATTAAGAGATAACTGGTGCAGCCTTTATACTGTTGAATAGACATGTGGGTCCAACACGGTGCAAAAACTAAAACATTTCTTTGTTGTCTCCAGGCCAAGGCAACCTGGTAAAATATAGATGTGATTATAATTATGGTGCGAAGAAATATAGAGTACCTTTTCACGAAGACCATATTTGTCATAGTCATAATCAATGCAGTCGATCTCTAATTCAGTAAGATTCATATGTCGAGCCAGATGCCGCCATTTCTTCGGTCCCACATTGTTGACAACAACACACTTGTCTGTTCTATGTATAAGTCTTTGTGAACCTAAATAAAACACATTATCCGTAATTAAATTTTTTAAATAGATGATTAAATAAAAATTCCATTCTAAAGCATTTCTTGAAAAGTTTTACTTTGTTTTACTGCTAATACTATGCTAAACCGCAGTCGATGACAAAGTTGAATGGCAATGCTTTTATGACAAAAATATTTTTACCAAAATCACTGCCAAGCCACCAAATTAATGTACTTAAAAATTCTCGCAGCTGTCATCCCCTAACCGACTTACGATACTGCTCACGGAGTTGATGAAGTACAACAGCTGAAGGCGATTTTCCACGGTTCTCGCGAACATTGCGCGCCACGACGTGTTACAGAAGCTACAAAGACACTGGCGCACAGCTCAATTCTATGCAACCTGCGTTGCGGCAATGGTGAGAATTCTCGCGTTAGTCAAAGCAGGGACCGTCTCATTTCACATCAAGACGAACTGAAGTCTCAATGACATTAAGAATGACGTTTGATTTTTATGGTGTTCGGTAGCATAACGTTCAAAATTCTATCCGTCTTTGGTACCACGCAAGTTTACTACGAGAAAAGAATGATCTGCGAACAACGAATTGATGGTTACTTCATTACAATCAGAGGAAAAGGTCAACGTCACAAGGTCTTCGAGCTTCAGACCTTCTTTTGCTAATCGAAACTCAACCGGATTCTTGCCGAAAATAGCGGTCCGGATATAAATGTTGATCTTGTCTGGGATGAAAAATGCGAACTCGGTTCTCGCCTCAGTGCAGTTTGGACCAAATAAAATGCACTATCTAACGCGATTGTCTCTTCTATGATTGTGATGCACAACCGCCAAAAAAAAAAAAATCAAACAAAAAAACAGCTACCACAATAACTAACGACGTGTATTTTAACATTCAATCTGTGACATCCTTAGAGTTTCAGTCAGTATTCAATAATAGCGACAAGTTAAGAGCACGTATTCTACTATAGATATAGTAGTAATAAAACATTAAAAAATGGTGAAATCCTAATAAACTCAACAGCTTGTTTCACGCGCAAATGGTATCATCGAAGGTACATTTTATTCAATTTGACAACTTTAAAATAAAATGCATCCCTGATGATCCCATGTACCGATGAAACAGACTGTTGGATTGTATACATGCCATGGTTCAATAAGATGTCATTAATTTTTTAATGCTTTAGAAGTGTGGTAGCTTGCTGTGACATTTTAAAAAACTTTTGTAAGCATACTACACAGCAAAAATAACACAAATACGACATTAATATTGTAAAGTGATATTTTGATTATTGAGCTAATAGAATTGAGGGCATCTCTAGTGTAACAGATTTACAATCTTCTGCAGTCAGAAACACTTTCTCTCTAAACTGTTATTTAATCACTAATAGTGATAGCCTAGGTCCAACCACGAATATCTGTTTTGCATGCAAACAAATATTGTTTGGCCTAGTCCACACTTAACGTGTAATCGTGAACGCACAACCTTTGTTTAGCAAATTTTACACTGGCAACTATACGTGTACCGAAGTTTTGGTGAAACCAAAGATAATTAGCTCCTATATGTTTACAATTGCCCGTCAAACATTGATTGGGTTTCAAAAGTGTAAGCAAGCAATCAAACCAAAATAAGTCACTTGAAAATTCAACTTTATAAATTTACTCTAAAATTTGAAAATGAAAAGAACTTACAGATAGCTTGTGGAGACGGCCTAATTTGAACAGTAGGTGTAGTTGATTGGTCATTCACAAAAGGCTCGGCTATATCTTAATCTGAACCTCCCTTTGTGTTTGAAGCAGAATGTTGCATTTCACTTGATGCTTCAACCTCCATCTTCTCTTCAACGTCACTCACTGAATACTTATTTTCCATATTACTGATTGCATGAAGTTTTAACTTGTGACAATATGTTAAAAAATCAATATCTGGAATACATTTACAAAATATTTCTTCAACACCAGTTTTACTTCAGAAATAAATAATTATTCTTTTCTTTCACAGCGAGAATAAATAATATTCTTTTCTTTTACAACAAAAAATATTCATTTTCTATCATTTTTGAATCACACAAACTGATATTACGTCACTGCACTGTTTGCCAACTTTTAAATGACGGCACTTGCAGAGGGCGCAGCGATAGGAAATTTGACTCAAACTAGCAAGAGTAACGGTTCGATTCTCAGCGATTGCAAATTCCGAAAGTGCGTGTAAATATCTGTGTTTAAAACTTGTCTTGTGTTACTTATGAATTGATGTACGTCTTGTTAAAAAACCAACTTTGAAATGACCGCGCGACAAAAACAAAAGAGGGAGCGTAGGGATAAAAGAATGTAAATTTTTTACACCGTTTTCGCACTTCCACATCTACTTATGCAACCTCCATTTTGCCGAATACCAAGTGGCAGACAACTTCACAGAATCGCGTGAGAATACGCGAACTTTAACCAATTGTTATTGAAGGAAACAAATACCGAAAATCAAGTATAGGCTTAAAACAATAATTACGAACAATAAAAAAATAGCCAAGTTTTATCAAAAAAAATCAATATGTTATGAAATTTTTAGTGACTTTACAAAATTACACTAAAACCGTTGTTGAGTAATCCGCAAAAGTGCACAATCGTACGAGCTTTCCGTGAATTTTTTTACTTTTTCCACTTTAATTTGTTGCTGTTCAAATCCCTCGAGCAGAGACAACTGCCAGTAAAAGCCTTGTTCAAGAACGCAACAATGTGACGAGATTGCAAGTTGAACCTATATTAAAAAAAAAAACAGCTGGCTTAAATTAAACTATATCTATTGATTATTGCGAAAAAACGTATACTTTATCAGATCAAAATTTGGACGAGAGATTTTGAAAGCGCTCAAAAATGAGCAAATAATGTGACCAGGTACGTGTTGAATCCAGATTATGTGTTCAGGATTTTAGTAAAACAACCCTCTACTTCTCGACCAAGCTGTCTTTGTGTCTGCTCTTCCATTTAAATATCTTAACATAAATCGTAACTCGCAGTATATTCTGGTAGAGTTGAAAGCTTGTCGATCTTGACAATAATTTTGACAATAATCTAAACAATTTTGTCTTGATCGATATTTCACCTCAATTATTTTTGTTTACTTCACAAATAACCTTTTTGATTTTTTAAGTTACATCATCGACTTGCTTCGGTTAGTTCACTTAACAAACGATCAATGTGCTAATGTGCTTATAACATCTCACAAATTTTTCTAGTACATCGAAACGGGTGAAATACTTTCGGCAGAAATCAATTTTTGCTTAAAACTCAAAAACGGCTGAAAAGGTGCATTATTTTGAAATTTGGACGATGTTTGAGGAAAAAGCGGCAGAAAAAAGCTCTAACAATCTTTTAAGATATTGCCCGAGATCGGTTTCATTGAAGAAATGAGAACTACTTGAGGTAATAAAGAGATGTACCTAACCTTGTTCCACAATTCCCTTTAATCGCGAAAACAGATTTATTCTGTTTCACTCCGTATCGTTGGAAATCATTCATTTCGAACTTTCTTGACACCAATTAGAAAAGAATGACTTTACAAGAAATTCTTGCGAAAATAAGCAACGCAATGTTTGATTACATTAAACGAAATTTTCGAAATAGGCAATTTCTTGTAGAATAAGCAGTTCGATGTTCTTTTATCGAACATCACGTTGCTTATTGCGCAAAAACTTTCGCAGGTCATCCTTTTTTGGTGTCACAAAAAATCGAAATGTAAGGTTGCCAATGGTATGGAGTCCAACGGATTAAATGTATTTTTGTGGATGAGGGGAATAAAGGTACATGGGTTTGGAGCACTTCTTTATTATCTCAAGACCAAGTAGTTCTCATTTATTTAATAAAACCAATCTCGAGCAGTATCTTTCAAGTACTCGTTCCCTCATTTTACAAACCTAAGACAGGCTCAAAAAATTGCAACATTTTAGTGCTTCGCTCTAACACTGCGCATTTCAAACTTACATTTGAGACAAGTAACATTTTGCTTCCTTGTTTAGACAAAACTGAATTTTCGATTTTGTGGGGCTGACAACGTATCGACATCACAATTAAAAAAAAAACTTTCTTCTAAATGACCCAAACTGTTAAATGACAATAACTGAATCTTTTTACTTGTACATCTCACAAACTGTTGCACTTTTTATTTCTCTTCTGCGCTACAATACTTTTCAGTCAAAAACATCAAAATTGAATTATTTTTAACGTTATAGCAGAACCATATCAAAATAGAACAAGCATATAAAAATAGAACAAGCGTCCTCTATACCCGTAATCCATAGACTTTTAAACGAAGATCTACACCCATCGGACAAAAAAAATCCTTTAAAGGCATCGGCCCCGATAAGGCTTGGAAACCAATAAGATTTGGGGGCCCGGTATCGACCTTCGTACCCCCTGAAAAAATTTTCTCTGAGGCCCTGGCGCAACCAATCATCTTTTAATGACCAATGACAAAAAAACATAATCATCAAAACAATATTGGTTTGCATCTCATACAAAATCACTATGATCAATGAAACAAATCATAAAACCAAGTTCTACAACTCGAATAAAAAGTCCCACAGTGCAAATACTGTGCGAGTGAGAAAATACCACGGCTTGACATCGCACGTCACTAGGCATAAACCAGAAAATTTAAGAATCAAATGCTGCAAATCTATTTGTGCATGATCAAGTCTTTTCTTATACCCATAAGTCATGCGTTGTGACTAATCACATCAAATCTCTCGTTATACTCGCTATAACACGCCAAAGCGTGTTAAGAGTTAGTGTGGCACATCCCCGGGTCATTGCGTCCAGGCAACACAGCTCCTTTCGAAGAAATGTTGCAGAGGTGTGCCGAGTCGTTGGCAACGCTGTGTCCGACTTGACCGAACCGAGAGTTGAATCTCAAACCTCTCGCTCCACAAACGAAGTTAATAGCGCTCGATCAACCGACCAGCGTAAATTGTTACTTTACGTTACTTCTAAATTGCTAAACTATTATAACCGTTTTAAAAATTCTTTTGCTGTGTTATTGCTACTGTTTGTTAAGTTTGTTGTTACTAAATACATTATTACTTTTAAGTTATTGGTTGATAGAAACCGATGTTCTAAATTGCAAACTAACGATGCATCATTACTGGTACTATACATGATAACTTTACTGTAACACAAACAGCGATTTTTCTTTTCCGTCAAACATCGAGTTTCAAATTGTGTAATTAACTGGCGGTGAATTCAAAATATGTTGCAATAAAATTATTTTTGATAACTTTTCTAAACACATGAATTTTGAAAGCGAATTACTACAAAGTTGTAGAAGTCACGGAAACAAAATTTGAAAAGGGCGCATTTAAATTCTTGATTTGACTTACAACGATCGTATACTTATAAACTCGCTTAATGCAATTTAGTGACTATTTTAAAGCCTAATAAAGTTCAGTAAAAATTTGATACTGTCGCGAAGTTCCCGGATATCGCTTGCGATGTCACCTTCTAGTATTGTTTTAAAATATGTGGAAAAAGTCCTACGAGATATTTCTGCGTAACGCTAAAATTTTGCGTGCTACACTACAACAAACTCGCTGAGGTTTTGCTAACCTAACTACAGTAAATGTTGTTTAGCAAAAGCGTTAGGTTGTATATTAACCTCTTTTTTTCTTTGACAGTTCGTAGTATTTGACCTATCAACAATAGTTGGCATTAACATATAATTTTTTCTTTTTCTCTTTCCAAATAGCTGTTTTGTTTGTCTGTGCTAGCAACAGTTTGCTTATGGTTAGTGCAAACAACCTTTTGCGATTTGGGGTCGCTTATTTTGTAAATTTGGTTTACTTTGTCACTATTGATTTTGCAAAAGTTTGTGCTCACACCCTGTACATTTCTTTCATGATATAAGACTCAGTAAATTTTGAGTTAAGGCTAGCTGTTCTTAAACAAAATAATAAGAACACTGGCTAGTACAATGCGTTTGTAAACACTTACTCAATTAGGATAGTTTCTTGGACTTTTCTGTATGGCCATCTTTGATTTGTTTAAACATAATCATAATCAATGACAAACGACAGCTTTTTACCATGGAAGAATAAATAAAGGCTGTCGTTTGTCATGATTATTGTTAGACAAATCAACAATGGCAATATCGAAAAGTCAACAACAAATGATAGCCACACCAATCTCATAAAAAATATATACAACTCTTAATTCAAGTTGTGATAAAATTTCAGTGATTAACCAGTACTCGTTAAGAACCATGATAAGAACATGAAGTCATTTTACTCTAAGTTTTAAAACAAATCACATATGAGCGGCAACGCGTTCGTCTCTGAGAGGGAGATCTGGGGTTGAAATCTATGAACCAAATCAGATACAGTGTTGCCTTCGGCTCGCCACCGCTACGACATTTCTTTGAAAGAAGCTGTGTTGCCCTGGAGCAATGACGCGGAAATCGCCCCCCCTCCTGACTCGTTACACGCTTCGGCGTAATACAACGAGTAAAATAAAAAATTTCATTTGATTTACAAATGTACAGAATTGGACAACGCTGTTTCAAGCTTTTAGCTCGCAACAGTAGCCCTCAGCATATCTAAACCAAAAGTATTTTCAGCCACTTCTCGGTCAAACTGGGCAAACTCCAATGGCTTGCACAGTAGAAGAGGCTGGTGGTTGATATTGCCACTAACTACCAGCGGAAGTCGTTATGACTTCCCAGGAATCGACCACGCAAGGTGTCAAACTTTTTCAAAACAAATGACAAAGTTGGTCAAAAAATAAGAGCCAAAATTTAAAAATTTTTAACTACTATCTATCTATGATAAAATTTTAATCCATTTCGCAATTTTGGCACCCAAAATTGTAACTAACGCAACACAAAGTTTGAACAGTTGAAAAATTTAACAGTCGTTCAACCAAAAAAAATTGATAATTATTATTATTGTTCGGTTCCAACAAACTCGCTTTTCACTATGATGAAGAGCAAACGAATTGTTGGCATAAATGTATCACAGTTTGTCATACATACAGCACAGACAAACCGTGGTTGCAGCAGCACGATAAGGCAAAAATACTGAAAATAGAAAAAAGGCAGGCAGAAAAAGGTCCAATTGCTCCTTATAAAATTTCGACATTCGACAATTTTGCGTTTCTTACGTCATATACAAATCATCATTTGTTTAAACATGTACAAAAAAAGAGACTTCCCCTTTTGTGCAGTAGCATGTTACCATATTTTTTCATTTCAAACTAATTACTCTGGTATTTAGTTATTTTAGTGTATCGCGATTTAGGTATTTCTTTGGTTTTTAACAATGCTAAGTCTATTGCTTTGTTTTTATTTTCGTTGAATTTTTTTTCATAAAGAACTCTATGTTTTGTATCGTCCAACGGCATTATTCTTTAGTGCCTTTCAAATCGTCAAATTATTTCTTAAGCTATATAAAAACCAAGAAACAAAATTTAAAGTTTTTTAACCTAATATACAACTTGAAAAAATGATTTCCCAGATCTGTTTGTACACTTTTTTGGAACATTATGACCTTTGCGTGATCTTATTTGTGTCATTTGTGTTCACGTCCATTTGTGTTTACTCGGTGATTCGCGTCGTCCAGCATCTACAGAACACGAAATTTTAATATCACATAATATCAAATAACAGAAATGTTGCATATTAGCACACTATATCAAAATTTCAAAAAGTCTTCAGAACCAAAGAGTTGGAGCAAAAATCAAAACTGATGGCTAGTTTATCATAGTGCAGTTATCAGTAGTGCTGTTGGACAGGTTTGCAGTTGAACGCTTTTTGAACCTTAACAATCACCACAGAATAATCGACTTTAAGTGATATATAACGAGAATATTACCCCCAATCATTCCTAATTTTGATTGTATTTATTATTTACCAACATTCATTGTTGTTTTTCTCATTCAATGCAAATGCACTTCATTCGTTCCTTCCTATGAACCAGGCACCTTACGTTTGTCGAACCCCGAGTTGTAAACGTACCGACTAGCTCAGGCTCGAACCCGACCCGAACCCAGAAATATAAGCCCAAACCCGAAAATTAATTTGAAGCCTAAATCGTGCCCGAAAAAAATCAAAAGTTAAGTTAGGTTTGAAAAATTTAGCAATGTTGCCGAGTTATTTTGATTATATTATTGTGCACCTTTTTTATTTGATTATATATTTGATTATATTATTGTGCACCAAAAAGTACGTCTCAGGCCCGACTTAATCTCGAAATCTGCGTCAACTTTAGACCCGAACCCGCACCGAAAAGCCCGGCCCGACTTACAACTTTGGTCGACCCATACCAATGCAGAGCACTCTTTTTTGGATTCTGTTTGTAAGTCTTTCATCAGGCTGGGCCACCACAATGGGTAGACTGCTTGGCCTCAATGAGCAAATCAACGTAAAGTGTCTTTCCCAAGGACACAACGACGGATTACCAGTTCGGGAATCGAACCAGGGGTCAGCAACGTTTTGATCGCTAGCCCGACGCTTTACCACAGAGCTACGCAAATGTACTGATTAAATATGCATTGCAATTTTCAAATTGCAATTTTCAAATAATTTCAAGTACTTCTCATTTATGTGTATGAATTAAGCACTTGATGTCTATCGAACTATTACTACACTAAGCACGCTTTTTTTGGTTCTGTTAGTACGACTTTCGTCAAGCCAGGCCACTCAAAATAGACCGCTTGACCCCAATGGGAAATATGCGTAAAGGGTCTTTCCCGAAGACACGACAAATTGGTAGTTCGAAAATCGAATCTGCAGCAAGCAATTTTCGATCCATGTATAAACCACTGCTGACGTCATAAAAATAATCATTGATATATAATGACTACAACTTTGAAGAAATATGAACATTGAAGAAATGTTGATAATGCACTTAAAATCCATCAACTACAGCAGTTTATTATGAATGATTGAGCAATGAGTGATATCGTTTGCTCTAAAATAAAATTTCTCTTGATACTTTGTCTTCTCTAATCGAGTTTTGCTGCTCAAGTTGAGCTTCCAAGTTTTTTTGGTAATTGTTGGTTGAAAAACACGAAACCTCTCCATTTATAATTTAAATTCATGAAATCAATGCACAGTGAATTTATTAGTTATTTTTTGATCAAGGTAAACATTGTTAAATTACAAACATTGCTATAAACATTGTTAAAATAGCGAAGTACACATTGTTAAAATTGCAAATGAAAACATTGTCGAATTCGGGTGAGAAAGACGCGTCCCCATGTGATCAACAGGTTCGGTTTTTACAATCTTTAAGCGATTCTCCTGCTTGCATTAAAAAACTGTGGTTCTGATTTCCCATTTAACTTGTGGCTATGTTATAGTGTGACGCTCTATTTACCCCCTCCCTTACGCTGGCGACCGCACTTCTTCGTCTTCAACCAACGCAAGGAAAGCGTTCCAACTCCAACGCCCTGCCGTGCTCGTCATTGCAACATTCTTGGATTAGTGATTGATTGTTAGTGAACAATTAATTCACTTAAGAAATAGCCTTATTTTTCACGAACAATTTGACCAACGCAATTACCCAGAAAGAGGGGGAATGCTTTCCTGTCGGGGGAAGATTATGGGAAGCCAAACTTGAGACTAAAACTGCTCCAAATCCAAGACAGGTTTCTTTAGCGTTGAAACTATACGAGCACTTATTGAGTCATTACAACGACAATTCTTTAAAATGTCGACCAAATGAGAGCTTGTGTAAGTCATTTCGCTGAAGTACGCGCTAGTCTAACTGTAATCATGCCCTATAACAAAAAACAACTTTTAACCAACTTAGAATAAATTTGTGTCACTTTATATTCCAATTAAGTTAAGAATCAATAACTACACAAGACTGTAAATTTGCCAAAATATAAGAACGCACAACCGCAACCCAAAGTTTACTGGTTGTTATAAAAGAAAGCGTATATAGCAATAACAATAAAGTTACAAAAGAAAACACTTTTTCCTAACACAGTAGATTTTGGGTTAAGATTGGATGGTCTTAAATTTTCACAAATTTTCTGCTCATTCTTTTTTAACTTCATTGGAGATTGAAATAAAACAAATTTGTTCTAGCTTGATTAAAAGTTGTCTTTTGTCTTAAATTATTATTACTGATAAATAAATTAATGATGACACTATTAAAAAAATTTTCCTGATTACGTACAAATACGTTATATAGTTCGTGTTCTTATTTTTTCCAGGTTAAGACTGGCATTGTTCTTAATTTGTTCTTAAGTTTTGAGCAAAAAATGAGCCACATACTCTTATTAATTACTCTTTTAAAACGGTGCAATAAATTTACATCGCAGCTAAGTCCAGCTTATGTAACAAAAATTTTGCTCACAATCGCTTCGTACTTCAAACAAAACTCATTATTTAATTGAGTCAACTTACGAAACGAAGGGTACTAATAAAGTACTAGAAGTTCGTTAATTACTTCAAACAAATAATTATGTCACGTAAATAAGAATTTGTATGAATTTTATTGGTAGTCAAAGTTAAGCCCATTAACTAAACGACGTTTAGTTAACAAAGAGTCTATGCTGCGACTAACTTTCTTGCGTGTTTTCTGCATTTTAACTGTACTTTTTTAAATAATTTTCTGTGTCTTAAAACTAGTTTTTTGTATCCTCCGCTGTATATAGAATGATGTCTACAACGAACGATCTACACCATGTCCACTAAAACGACATAGAACCAATGATAATCATAAAATAACGGAAGCCAACTTCCATAATTTTTGACTTTAAGTTTTTCGGGTCGGAGTTGCTTCGTCGTTCAACAGTGGAGCTCAGAAAAAATAAAAGATTCAACCGCATATTGAACGCAATTTCTGTGCTGAGCCACGCAAAGAGCGTATTTCAGTTCTCGCAAAGTGCGTTCTTCTATTTTTTTCTTTTATGAGTTAGAATTTATAAAAACGCAAGACTTATTTTTGTTAAAAATTGAAAGCCTTGATAACCCTTAACATAATTAAGAATGAAGAAAAGATATTAAAATTTTCATAAAAAACAAACAATTTGTGATAAAAAAACAAAAACCTAAAACTTGAGTGACCATTGTTATTGAACGTTTCAAGATATTATTAGAGTTAAAAAGATGTCAGTTTGTCGTTGTGACTTATTGCACCTGTGTTAGATATCACATCACAGATTTGTATAAGTGACGCAAAGGCATCCTTTGAGTTTAATGGAAAGGCCCTTCGCAATATCAAACTGCCGCATGATATCGTTTTATAATATCTCTTTTTTCGTCATTAGCAGAGAAGTGATGATCAAAACCAAAGTGGTTATTGCCTTGATCATAAATGCTGATGATGATGCAAGTATTGTCTTGAAACATTCAGCAAAACTGTTCACTCAAGTTTTTGCTTTTTGTTGTAACTTATTCAGTCATGAAGCTTCGAGATTGTGATAAACTTTTAGTGGCTTTTCAGGAAACGTGTTTTTGTCACGACTGTTCCTAATCGAGTTCTAATGTTCAAGCAGATAAGCTTTCAGGAAAATGTAAGTTAATGTTTGTAGGTTTACGTTGCACCAAGTTGCACAAAAAGCTTTTATTTTTGGATTTTGGAATTTACCGATAGTATGCAACCATTGAGCAGAGACGCATTGTTACGCCAATCGTGATAAATATGCACCATTGTCGTGATTTTGGACAAAAAAAGACTAATAGGTATCTCGGTGTTCGAAGCGTTACAGCAATTTTGTGTGTACCGAAAGCGTCACAACAATTTTGGGTGTACCGTAAGCGACATAGTAATTTAGATGAATACAACAAATGCGTTGACGTTATGAAAACGAATGGGCTTCCAAACCTATTGACTCCTCGGTCCAGTACTCCAGTAGGCCTACGGCACATTCCAAAATTGCTAGGTGCATAATTCCTCAGAAACCATCATTTGATTACCCAATAACTTGCAAAAAACAAAATCTCACAAGCTAATCATTTTGATATCTTATTGACAACATTATCATTTTTTGCTTAATTCCTGTTTTTTAAAAACTTTATTTTTTTTGTATCGTTTAATAGTATCAAATTTTGGTGTTTTCCATATTAGTAGCGCATGGTTGACGTTAGCTGTTGGACGATCCGCGCACATTTCATTGCATTGACAACTTCGTGCTTGGAGAAATCTGCACCAGCTCAGGAGTTTCCGTAGATCCAATGTTCCTGTGGATTTCTTCGAATTCTTGCTCACTGAATTGGCTGCTTGTTCGAAGCAGAGATGGAAACCGGTCGGGTCGAGATTTTTCGACCAGCCGGTCAAGCCCGTTGAAAAATCTGTCGAATTCTCCTTTCTGGCAACTAAAAGACATCTAAGCACCAACCGAAATGTACTTATATATATTTTATCATAAATAAAACTTTTTATAAAAAATCAGTATTAACAAACCACACCTTTCGAAAACACTTGTTGAATGGTTTCAAGCTGTGACTAATATGCTGTGACCATTAAGACATGCACATCCTGGGACGTATTTAGGGTGGGAGTATCGTGCCATGCCTCCTGACTTTGGGCCACGGTACAAAGCAAAAAAAAAACGCAAAATTTACGTTAAAATCGGATAATCAGATTCTAATAAAGCATGCATGTGGGAGGGGCTTTCGCTACCTGGCATTTTAGCATCATTTTAATCAGCTTAAGAGTAGAAGTGGTGCAGATTTCAGATTTTTTACTACATGCTAAAATCTTGCCGCTTTAAAAAGCTTGTTTCAACTTAAATTTGCCACACTCTACAATGGGCAAGAAAGACATAGCTTTTATTTTTTGATATCTAACTGACCATGGCATGTTCTGAAGTAGCAGCATTTCTACAAACTGCTGGGGCACATTATATTTCGAATGTTTTCTAGCCAATGTCATAACAGTTTAGTGTTTTCAATAAAAATAACGGACGCGTTGCGTTCATTGGGATAGTTATTCATAACGACTTCGTACAACCGATGAGTTTATATATTGGTTTGACGTTTCGTTTCCTCAGAACAATTTTCGGCAGGGCTGCCTTTGCGGTTACAAAATGATAAATGAGAAAAAAAATAACAGCAGAAGATAGGTAACAGTAAAAGCATACGAACATCACAATCCTTGTACTATCATACCCAAAAACACTAAAATGATGGCGCAATAACATTTATGATATTGAAAATTATGTCACTAACAGCGTGAAAAAAAAGGAATACTGAAAAATTTTGTCACTAACAGCGTGAAAAAAATCAATAATATGCGTAACAGCTAGGCTGCTTCACTAACAATTTGAGAAAGTATGAAAAGGATCTATTGCAAAACATTATGTACTGGAAAAGCTTTTTAGCTCCACAGAGATTTTTATTAATTGTTCCGTCCGTATATAAATCTCTGCGGAGCTAAAAAGCTTTTCCAGTAAATGATGTTTTGCAATAGATCCTTTTCATACTTTCTCAAACTGTTAGTGAAGCAGCCTAGTTGTTACGAATATTATTAATTTTTTTCACGCTGTTAGTGACATAATTTTTCAGTATTGCTTTTTTCACGCTGTTAGTGACCTAATTTTCCAATATTCCTTTTTTTTCACGCTGTTGGTGACATAATTTTTAATATCATACTAGATGGGAGTTTGCCAGCAAATTCAGTGAACGACCGACGCATAGCTAATGCTGTGACGCTCAAAAGTACTTTTCGTCTACCGTAAAATCAGCAATTATTCAAAAATATCTGATTATGGAACCTCCAGAAAAGTGGAGTCAAAATATTTGTCAGTTAAATATCTACTGATATCATAAAACACTGGCACCCTAGCTTTAGCCGTTCAAAAATTGATTTTTGGGGGTCCCTGGGGGGTTGCACCCCCAAACTATGTCAAAATATTTGTTTGTTAAATATCTGCTGATATCATAAAACACTGGCACTCAAGTTGAGCTATTCAAAAAATTAATTTTTGTGGGGTCCATTTGGGGGTCCCCGGGGGGTGGCACCCCCAAACTATGTCAAAATATTTGTCTGTTAAATATCTACTGATATCAAAAAGAACTAGCACCCTATCTTGAACCGTTCAAAAAAATGGATATTTTTGGGACCCATTTTGGGGGGGTTTCCGATAGAGTTGCTCCAAAAAATTTCGGGAGAAAAAATTGCATTTGCAACTCAACAACATTACACAAAAATTAGATTTCGATGTGATGTGGTTTAGGAGAAGAAGAGCGTACAAAATTTAGGAAGAAAAAAAAGGAAAAAAGAAGGAATAAACCTCATCGCTGCCAAAAGTGGGTTGGTTGGGATAAAAGGGTATCTTAAGACATATAACCATATGAAATATTTATTGCCGTACTTAAGCCGTTTTTGACTGAGACAGCTTTTTACGCCAAACTTGCGGGGCGGTTTTCGGGTTCTAAAACCAAAGTCACGTAATCTATTGCCTCGAAATTGAGTACAAACATACAACTCATTAATCTCAAACTGCTGTCAAAATTTCATGTAGCTGGACCTAACCGTTTTTGAGTTATAAGCAAAAGTCTGAAATTTTGCACTCGTTAGTTGGAAAATGGCCGAGTAAAAACAGAGAAACACGCGACGCGAGCGTCGGTCGTTCCAGTAATGTTATTGCTCCATCATTTTAATGTTTTTGAGTATAATAGTACAAGTATTGTGATGTTCGTATGTTTTTACTGTTACCTATCTTCTGCTGTTATTTTTTTTCTCATTTATCATTTTGTAACTGCAAAGGCAGCACTGGCGAAAAAAAGTTTAGTGTTTGCTGCTCGGCAAATTGCAAATAATCTGTCATCAGAAGCAAAAATATTGTAACTTCATTTTTTGGTCTTTCGCAAAGTATCATTAGAAAGAACGTCTAATAATTTAGCTTATGCTCTCCAGCGCTTTTTATGCTTATTTCGTGCACGTTTTGCGCTGCTCAAAACAGAGCATTCAAACCAAAACTTAACCAAAAAAGGTCTTAAAATTGAGTCATTTTTGCAAAAAAAGCAAAAGCTTTTTGCGTTTTTTTCTGAGATCCCCATCCAAAGTCACAAATTTTAACATCTCAACCATGCCCCCCTTTTGAAAATTTTTCATTAGATACATTAAACAGTGAACAAAAACCTTCTGTAAAAAAACAGGTCGACCAGGCCGGTCAGAAACCGGTCAACCGGCGATGATTTTGAAATTTACCGGTCGGGTCGGGAAAATCCTGACCGGTTCCATCTCTGGTTCGAAGCCACCAAGCAGAGATAATCTTCGTAAAGCGTCTTATCCAAGGACGCAACAACGTGACCAGGATGGGGTTTGAACCCAAATCATGCGATCGGGGTCGTTGTAAAAACGACGCCTCCACCCATTCGGCCACGCTCCCAACAAATGATTAAATAATGAATATCATTATATCATAAAATCATCTTTCAAACTTAATCAAACAACTAAGAAAGAAAGCATTAAAGCTTTCGCGAACATAGCACTTTTCTAGACTGATTGTATGAAGCGCCGTTTGTGTACCCTAATTTGTGCAATGCTTTTTTGCATATTTAATTAAATAGTCATTTTAATTAAATATACAAAAATGAATATACAGAAAAAACTAGTGCAGAAATAAATATGCAACAATTTTTTGTGCGGACTTTTTTTGACTATTTATTTTTGCAATAAGAAAAAACTGCGCAGAATATACCATTGCAAAAGTAAATAGTCAAAAAAACTGCGCGCAAAATAAACCGTTGCAAAAATAAATCGTCAAAAAAACTGCGCACAAAATAAAGCGTTGCAAAAATGCGCTACAGACATTTTTGTATATTTGTTAGTGAAGCGTGGCAAAGCGCTCTCGGCTGCTCTTTGATGCGCTATCGGCTGTTCTTTAATGCGCTCTATGAGCAGCCGAGAGCGCTTTGCCACGCTTCACTAACAAATATACAAAAATGTCTGCAGCGCATTTTTGCAACGCTTTATTTTGTGCGCAGTTTTTTTGACGATTTATTTTTGCAACGGTTTATTTTGCGCGCGGTTTTTCTGACTATCCATTTTTGCAACAGTTTATTCTGCGGCAGTTTTTTGTTATTGCAAAAATAAATAGTCAGAAAAAATCCGCACAAAAAATTTTTGCATATTTATTTCTGCACTAGTTTTTTCTGTATATTTATTTTTGTATATTTAATTAAAATGACTATTTAATTAAAAATGCAAAAAAACATTGCACAAATTAGGGTACACAAACGGCGCCCCATATGATTGACTCAACAAACCATGAAATTGATGTTTCTGCACGCGCTTTTTTCTCGCGCTCTAGGCGCTATTTTTCTTTACATGAAAAGGTGATTTCCCAAAAAGGTGGTTTCCCGTTTTTCATGCGTCACATTTGTGAGACATAGTAATAAATTGAATTATTTAATCAAATAGACAAATACAATACAGTCAAACTAACCACATTTTTGGCAACGCGCCTGCCCACCGCTGCATAAAAAATCTACAACGATGTCTTAATAACAACAATTATAAAGACCAAACGCGGTGAACCGAAAGCTAAATTTGGATTCACAGCGCTCTTGCTTGTTCAGCATAAACAAGCAACGACAAACGAACTGTTTAAGATTGAACACGTAGCTAACTAAGTATAGTTAATTGTGATGAACGAATTTTTGGTATTTATTTCTGATTTCACTTTTTGTTGATACTGTCTGTACTCGTACTGTGGAAATTGGGACTGAACAGCCTTTACTAATAATAGCCGCTTTGTAGATGCCTTTACTGATGATGGACACTCTTTTTTCCGGAAGGCAATCCCAATTCAGTCATCAGCAAATGCTCAAAGTTTTTAATACATTTTGAAGAAAGTCACACGCGCGCAAATTACAAATCAATAGACGGTCCATTGCATGGTTCAAATACAAACGTAAAAACACATCATAAGATAAAAAGCAAAGCTAAAATAATGCAGATCTGATCTACAAAATTTAACTCAATGGTTACTTGCGATTTTAATAGCAGTGGAATTAATATTAGCCAAATTTGCAGCAATAATTATGAGTGAAGGAAAATGTTTCAATTGCAAAGAAATACGGTTTCATTCATCGAAAATTGTTGGATTTTCCAAAAATGGTCAAAGATCGTTCGAATGGCCTTAAACGAAGGCTACGTCAACGAGCAAACTTAACCCAAAAGAAGATTAGCTTGCATCACTGCCCATTGATAATGAAAATGGTCAGGATTTTAAAAGTGACCCAAACGTTTTAGCATTTTACAACATTTTAATTCCAACAAAGAATTGTGGAACAAAGTGTATAAAGGAGAGCTTGCAAAATAGAATTTTTCAAATTCAAGCAATTTATTTTGATTAACTTAACGATCTTATGTGAGTACAGCTCAGATTTTTGGCTTAGATTATGTTAAGGTGTCAAACAAAAAACTACAGCACATTGTTCCCAATTCTGGTTGTGAGATCGCCCTTAAAAAAACATATAATAAATTATAAACAAACCCGTAATAAGTACATAGGTCTACTTGTTGCTAAAATCCAAAATCAATTAATTTGAACTTAAATAAAAACAAATTCCAATGCGAAAAAATAGCCTCTACTAATATATACAGTTCAAGCAATTAGCGCTGTAACAGCAGAGAAATATCATGTTGATTGCATTAAAAAGCAGAATTAACAAAAAGCACAATTTACAAAATATTAAAAATGAAATTCCAAACATTACGAAAGCCTGATCCACAGAGAGCTTGAATAGAAATTTGATTAGCTAATAAAAATTGAAAGAGCAATTTTATCCTAACTGGATGAAGCCTCCTGAAGAGCTTTTCAAGTTGCTGTGTTGTCCAATATGCGACAACTGAATCTGAGTGAAGGTTCGACAGAATTGAAACTTTTCCTACAGACAAAACTCTCCAATGGCACATGCGAGCCTAAGAAGCCATCTCAACTGCAAAGCTTTTCGTCCAGCTGATAAGTGTTTTGCTTAAAGCAAAAGTTTTAATTTTATCTAACCTTGTAGAAGGTTTAATTATTGCTTACTAGGACAGCACCACCGGAGGTTTTTCTACAGATTAATTTTTCAATCACTTGGTACTTAGAGTCCAATAGCTCACGCTTTATTGCAACGGCCCTTTCACCAATAACGTAATCGAAAAATTTGTTGATGATGATTTTACGTTTTTTTTTTCAGTGGAACAGACATTAACAATTCTAGTTTTACCCTAGTGTTTATTATATGCAGGGTGTCCCAAAAGTAACCGAACTGAATGCTTTAATAATAATTAGTTGTCAAAAGATGTCGTGATTGTTTTGCAGTTGAAGGTAGACATTTTGAACAATTGTAAACAACTGATACAGCTATTGTGTTTCTATTGTGTTTGATGTGTCTTTATTAAATTTGTTGTTTCTGTTGAATGGTTTTTATTAAAGTTTGCGTTTCGGTTACTTTTGGAACACTCTGTATAATATGACTAAATTAAGGCGTTGCGTTGTTTTTTAACTATCATCGTTTTTTCAACAAAAAACTAGCACTTTTGCACTGGGAATTGACGGTTACTTGTTCTCAACAATATGATCAATACAAAATATTCTCAACGCAAAACTGCCAAGGGTTTTCTTTTAGAGAAACCATCTCGTCTGTGACTAAAAAGTGATACTATATCACTTTGAAAAATTACAGATTTGCATAAACGTGTAAAGGCACATCAAGATCAATACATTCCAGGTCAAAGAACTCAAATAAATGTACAATACTACACAATACACACAAAATATAGCAAACTGTTCGCATGCGATTAAGCTATTCTACACGACGATAAACAGAATTGAGCGTCATATAGGTTTGTTAAATTATATTGTTACTTGATGACGGCGCAAACCGAATTTTCAATCAACTAGAATGGTTAAAAGTTTTCACAACGAACAAAGATGCTTAATCTTGTGCTTGAGCGGTTGAGGTACGAATTCGAAACGAACATTTGGTATCTTTAAAAAAAACACTACTTTAAACTAGCATTTCAATGAAAAAAGCGACGCAACAGGGATATAAAATTGCTGGAACTTAATGGTTTTGGCATGTTTGCAGAGTTCTAGTGGATGAAAACAAAAGATATGAATAAAAGCAAAGCGCTAGGCTGATCAATGATCTAACTTCAAAGCAACTTCATGTAAATTTGCCTCCTTTAAAACCTCGACCAGTTCTCCCACGGTCACCCGGCTTCTGAACTTGTTCTCCCAATGGAGGATGACTTGATAGATCTGCAAAATGAACAGTCGTTACAAAATTACTTGAAGCAGCCATAGATCAGCCGTTAAAGCGTCGAGTTAGAGATTGAAAAGTTGCTGGCTGTGGGTTCGATTCCCGAAATGGCCATGCATCGTTGTGTCCTGAGAGAGACACTTAATCCTTATTTATCATTGGGGCCACGCAGCAGAGTTGTAAGTCGGTCCGGGGTTTTCGGGTCGGGTTTGGGCCTAAAGTTAACAAAAAATTCCGGCTTAATTCAGGCCTGAGACGTGCTTTTTGTCTTGTGTACACAAAAATATAATTACAACAACTTAGCAACATCGCTAAATTTTTCAGATCTAACTTAACTTTCGTTTTTTTTTCGGGCATGATTTGGGCTTCAAATTAGTTTCGGGTTCGGACCGGGTTCTGGCTTCTATTTTTTGGTTCGGGCTAGGTTCGGGCCTGAACTAGTCGGCCCGTTTACAACTCTGCCACACAGTCAACCCGTTGAGGTGATCCAGTCTGACAAAAAATTTGCAAACAGAACCCAAAACTAGTGCTTAGCGTTGGCGAGGCTCGACAGACGCATAGTGCTTGCTTCATACGTAAAAATGAAATCATACAGCGTAATATTAACTTATAGTTTGATAAATACTTTCAACAGACCTCTTCAGCTGAGTTGTCATGATCCCATCTATTTTTGATAAATTTTTTAGATTTTTACACAAAAGATAAAAGAGGTATTTAGGTCAACAACTGGCTTAACTACAAATGCTATGCCTTCGCAATTGCCAAAACTGATCGTGATGCTTTACAAGTACTCTACCATTCATCAAGTGTTATTGTATCATGACAAACTGATACCATATCTTCGGTATTGATTGCAGGGCAGTTTTATTTAATTTAATCAAATTAAAACCATACCCATTATATATAAGTGCTGCTATTTAGTAGTTCAGTTTGAACAAAAAAAAATTAGTTATCAGTAGTGTTTGCATGGCTTTTTTTGTATCTATTTGAATTTAAAAAAGTGTGTGGTAGTTTACAGTTCATAGTGGTACTCAGGGTTCATATTGGTACACATGCATACCGTCTTGTTTCACATTGGCATGACTTTGAGGTTGCTACGCCCCTTCGCCGATTCACAAATAAATACGATAGTTACCACAAAGAATGCAGTGAAAAGTAGTCTACAGGGAAGAGTAAATACCGTTGCGCTAGATCACAGCTTAGGATTCAATCTCGGTCGGGTCAAACAAACCATAAACTTCAAAACTGCAATTTACAGCTTAACTGTTTGGCGTTTTGGTTCAGCATTAAGAGATACAGGTGGAGCTTTAAACTGTGTAATAAACAAGTGGGTCCAATACGGTGCAAAAACTAAAACATCACTTCGTTGTCCCCTGGCCAGGGCAACCTGGTAAAAGATGTGATTACAATTATGGTGCAAAGAAATATGCAGTACCTTTTCATGAAGACCATATTTGTCATACTCATAATCAATGCAGTCGATCTCTAATTCAGTAAGATTCATGTGTCGAGCCAGAAGCCACCATTTCTTGGGCCCCCACATTGTTGACGACAACATACTTGTCTGTTCGATTTATAAGTCTTTGTGAACCTAAATTAAACACATTAAAAGTAATTTAATTAACAAAATAAATGATTATATGAAAATTCCATTCTATAGCATTTCTTGAAAAGTTTTACTTCGTTTTCCTGCTAATACTATGCTAAATCGCAGTCGATCACAAATCTATTTGGCAATGTTTTTATGACAAAAATCTTTTTACCAAAATCAATGCCAAAGCCACCAAACCAATGTACTCAAAGATTCTCGCAGTAGTCCTCCCCAAACCAATTCCCTATACTGCTCACGGAGTCGATGAAGTACAGTAGCTAAAGGCAATTTCCCACGGTCCTCGAGATCCTTGCTCGCCACGACGTGTTACAGAACCTATAAAGATACAGGCGCACAGCTCAACGCTATGCAACCTGCGTTGCGACAATTGTGAGGATTCTCGCGTTAGTCAAAGCAAGGACCGTTTTGTTATCACATCAAGACCAACTGAAGCCTCAACAACATTGGCGATGAAGTTTGATTTTTGTGGTATTCAGTCGCATAACGTTCATTATTTTATCCGTCTTCGGTACTACGCAAGTTCACTGCGAGAAAAGAATAATCTGTGAATGAAGAACTGATGGTTCGGCAACTACAATCAGAGGAAGAAGTCAACGCCACAAGGTCTTCGAGTTTCAAATCTTCTTTCGCTAATCGAAACTCAACCGAATTCTCGCCGAAAATAACTGTCCGAATCTGAAGGTTGATCTTGTCCGGGATGAAAAATGCGGACTCGGTTCTTGTCGTTGTGCAGTTTAGACCAAATAAAATGCTCTATTTAGCGCGATTGTTTCTTCTATGGTTGTGATGCACCACCGCCCAAAAAAAAAACAACAACAAAAAAACAGCTACTACAATAACTAACGACTCGTATTCTAACGTTCAATCTGTGACATCCTTAGAGTTTCAGTCAGTATTCAATAATAGCGATAAGTTAAGAGCACATATTCTACTATAGATATAGTAGTAATAAAACATTCAAAAATGATAAAATCCTAATAAACTTAACAGCTTGTTTCACGAGCAAATGTTATCATCGAAGGTACATTTTATTCAATTTGACAACTTTAAAATATAATGCATCCCCGATGATCCCACGTACCGATGAAACAGACTGTCAAATTGTATACATGCCATGGTTTAATAAGATGTTACTAATTTTTTGATGCTTTTAGTACTGTGGTAGTCTACTGACACAGTAAAAATTACATAAATACGACATTGACATGGCAAAGAGATATTTTGATTATTGAGCAAATCTTAGCGTAATGAATGTGAGGGGCATCTCTAGTGTAAATGATTTACTAAACCGTTATTTATTCACCAATAATGTGCAACCTTTGCTTAGCAAATTGTACGCAGGCAACTAGGTGTACCGAAGTTTCGGTGATATCAAAGATAAGCTCTTATTATGTTAACGACTGCGCGTTAAACCTTAATTAGGTTTTAAAATTCGCCTTGGGCCTTAAAATTCGCCGTGTTGTTTTAAAATTCGCCCTGTTGTGTTTAAAATTCGCCCTGTGGGTTAAAAATTCGCCTTGGGCCTTAAAATTTGCCCGGTTGGTTTAAAATTCGCCCTGTTGTGTGGTCACATACAATGCTGCATCTGTGCTTTTTAGCCCATCCCTTTACTCTGGCAAACTTGCCCATGTTTGGAGTTGTACTGCAGGTTTTGATGTAATTACGTATGCGCTTGTAACTTTTTCCGTTGCTGTGCTTACCTGACTTTTTAGAAATCTGCATAATTTTTTTCTCCCGTCTGATGAGACCCTTGAGCAAGGTCGAAACGCGTCGCGATAGCTCATTCGCAATTCATTAATCTATAATTTGTACTAGTATAAACATTTTTTCGTGTTTATGATTGCATTAAAATATGGAGCTGATTTTTGACAAACCTGTTAATTTATTAAATTCGGTTTTAAAAGTGTAAGCAAGCAATTAAACCAAAATAAGTCACTTGAAAATTCGCTTTATATATCTACTGTAAACTTTGAAAACAAAAAGAACTTACAGATAGCTAGTGAAGACGTCCTTATTTGAACAGTAGGTGGAGTTGAGTAGTCATCAGCAAATGGCTCAGCTTTGTCTAGATCTGAACCTCCTTCTGTATAGGAAGCAGAATGTTGCATTTCGCTTGATGCTTCAACTTCCATCTTCTCTTCAGCGTCACTCACTGAATACTTATTTTCCCATATTACTGATTGCATGAAGTTTTAACTTGTGACAATATATTAAAAAATCAATATCTGAAATACATTTACAAAATATTTCTTCAACACCAATTTCACTGTAGAAATAAATAATTATTCTTTTTTTTCACAGCGAGAGTAAATGATATTTTTTTCTCTTACAACATAAACCTATCATTTCTTATCATGCTTGAATCGCACAAACTGATATTACATCACAACACTGTTTGCCAACTTTAAACGGTAAGTAACCTTACTCAAACTCACAAGAGTAACTGTTCGATTCTCAGCGATTGTAAATTCCGAAAGTGCGTGTAAATATCTGTGTTTCAAAATTGTCATGTGTTACTTATGAATTTATGTACGTCTTGTTAAAAAAAACAACTTTGAAATGACCGCGCGACAAAAACAAAAGAGGGAGCGTAGGGAAAAAAGAATGTAAATTTTTTACGCTGTTTTCGCGCTTCCACATCTACGTATGCAACCAGCTCTTTTTTGCCAAACACAAAAGGCAGACAACTTCACAGAATCGCGTGAGAATTCGCGAACTTTAACCAATTGTTATTGATGTAAACAAATACCGAAAATCACATATAGGCTTAAAACAATAATTACAAACAATAAAAAAATAGCCAAGTTTTATCAAAAAAATCAATATGTTATGAAATTTTTAGTGACTTTACAAAATTACACTGAAACCGTTGTTGAGTAATCTGCAAAAGTGCACAATCGTACGAGCTTTCCGTGAATTTTTTTTGCTTTTTCCACTTTAATTTGTTGCTGTTCGAACCTCCCGAGCAGAGACAACTGCCAGTAAAAGCCTTGTCCAAGGCCGCAACAATGTGACGAGATTGCAAGTTGAACTTAAATTAAAAAAAACAGCTATCTTAAACTAAAGTATATCTATTGATTATTGCGAAAAAACGTATACTTTATCAAACCAAAATTTGGACGAGATATTTTGAAAGCGCTCAAAAATGAGTAAATAATGTGACCAGGGTACGTGTTGAATCCAGATTATGTGTTCAGGATTTTAGTAAAACAACCCCCTACTTCTTGACCAAGCTGTCTTTGTGCCTGCTCTTCCATTTAAATATCTTAACATGAATTGTTCCTCGCAGTATATTCTGGTAGAGTTAAAAGCTTGCCGATCTTGAAAATAATCTTGACAATTTTGTCTTGATCGATATTTCACCTCAATTATTTTAGTTTTTTTCACAGATAACCGTTTTTGTTTTATTAGTAACATCATCGACTTGCTATACGGTTAGTTCACTTAACAAACGATCATTGTGCTAATGTGCTTATAGCATCTCACAAATTATTTTTTCTTGTAGCGCTTGTTGCAAGCGGGTGCAATATTTCCCGGCAAAAAATCAATTTTTGCTTAAAACTCGGAAACGGCTGGAAAGGTGCATTATTGGGACTTCGCGCGCGCGCGTAGTTGGGACTTCGCGCGCGCGCGTAGTTCCTATGTTTTTACTCGGCCATTTTGATAGATGAGCATTAAAATTTTTTAAATTTTATGATAAGTCAAAAACGGCAAAATGTGGAAAGCTGAAATCTGAACACAACATTACAAGTTTACAAAGCATCATGCATGCCAATTTTGGGGGTCGAAGATCACGTGATATTGATTTGGGGACCCTAAAACCGACAAAAAACGGCTATTTTTGAGCCGAAATTTTTTTATTTCGCTTTTAACAAAAAAAATGCTCAACGTGGAAAGTTGCAATTTCGACACAACATGGGTAGAGGTAGAAAGAGTATGCGTACCAAGTTTGAGGGCTCCCAGTCACGTGACCGAAATTTCTGAGGCGGAAAATGGACAAAAAGTGGTAAATTTTAATGTGGTATATCTCAGTAAGTAGTAATATTTTTTGAAAAAAATTTGTGGTTTTTGAGAACACTAATCAGTACCTTTGTATTGGTTATGTTTGTTTATTCCGTCTTGGATAAAATTTTTCCTTATTTTTGTCTTTTTTCTTTTTTTTTTTCTTTGTTTTTCTTCTATCACTATCTCCTTTTAAACCACAAAACGCAGATGGATGATATCATGGAGTAATATAGAGTTCGAAACAAACTAGTGTGTGCCTGAAAATGGGGGTGTCACGTCCGGGGATTCCCCCTAAAAGGGGAGCTGAAAAATTTTGAACTTTTGAATTGTTCAACAGAGATAGGCCAAATTATCAGATTTGGTGGATATTGGTGATGACTAAAACATATAAAAAATTGGGGGAGCTGCGATGGGGGAAAATGGTTGAAATGAGTCATACAAAATTCAAAAAAAATTTTTCACTCAACTTAAGTAGATCAAATTTTCGGAATAGATTAATAAAACAAAAAGTAAATTGTTGGTAAAATTTTGGGTATCATAATTGGGGAATATTCCCTCAATGGGTTTTTCAAAATCCAAACCTTTGTATTTATCATTATTGATCAAGGCATGCCAACATCAGTTTCAGGATAGTCAGATATAGACAACAGCAAAAGATAATAATTTTTGTGGGGGTTGCATTGCACCAATCTCCCCAAAATTTCCTTTTTTCAGTTTGAAATCTTAGGGTTTCTACAACGTAGGAATGGAATTGTGAAATAAAAAAGTTCTTCTATTTTTTCAGGCTACTCCGTACTCCTCTTGATCACTAGCTCAGTCTATGCTCGCTCACTTGGTTTGTTGTGGTACTCGCTAGGATTTTACATGTGGTGTTCATAAAAAAAATGAACACCATTTTGTCATGAAAGGATATCATGAAAATTTTTGTTATGGAGTTTATATGGTAGTGATATTCCTGATAGACGATTCAGTTATGCAAAAGTCAATACTTACTTATGACGAAATGGTGCTGAATTTTTTCATTAACACCATTGCAAACTTTGTCTATGAAGGTTGTTTCATAACTTTATGTACGGTAGTTTGATGAAATTGTAAAAGTTTTTATGCAATTGCAAGCTCTCAGTTGAAAAAATTAGGGCTTTTCATTTTAAGGCTGTTCTAGAAAACTTTTTTTTTTAGCTCCACACTGAGAGGCTAGCCTAGAATTAGTACCGTAATTATACTGCAATATTCGCAGTAAAGTTGGTTTTAGGATGGGAGAACCTATTTGAGTATTTCAGACTTAGAAAAGTTTGTGGCCTTTTAAAGTATTAATAAATGACTCTTTTTAGTTGGCTATTGGGCTATATAGGCTAATCACACTGGTAAAATACCGGTATACCATCTGTAGTAGATGTATTGTCACATACGGTAGGCCTGCTGTACTAGGATAGCCTAGGTGTAATGTTAATGTTATTGATTGCAGAACCAAGAATATGATTGCATGATGTTGACTAATATGCCTGGTGAAAATGCTGTTTCGTATTGGTAGTGTTTGTGCAATGACTTGATTTTGTTCAAAGTGTCCATTTTCCCAGTAGTGCCAAACTATTACTAAGTTGTATTTTGCAACCCTAGATCTTGCAAGCAGGATCTTCATAACAAACATGGCTTTACTCTTTGGGCCACGCTGCTGACTGAAATGATGGAGAAGGTAGCATAATGTTGTTGATAATAGCATAGGCTGCTCCTTACATGCAATAATATGACTCATAGGCCTGGCATTAGCAGATGCCTGATGCTGTTAGGTACTTTGTACTGGCAACTGATGTCTAATAAACAAACAAAATGAGAAAATAGCGGGAGGTTTACTAACCCAGTGAGTACCGGTATAATGATATACAGTATAATGTCTATTGCCAAATTGCCCTAAACAACCACAGTTGGCTAGTAGGCCACGTGTATATAGTGGTACCGGTACGGCAATCCCAACTCCGCAGGGCATGTTTAAAACACCCAGTTGAGTTGTTAGAAATAGAGTCGTTAAGTATGAGCCTCAGCATTACCGGTATTTCGGAATCTCTACGACTCATGTATGAGCATGCACATGCTCTTGCTCCTCGCATGTGTGCACTCATTGGGATTAAGGGTAGATCTGGGAAATAGCTTAGAATAGGTCGGAGAGAAGGAAAAAACGCACTTGTGCTCATACATAAATTGCAGAGCTGCCGCAAATAAAGCGACAGCTTAGCCAATACTTAACGACACCCGACTATTTTGCCTCCAGAGCAGCGAGGCAAAATAGACGCTACCAGTATATTATCGTGAATTAATGATGATTATTGTTACAAAGCTTCCATAGCCAAATTATTGCTGCTGGTTGCGAACAGAGGTGAAGTCGATGATTAAAGGAATGGTCAAGGACCAAGGACACAACTTTTTTAAATTATTTTGGGCAAATTTTCCAAAATTTTTAGGGAGTGGCTATTTTGCCTCTTGAGGCAAAATAGTGTTTTTCTTCATTAAAACAAATTGTTTAGCCAAACAAGTTGGTTTGTGTTTCAAAAACTACTAAAAAAGAGGGTTTAAGGCATTAAAATTCACAATTTCTGAGTTTATATGGTAATAATTTTTAATTTAGCTGTATTAGTATATCCCATTCATCCATCACTTCAGATTTACAGGTTATGGCCTTGTTGCATCTTGCATTGCCAGGATACTGCTACGGCATGGTAAATAATCAATATCAGCTGATAATGTGTAAAACTTCAAAATGACATTGATGATTATTTTTAAAAACTACTAATCTACAGTATGTTCAAATTATCACCAAAAACTTAATGAAATGCAATATCTTAA
Organism: Trididemnum nubilum; assembly: GCA_963965965.1. NCBI lineage: Eukaryota > Metazoa > Chordata > Ascidiacea > Aplousobranchia > Didemnidae > Trididemnum > Trididemnum nubilum. Next base: position 35,013,974 of record OZ014476.1, on the reverse strand, counting down.
ACACTTTTTGCATTTAAAAATTAGGCAGTGGCTATTTTGCCTCTAGAGGTAAAATAGCTCCATGTTATTTTGCCATTTGGAGGCAAAATAGTCCTAATGGCTATTTTGCCGCAAGTGCCAAAATAGCCCTAATTCTAACCCAAACCATAATCCTAACCCTAATCCCAACCTTAACCCTAACCCAAACATAGAAAAAACACTATTTTGCTTCTAGAGGCAAAATAGCCACTTCCTAAAATTATGAAAAATTTGCCCAAAATAATTCAAAAAAGTTGTGTCTGTGGTCCTTGACCATTCCTACAATCATCAACTTCACCTCTGTTTGCAACCCATTTTGCCTCTTGAGGCAAAATAGCCACGGCCTTAAATGAAATTTTAAAAAATATTGCTTTCTAACAAGTACTGCAAATACTTTAAATTTATGTTTTTAAAATGAATTGAAATACTGTCCGGGTAAATTTGTAAGCTCAAGTTTTTGTCATCACAAAAAAGCGGAGTTCTTGTGCAAGGGCAAAGTCCTCATGCCCCATGTTGAATAATATTAGTGTTTTTATTTTTATTTTTGGAAAAGCCAGCAATTTTTGTGACTTTAAAAAGAAATAAACACTTAGATTTTTAAAGCAATTTGAAAAGAAAATACCCTAAATGCTAAGGTAAGAAGAACATCAGTATTTCCACAATTTCCCGACTCGAATTTTATGCCAATCTTTTTTTTACATTTCGTGATGTCTTTCTCATACAGGCCGTCAAGTGTGTCATTGTTTCATTATTTTTTTCAATGTCATTAGCTTTCATTATTTTGGACCCGTTGTCATTGTTTCATTATTTTTTAAGTAATCTACTGATATTTTTTGAGTTTACCGGATAAATTGCAATAAATCGTGAGCCATTGAAATGAAGACCCTTTTTTTTCGTAGAGATAATCAAAAAAAATCTCACATAACCTACATGAAGATCTTTTTTTTAGTTCACCTAAAAAATTTCGCAAATACTACACGAAGAGCTTTTTTGACTGCTTTTCAGTTCAGTCTTTTGGATTTATACTTGAAAATTGTCATTATTTATACTTAAAAGTTGTCATTATTTTATGTTCAGCAGTCATTTTTTATTTCAATTTAATGACTTGACTGCCTGTCTCATATCTAATGCCTATCAATAAATGATGGCAAACGTTTAGGCTGCCAAAAGACACTCTGTTAAATTTAACATGAGGTATTTAATTTCAAAAAATATCCTGAGGATCCCAGCAAGGTTCTATTTAGAAGGAAGGTGTTGGAGACATTAGTTCTGGCCCCACCTTCAAAGGGTCCACACTCCACAATCGTCAAAACGAAAAAATAATAAGCAATTACTTTTTTTTTTAATACCAATTTTTTCTTGGGAGCTTTGCCTATTCAACTTATAATGACGTGGTGTAAAAATTTTATTACGTTCAACGCACAATCGCACATCTCTCCAGGCATTTGAACAATTATTATACAGTAGTTGTATTTAACTTCACACCTAATTTCTTTATAATTCTGTATGCAGCATTTTCAGTGATCTAATACTTTGTTATTTGGGATTCCTAGCGACGATTTTTAATGCACAAATTGTTTAGAGCATGTGGCTTTGCCCCTACATTACTTGCCAGTGATTAGAGTTGCTCGTTTTTTCTCAAAGCAAATTGTTGGTGGTCAGATATTTTCAGAACAAGTTGTCATTTTCAAGATATGTTTTGTTAGTTGTATCAACATATACCAGTCTTAACATATTTACTGTAGTATAATATTAGTGTGCCATCCCTGGTAGTACTGGCACTGTATTACATTTCAATATCATGCACATACTTTCTTCTAAATTCACACACAAAATTGGCACCGGTCATGTTTTTAAATTAGCAAATCAAATTTGTTTGTTTCCGGACCCATGGATTCTTTGTTATGTCTCTGGGTAGCTTTAGTGCTTTGCAGTTTCTACTGCCTGCACTAAAACTATTAGCAGAAGTAAAAACTATAATTTTTTAAAGGCTTTTTGCCCCCTCGTTATCTGATTAGAGCTTTCAAGCAATGCCATTTAAAATAAGTTTCAGTATGACCTGGCTTGGTTGGCTATTACATTTATTATTTTTTCAAATAAGGAAACAAATTGATAGTTGATTAAAGTTTATGTTGTATGTTGTTAGGTTATTTTCATTTTTAATCAATCAAAAAATGATGTTGCCCTCCAGCTGAGGACAGGATATTTTTGGCCAAGACCAAGTTCTTCAAAATGTGTTGTCAAGAACTCCACCTCTCTGCCTCTTCTAAATCAGGCTGAAATTCTACCATAGGCTCTTAATTCCACTAAATTATGCAAAAATTGTGATAAAATATTCTAGTTTTGGAGCTGCTGAAATAAGTCGTTTTTTAACAATGAACTTTTCAGTTGAAGTGTAGAGTAGTTAAATTCAAAATTTGGTTGGCTAGGCATTGGTTTGGTTCGAGTCAGCTGTGAACTGGTTAATGCATGGTTTGAATTGAGTTATAATTACAGTTACTGGAAGTTGCTACAGTTTGAGAACTGAAAATTTAATTTAGAACCTTGAAGGGTTGTTTGTTTTCATCAAGATTTTGGTTTTACTGGCTGCTGGTAAACTTTTTATTTAATTTTTAGTTTTGTATTGATTTTCCATCATTAATTGAGAATGTAACTCCCATTATCATTAATTCATTCATGCCAAGTGATTTTTACCATTAAGATGCAAAAGTTGTTTTGTTTACTTCCAACATCTGCTATTTGCTGGCAGAAAAAATTATAACGTTGCAATTTTATCAGGATTGTTGTGCAAGATAGTTCGCAAAGCATTAAATAATTTAATTGCAGTTGTTCTATTGTTTCGGATTCTGGAAATTGTGTTGGAATATATATCAATTTGAAGATGCCCAACTGCCTGAGGTGAAACTGCAATCATCATGAGAATTAAGTTGCTTTCAAATTTATTCAGGTCAGTAGATTTATAATATTGTTGTCGCTTTTTTTCAATTTACCAGATACGTTTGTTGGTTTTATAAACTTGCATATGATAATTATTTGTAAGGCAATTTTTGCTGCCCTAAATCCTGAAAAAGTTTCCTTAATTTTTTACAAAAGCTGCATTTACTTTTAACAAAAGTTTAAGTAAGAAGTTAAATTTAGGCCTATGAACAAAGAGTTTAAACATGGTTGGATGCTTGAAAACAATAGGGTAGGAGTTGGATCCAGACCTTTCCTGCAATGGCTCTGCAACCCTGGTTCTGACACTGTGGTATTAGCACAGTTCTGGGGTTATAGCTGAACTTCTGCAATATTAATGAATTATTCCATCATAGAGAACACTAAGTCACAGCCAATGTGTCACAAAGCTTGTTGTTGTCCAATACCTAGAGAATACTGCAACTGAACTGAAATACTGTAGTTTCAAAGCATATTTTTGGAATCATGTTTTTGTGTTTTATGCAAGAATTGATAAAAGTTGCTTGTAAAATCAGAAAAAGTTACAGAATAAAAATTTATGGAGACAGCTTAAAACATTGTGCTACTGGAACATAAAGTCTCTTTGTTTCAAAAGCTCTAAAGAATTGCAAAAACTTACCCTATCTCAGATCTATTGGTGAAGCTGCAATTTGATATGGTGCTTTGTTGTTTTTCTAGGCATAAAAATTGTCTTTCCATGGTTAATTTTGCCAGTGCAGCAGCCAGTAGCACAGCCAGGGGAAGGTTAAGCCTTCCCCATTAGCCTGTCGATGAAAATGCTGAATAAGGAAAATACCACGTTTTTAGCACTTCTAAGACTGTTTCTTTTTTGCACTGAAATGGACTAAAAAGAGTTAAGGAGATTTGAAGCATATTTTGAAACATATATTCAAGAGGAGGGGTATGATTTGTCAAAAATAAAACTAACAAATCAATGAAAAGTTGGAAAAATGACCAAAATAAGCAATCAAATTTGATCGCTTGTGTAAAAATGCTGAAAATAGGTTTCATCAACAAAATTCATCAACATACAACAAATACACTGAGGAATAATAGTTAATTTTATCTATTTATGGTAAAAAAAATCTATTTCAGTTTCATCAACTGGGGTTGGGGGGCAATTCAATATTATTTAATTACCAATCTTATCTCTCAAATATTTTTCCATCATTGCCCCTCCCCTAATTATTCTTCTTTATAAATTATTGAGGAAATAGCTTACTCCGTGAGAGTTTTATTGAACTATAGGATTTCATGATGTAAACAAGAGAATTAACTTTTAACATTAGCCACTTCCCACATAACCCATGTATGCAACCAGTTTAATCATGTATGCACTTCTAATTTCTATGTTACACTTTTAAAGCATTAATTTCTATTAAAATAGCCCAACAATTGAGTTATTTTAGCAAAAAAATGCAAAATTTTCAAATGCTGGGGCCACTGCCCCCAGATCTTCGTGCCTCTGGCAGTGGGGGCTTTGCCCCCAAAGCAACCCCCCATTGCAAATTTCTAGCTATGCGCCTGGCAGTAGCAGGCATTGTTGAATGCTAAACATTGTTCTTGAATGGCTTCTGGTTCACCCAAAAATTACTGTACCTCTTAAAAAAAACAAAAAAAAACTGTAAATAATTTTAGTTGTATGGAAGGCATGCTGATATTGTGTAAAGTTACTTTTAATTTTTATACTACATGATGAATTAGTTGGTGAAAGGTGCTGGATATAGCTTTTTTTAGATGTTGAAATGTTGTAGATTTCTGGTAAATTCCACCAGTTGCTGTATTTTGTGGGAGAGCGGTTTTGTTTAGACTTGCCTGTTTGGTCTTCTGCTCCTGTTTCTTGAAAGAAATAAGGTAGCAATGATGTAATCACCAAAAATGACCATAGAACTTTTCCCAAAGTGGAATTACTGTACTTTTGGAATCAAAGTTTGTATATTTCTTGTAGGTTATTGTTTTATGGAGTTTTTGTTTTAGGCTTCAGTGGAGAGTTGTTAAAGATGAAGGAAAAAGTTTAAATGATTGAGTTGCGGTCTTGCACAATTGCATGGAGGTATATGTTGTCGTTAAGGCGGTATTTATCAGTGAACATAATGTGGGTTGTGGCTTTTCGCAATTGGATGTAGGTATATACTTCCATTAAAGCGATTTTGATCAGTGGATTAGTATTTTTATTGGACACTCTCTGACTCATCTTTGAATTGTTTTTTGTTTGGTAGAAGAAAATTGTTTGTTTTGGGGTGCATGCAGACCCACCAAAATGCTGAGAGAACACTGATATAGTTGTTGGTTGAGTGTGTCAAAAGTTAGTAATTTAGTTACGTTACTTGCTTGCTTTGCTCGATCTTGAAGGTTTGGTGAATGGTAGTAGGCCGTAGTTAGAATAAATTTTGGTTTTTGAGGTGCATCTGGAAGGCTATTTGTTAGGAATGTTAACTTTTGCTGTTAGGTTATTAACAGGGTTTGTTCGGTTAAGGAAAGTGTAAGCAGAATCAATGTTTCCTTTTGGGTTTTGGTAAGTCGGCGTGTGTCCAAAAAATCGGCGATTTTCTTCTAAACAATGAAAAACTCAATACTGAGTCGACGTGCGACCAATAAAAATGCTGAATTACTGATTATAATCGGCCTAATAGTTACATAGAACAGAATTCTTTTTTATGCTTTTTAACATTGCTGCTGAGTTGCTTTCTCTGGCTAATGCGTGTGGTGTTTTTAAAGCGTTTATTGATGGGGAGATGTGGTCGTTTGAAACTTCAAAGGTAAAAGGGCATTCAAGTCAAAGTTTTTCATTCTTAACCAAAATGTTGTATGTCTAAAATTCATTCTCACCAAATTTCAAGTTTCTACGCCTTTCCGTTTTCAAGATATTACACTTTGAAATTTGTTGTTTTCCAATTAGTTTAATGTTGCTATTTTAACAGTATTTCTGTGCCACAAAATAAAGGGATTATATTTTGTTTGAGCATAATAAAATGAAGATGAGGAATGGTGGCATTTTTTAAAAAACGTCTTCAAAGTCAATGTTGGATTTGAATTTAGGATTTGTGTTTGATTGAAGGTTAGGTTTAATCTTAGAGTAGGGGTTTGAGTTAATGTTCGTGGTAATAAAGATTTTAGACTTGTATATGTTTCCCGGTTACCAAACTGCTAGATAAGCATTGGCCATAGCCTGGGAAATCCGTCTCTAGACCCCATTAGGTAATTGTCGCTTATTTTTAGTTTGCACTAAACGGTTAGGAAAATTAGTATCAGCTGAAAGATATGAGCATGTGATTGGACGTTTCTCTTTTGGTCCGCTTCCAATTCGAATTCCTGTCTATGTCTATGCTGAGATCCTTGTGATGACAAAACCAATTACTGATACATATTTTAGTTTCATATTATGTTTTTAAGATAATGATAACGTAAACAGTTTAATTTTTGGGTCCACGACTACTGACCGCGAACCAAATAACACTAATTGGCTGAGAAGGGCGATCATAAAGATATTTCACTATTCCCAAAGCCGTTATGCCCAAGCCTTCACTTTGTAACAAAATTACTGTAACAAAACCGTTAGCTCCTGGTCAGTTTGTTCGCTGTCTGTTTGTCGCGGTCACTTGACTTGGCTCGTTAATTTTGACATATCTGCACAGCCAAAAAATATTGAAGACAAACAATTATAAGCAAAAGTAACGTCATCATGTGGTGGTGGAAGTGGAAGCGAAGAAGGTGGAAGCAATTCACGAACTGGCTCTTCCACATTCCTGATAGCGATGTGGTGCCTAATTAAAAAAAAATTAGTGCTAATAAAAATTACTTATTTTGTGATGTTTTGATTATTGGCGAATGGTGGGCTAACACTTCGAGGCAGTTCATTGCGAAAGAGATCAAGATGACTGAACTGTAGACTGGCATTGCTCAATGTACAGCTTTCTTCATTAACAATATTGCAATAAATAAGCAACGAAATAAACGGCTTTCTAGTTAAATTGCTGATCCTTGTCAAGAGCCTGATTTTGTTTATACATTACAGAAGCTTTCAAAGCTGACAATTGAATCAGAAACGCCGAGTCATCACGTGGAAAAGCAAATGCAGCTTCTACCAGCAAAGAATCAAGTGAATTTTCAAGCGAAGACATCAATTTAGTGCAGCTTTTTAACAAGAATATTCTTTCAAGTTATGTGAAACCAGAAGATATAACATCTTAAATTGACTTTGCTAAAGTGGTTATGTGGAACTAATAGTTACCGTATCGTTTATTATTGCTTGTTAAAAACGATTTAAGTCTATGCTGTCCGTAAGGTGAAAGCTAGTCGATTTTTGGCGGTGGGCTCTGGAAACTTACTGCAGTGAAGTGACAATAGTACAATGAAACGGTGTATTGTTTACGATTTCATTATGGTTTAGGAGTAGTATCACTGGTCTGATATCATTTTTGTTTCGTTTGTTGAAACTGCCTCTCCTTTTCCTGTAGTTAAGAGCGTTTGTAGAATAGAATGTTGCTCTACGGAATCTCTGCAAACTAATTTAGAACCCGGAAAAACAGGGTATTTTCAAGTAATTTTAGGAGTTGGTACTCTATAACTGCACAAACGACCACAGCTGATTTGATACCCAACTATCTACTAGTCGTGTTTTATAATCCTCTGTTAGGGCGGCTCTCCTTTTCTGCTCCGAAACAAGCACGTAAAAAGCATTTGTTTCCTGCTTTTCATTTTAGACCTTGACATTGTATAAGTTATAGATTGTGCATCTATGTCGGGCCTCTTAGTAAAAAAAAGTATTTTTTTCTTGACAGTTGGTTAACGAATAGCATTACAAAGTCTTTTCAGTGATAATGTAAAGTGCAGTTATCGTTTAAGATGTCCACTTTCTGAGTTGATAGGGAAATCGGACGCTCCTGCATGAAAAGGCGATTTTACCCATCTGAAAAAAACCATTCTACCAGGGCTAGGTGTTCAGCCTATTTTAGCAAAAAGATGACAGTGGTGTGCCTTTAAGACTCTGCTTTCTTTGGTCGACAAAGTTCGAGTTCAAGTTTGGCCAAAATATTTAGTTCGACTTCGTGCTGGTGCTCATTGCAAACAAAAAGATATAACTATTTCGCTTATTCAGTAGGTTCACAACTGTATAGTATTTCAGCTATTGCCTAACGTCAAGTTTATTTCACCATACGCTTAAAAGTACGCAGGCAGGAAACAGCGAAAAGACCATGCGGTCATCTTGGTCAAACTGCACCTTTCAGCAATACTTCTCGCCGAAATTTTACGTGTAATTGCAATGTTTGGTGTTTGTTTGGAAAGGAATGATGCATTTGTCGCAAAAAATTCAAGATGTTTAAATTACCTTTTCCATATTACTGTACCTTCTGACTAATACTGGTACGTTTTTCGGAAACTATGTTATGTTTAATATTTTGGTAAAAGTAACGCATACACATGACTTCATCAACTGCAATAAACAACTGTACTTTTCTGTCACAAGTAGGTTGTATGTACCATTAGACGTAGCCAGGATTTTTCATTAGGGGGGGGGGCACAAACCGCAAATCACTTGTAATGACGTTATCATAAATTTTCGAAAGAGAAACTTTTTATGGGAGAAAGATGTAAAATGAAAGATCAAAAGCCGTGGCCTGGTTCTTCATGTAACCAGGGTTTTGCTCACGGGAGAGGGGTTGAACCAAAAGTTAAAATGTGTGAACTGGGAGACGCGTTGAGTAAACTAGTGTTAGTAAAACGTATCGCAGACTAGGATTTGGGGACTCCGCCCCAGCCGCTGCGTGTTTTTTTGTAAAAAATAGCTATTTTAATGCCGTTAAATCACGTTTTGCACGTTTTTCGAGCCATTTGAAGAACTAAAGTTTCAATATTTGAAAGCCGATTGAAAAAATGAAATTGTTTAATTCTCCTTTAAAATCTTGCATTTAAGGATCAAATTTTGTAAGTGATTTGGCCCAGGTGGGAGGAAGTAAAGCACACTGCCCCGTGTAATATTTTAGCAGTAGAGGATAGTTTGCGCGCCCACTAAAGGATAGTAGTTTTGAGTACCAGTGGCCATAAGACGTAGAAAAGTAACGTTAACTGTACAGTAGAACATAAATTCTTTTTCACTTCTAATTTTGAAAGCTATCAACTACATACCTGTTAATATTAAATTTAAGTTCATAGTGTGCCATCTTTTTCATTTTCGGTTCTTAAGTGAGTTTCATGAACTACGAATATTGTTGCAAGATGTTCAATGTAGCACAGCGGTCATTTAAGAGTTGGGAAGCCTAACCTAGCTGACGGGAGATAAACAGTAGCTGTACAAAGCTGCTACACTTTGTGAGTGGGCTATCTTGACAGTTCATAGCGTCGTTAGTTTACTTTTTCACTTCTGTTGGTGGCAGAAATGGAGTCCTCGAGGGCGTCCTTAGCCTTAAGGACACATTTTGAAGTCTTTGGCCTTGAAGCCCACAAGTCCTCGAAAATGTCCTATCCTCGGCTCGAGGACAGCACTTTTTTTGTTTCGTTAAAAATGAGCCATGGACATGACCTTTTTTTTACGTTACTTGGGAAATCGGCAAAAACCTCGCGGAAAATTTGGAAAGAAATTTTTTTTCTGGAGGTCGCCTGAAAAAAAATTTTGGGTACTTTTTTTTGGGGGGAGAACGCTTGCGCCTTGTGTTCTTGGCCTCGAGAAGTCTGTCCTTAGCCTTGGCCTCGGATTTTTTTGTGTCTTTGGCCTCGAAGGTTGCGTCCTCGACTCCACCTCTGCAAAATAGTAAAATAGCCTAAGGTTTGGGCACCTCTTTTATTACCTTTAATTAAGTAGTTCTTATTTCTTCCATAAAACCGATTTCGAGCCGTAGGCCTACTGTTTGGACGGGCTTGGCTGTTGATGAATCAGATATTCAGTCCATGGTTTTCGAATTTTTGCATGTTCCACTTAAGTGATATCGAACATCGCTTTCTTTATTGTTTCATAGAATATTGCAAAATAAGCATTGCGATGTTCGATTATCGCGGTCCTAGTTTTGCAAGAAATTTTAATTGAACCATTTCTGATGTCACAAAATTTCAAACGCAGGGTTGCCCCAATGGTACGGATTCACACACACTAAATCGATTTTCGCAAGAAAGGAAAATAGTAAAACAAGGTTTGGGGCACCTGTTTATTACCTTTGTAGTAGTTCTCATTTCTTCAATAAAACCAATCTAGAGCAGTATCTCTTTTAATGCAATTGGGTCGTTGTTTCAAAGTGTACTTAACGTCTATTGTTCAATGAAGTTAGGCACTGTCGCGAAGTCCCCAGATATCGCTTGCGATGTCACATTCTAGTTTTGAAATTTGGACGACGTTTGAGGAAAAAGCGGCGGAAGAAAGCTCTAACAATCTTTTGAGATACTGCTCGTGATATAGGTTTTATCGAAGAAACGAGAACTACTTGAGGTAATAAAGAGGTGCCCCAAACCATGTTCCACTATTCGCTGTATTTGCGAAGATAGATTTAATCTGTGTAACTCCGTATCATTGGAAATTATTCATTTCGGATTTTCTTGACACCAATTAAAAAAGGGTGAAAGGGAATTCTTGCGAAAATAAGCAACGCAATGTTCGATTCTATTAAAAGAAATTTTCGAAATAGGCAGTTTCTCGCAAAATTAGCAGTGCGATGTCCTTTTTATCGAACATCACGTTGCTTATTGCGCAAAGACTTTTGCATAGTCATATTTTCTGATGTCACAAAAAATCGAAATGTAGGGTTGCCGATGGTATGGAGTCAAACGGATTGAACGTATTTTTGTGGATGAGGGAATAGTGGTACAAGGTTTGGAGCACTTCTTTATTATCTCAAGACCAAGTAGTTCCCCTTTATTAAAAAAAAAAACAATCTCGAGCAGTATCTTTCAAGTACTCGTTCCCTCATTTTACAAACCTAAGACAGGCTCAAAAAATTGCAACATTTTAGTGCTTCGCTCTAACACTGTGCATTTTAAACTACATTTGAGACAACATTTTGCTTCCTTATTTGGCAAAACTGAATTTTCGATTTTGTCGGGTTGACAACGTATCGACATCACGAATAAAAAAAAAGTTTCTTCTATATGACTCAAACTGTTAAATGACAATAATTGAATCTTTTTACATGTACATCTCACAAACTGTTGTACTTTTGATATCTCTTCTGTGCTACAATACTTTTTAGTCAAAAGCATTACAATAATGAATTATTATTAACGTCATAACAGAAGCATATCGAAATAGAACATGCAAAGAAGCATCTTCTATACCCTTTTGCTCAATTGCTAAAACACTGGACCAATAATCCATAGACTGCAGCGTCGAAACCTGTGGTAGGACAACTTCTTCGCCTCTGAGCTCGCAAACGATTAATAATGTAATTGGAGATGACACGTTCGTGACGTAAACACTTTTCTATTGAATTTATTATCCGCCTACAACTAGCATTACCACAGAACTTATTCTTTACATCTAATTAATTTTCTACAGCACGATTTAAAACTGTCACTAAACAAACTGACTATCCGCATGTCAGTCAAGGTAATTTTTCGCAGTCAAGCTGAACTCGTATTTTCACAAAATTCGAAAATTTTAATTTTCCATCTTTCACTTATACATGGGTGGGACGAAAAAACCTACCAAAGTTTAAAACCTTGCTCTGGCACTGCTCTCTCAGTTATCCACATAACTGGAGAGAATTATGTCGTGTTTGAGTTGTCATCTGGCTTGAATAAGAAATTAGAAATCCATTTACCAGTTTAAGCACCCAAAACCGTTACTTAACAAAGCACAACGCTCAAACAGCTGAAAAATTTGGCTGTCGTTCAGGCCAAAAAAAATTTTGGAATTATCTTCACCAAATTTGCGTTTTACAATGCGGTTTTACAGTGTTGCCAAGCTGAGCAAAAACAGAGGTTGCTGAAGCGAGGTAACACGTAGTCCAGGTCTACACAGGAGATAAAGCCTCAAAGGTAGGCGACTGTTATCTTAATTATTTGGCCGAAAATTTTTAAGTTGAAGAAAATAAAACGAAAATGAGAAATATTCATCCGCGCATTTTTATCCACTGTTTAAAGATTAGGATTAGAGTTTCATACAAAACTAAACTGGCAATTCCAATGAAATAGTTTCTTTCAAACCAAACACACGTCCAAAAAGTGTGAATTTAAATAAGTTTGCTATTTAATGTAGATCGCTCGAAATGGGTAGGAATTTGCCAATCAAAATTGGCATTTTCTACCGTGTGTCGTTGACACAAACAAGTGCCAGCTTGACTCAAAAACCGCTTGGTTTCGGCGTTCAAAACTTTCTTGTTTCTTCAGCAATATACAGGAAAAACAAATGCGTTTAAAGAAAACTTCATATTAAACCACAACACCATCATAACCAAATGAAAACAATTAAGTACCACATGATGAGATCAAGAACACAAAACTAGTCACAATAATATTGTCTTCATTGGTATTCACTGCACAAATTTTTCTATCATTTTACCTCATCCAAGTAATTCAATATTTATTTTATAGCAACCAATATTTTTTTACATCATGACTAGTACTGTCTTTCAAACATTTTGCACAGTTTTACTTTCAAACGTTTCCACTTTCCATAGTTGCTATTCTGAATGGAAAGCGTGGTTTTGGTACCCAATTCTAGCGACTACGACGTAACAAAGTTGTGACATAACAACACCACTGTAAGTAAATAAACCATGCGTGAATTGCAATGCAAACACGTCCGCGGCCATCGACATTACGAGCAGAGGAATTGAAATTTACAGCTACGAATTCTTTCCTTTGCCAAATCAGCTAAGAAACAGATCGAGGTACACAGCTAGTACCCGCTATGTGAGGATAGCGATTATGAAAACTTCATGCGTTTCAGTATATTTAATGGTGTTTTCTCATGTGGCATCAATTCAACAAACAAATAACATAACAAAAATTGCCCAATGGAATACGCAAAATTTTGGAAAAAACTTGGAGGAGCGCAACCTCACTACTGACCACAGATCAGTGTCTGAAGCTACAAAACGAATAGCCTTGAAAAAGTCTGTTTTTATTAAAACTTTTGTCCAGCTCTTCTTATGAATCGACGCTGGAATGAAAAAAAGAACTAAAATGCGGTGTTTCAAGATTGACAAGCTCTTCAATTTGGTCATTTGGCAAGGGATAAAGAATCTCAAAGAAGAGTTTTGCGAAAATCTCAAGAAAATATTTTCACCCACTGTTGGTCTGTGGAGCGTGAGCGTAATTCTCTGTCACGTCGCGACTGGCCATTTCGTTTCTAAGGCGGTGCTAGAATGAGATCAACCTCATACACTTTAATTTTCTTTTGACTGACAAGCTTTTACGTTACATTTTACTCAGCATCAAAGCAAATAGCCCATAAGGAGCATAATCCTAAAGAATATTTTCCTAAGATTTGAATAAACAATAGTGGGTCCAATAAAATTTGTCTTCTTTCCATGAAACTTCAATAATCTATACTACAGGCGGCGGAAAAGCATATTTGCAAAGCAGTAAAGGGAAGTAAAGGTAAAGCAAGTGGTAAAGGGAAAAAAAAGTACACAATAAAGGAAAAGACTATTTCACGGAAATTTTTGTCTGTTTTTTTGTTAATTCTAACCCATATCTAACTCTAACTTAAATTCTCACTCAAAACTAATCCATAACTTAACCCTAACCTAAAATATACAGTAACCCTAACTCTAATCTTAACCCGTTGAAGAAGCAAGTTAAAAATACTCGGATGAATATTTCTTAATTTCATTTCTTTTTTTGAAAATTTTCGGTCAAATAGTCTCTCCCAACAAAAAAAGCGAACTTTTGCGTAGCGGAATAAAAATCACATCAAAAATAGAGGAAGTTCTCTTACAACCATATGAAATAATTACAAATGGCACGCTTTTTGTAAACTGCGCTGGTTTCAAGTTACGGTATTTATTTACATTTTGTAGTTTCATTTGAAATTCATTAGAAAGAATTGTTAACATGAGACCTATCGTTGCTCAAACTTTAAAACAGAGATGGCTCAAACAACAAATGCAAACAAACATAAAAATAGTCCAAAAAACAATCAAACAAAACCTTGCTACATCAACCCCTAAACTGAAGCTAAAAAAAAAACAAATAAAATTTCAACTTACTACCACCACCAGCATACAACCAATAACACTACAGCTAGTGCTTAATAACAATAAATTGCGATACATGATATTACCGTGTTTCCCCGAAAATAAGACAGGGCTTATATTAATTTTTACTCCAAAATATGGCACTAGGGCTTATTTTCGGGGGATGTATTATTTTGAAATGTCAAAAAATGAAGTTACAAAGTAAAAATTACGAGATTTTAAATAAACAGAAATTACGAAAAAAGATCTACATTTACTTGCCATTAACATGTTTTTTATTCAGAAACTCATTAACAACAATTTATTCAAGATTCAAGAATTTATTCAAAAAGATTTTTTGAAAAGGATGGCATACACCGCATTAAAGCAGTTTGAATTAATATAAAAAAAGAATTTTTGACTCTTTCGTCTTTCTGCCGCTCTCAACTAGGGCTTATTTTAAGGGTAGGGCTTACATTAAAATCATCCTCAAAAATCACGCTAGGTCTTATTTTGCGGGTAGGTCTTAATATCGGGGAAACACGGTACTTCAAACTAGTTCAATAAACAACTAAAAACTGCTTCAACTTTAAACACTTGTTTTCTGATTTTTCAGAGTTAAATTCTTAGGATTCTGCTTCATACACTCTAATTTTCTTTCGACTGATAAGATTCTGCATTGCATAATATCATACAGCAACATTGTATGTTTTGTGTAACCAATAAACTAATCATTTTGGTATCTTTTTAGCATCTCACAATACTATCGTGTTTTTGCTAATTTCTGTTTCGTACAATACTGTTCTTGTTTGTATCGTCCAATACGTTTTTTTTGTTTTTGTTTTGTTTTTTTCAAGTCGACCTCAATCAAACAACCGAGAAACAAAATATAAAGCTTTTACGTACATTGCAATTCTTGAGACTGCTACAGTACCGACTTCAGAACCGTTTCTGCGACCTAAAATATGTACTACTGTAGTATATGAACGCGACTTCGTTCTTTGCGGAATTTATATCACTTAAAAAGATACTTTGATCTCGGTATTTATTGAATAGCGCCAATCTGTTGACTTTTCTTGGATAGCTAAGTAAACAATCTGTAACATTACACCGTGGTCCATGTACGATCACCATCAAGCGTGAATTTCTTGTTCAATACTGAGAACAATTATCAGAACATGAGCCACATTTTTGATCAAAATTTAAAATTAAATTAAAAACAATGCCAGCCTCAACATGAAAAAAATAGTTAAGGACACGGGCGAGTTTTAAAAAACAAAATCATTTTCTGCTATGGCGTGCCATATCGCGTTGAATAATTCGATTTCAGCAATCACAGCGGCTAGAATATCTTTTTTTTTAGTTCATTACTTGGCGAAATGTAAAAACAAATGTAACAGATGACACAAAAATGAACAGATTTTAACGCTAGTGCACTTCGCCACAGTTCCCATGAAAAGTCAAAAAGAGATGATTTATGAACACCTCTAAAATTAGAGGTGATGAGAACTGCGACTACAAAACAATAATCAAAAAAATTTATAAGACAAAGCACAATCAGAAACAAATAGAAAACAGGGCAAAAATTACAAAAGACAATTTTTAATCAAACAATAAATTTGTGTCACTTTTATTCTCAAAAAAATTTAAGAACAAATAAGGCTAAAAATTCATGAAGCCTCTACTAGTATATGCTATGCAAGCAAACAGCTGTAACAGCAGATTAACATAATACGTTGATTACATCGAACGCACTATTACAAACAACGCATTTTACCGAAAATAACATAGCAAACTTAACTCAAACAAAAGATCACATTACGTCAGTCTGGCTCAAAGACACTATGAGCGGAAATTCAATTTGGTAAATACGACGCTTTGGTTAATACAAGTTTGCTTCGATTTATCCTCCACTCACGGGAAAGGGACGGTGGAGCTTTTGTTTTGTTCGAAGTCGTCACCCGCTTAGGAGTTGAACGTATTCCAAGCTTTCCGGTTGAATTCTTGTCGCGCAAAGCATCTTTTACTTGCCGTTCACGCATATCTTTTTCAATGTAAATAAAAAACGGAAAATTGCAAAATGCTTGCAATCAATTGACACACAAAATTTCCACGAGTAGATAGATATTCGTGGTTGGTAAAAACCGATTTCATATGCTGCTCTTCGAAGCTACCATGCAGAGATAAAATCATTGTAAAGCGTCGTATCCAAGGACGCAACAACATGACTAGGGAGCGAGTTGAAACCAGATCATGCGATCAGGGTCGTGTTAAAAATGACGCCTTCACCCTTTCGGCCGCGGAAAACACCACAGCCAAGTCTAAAATTGTTAGGCCCATGAATCTATGCCAAACCAACATTTAAACACCCAATAACTTGTAAAAACCACAACATTCCAGAACATTCAGCTATGAACTGACCAGCTACAAATTTACCAATTAGTTTAAAGCAACCATTAAATTGGTAACTTGATCTTATAACAAGTAGCCTAGTAATAGTTATAAAGCGAACTTTTGCAACTGGATTACGCCGAAACACCATAAGCGTATTTTGTTTTGCTTCTGATGTCAATCATCACTAAAACGCGGTCTTTATTGATAATGACCACTTCAAGTACAGGGCATATTTTGCTTGTCATCTGAATCGCACTAATTATTTATTGTTTTAACTTTTCTGTATATAACAAACTAATCATTTTGGTACCGGTATCGTTTTAAACCTAACAATGCTGGGACTTCGTTTTCTTTTGCTGAGTCTCAGTATCGTGAAAGCTACGTTTCTTGGGCCGTCCAAAAACATTATTTTTTAATGCTTTTCAAATTATCGAATTACTTGTCAAACTTAATCAAACAACCAAGAAACAAAATTTAAAACTATAGCAACCATTTATGGTACAAGAATAGATGGTTACTGGATCTGTTTGTATTGTCCGTTTCGTTTCGTTTGTGATTACTTTGTTACACGTTTACTTTTCACGTGACCTTGTATCCTGACTGTAAAACTACGCAAATTTGCTTTGCCCATCAAATTATTGAAGTTGCCTAAACTGTATAACTAACGTGCAATTGTCCTCTTCGTTTCGTTTTTGTTTACTTTATTTCACATTTACTTTTCACGTCACCTCGTATCCTGATTGTGAAATTACGCAAATTCGCTTTGCACATCAAATTATTCAAGTTGCCTAAACTGTGTAACTAACGTGCAATTATCCGCTTCGTTTCGTTTTTGTTTACTTTGTTTCACATTTACTTTTCACGTCACCTCGTATCGTGATTGTGAAATTACGCAAATTCGCTTTGCACATCAAATTATTCAAGTTGCCTAAATTGTATAACTAACGTGCAATTGTCCGCTTCGTTTCGTTTTTGTTTACTTTATTTCACATTTACTTTTCACGTCACCTCGTATCCTGATTGTGAAATTACGCAAATTCGCTTTGCACATCAAATTATTCAAGTTGCCTAAACTGTGTAACTAACGTGCAATTATCCGCTTCGTTTCGTTTTTGTTTACTTTATTTCACATTTACTTTTCACGTCACCTCGTATCCTGACTGCAAAACTACGCAAATTCGCTTTGCACATCAAATTATTCTATTTTCCTACCACTCGGTATCGAGCAACAGTTCAACTAACTTGCAATAAAGTTTCAAAACAAAGGGGTAGCGTAAATACCACACCAGATAACCATATTGATATCTGCCACCTGCGCTTTTAATCACTTGTTGAAACCCTGATACTGTATTAACCACAAAATAACAGAACTTTAGTAAAATGTAACAAGAGGTTTTATTACCCCCAACCATTTCTAATTTAAATAGTATTTACTATTTACCAACATTAATCTTTATTTTTGTTTCTCATATGTAATGTAAATGCACTAACTGAATATGTATCACAACTAAAAAAAATGATTCATCATTCATGCGTGTAAAGCAAGCACTAAGTCTTTTGGGCCCCCACTGTCCACAACGGGTAGACTGTATAGCCTCGATGAAAAATAAGTGCGAATACTCCTTTTCATGAACACAACGATGCATTGCCAGTTCGAGAATCAAACCGGTAGTCAGCAACTTTTTAATAACTAACTGGACGCTCTACCACTGATCTATATGGCAGCCGTAATGAAAATTATCATCACCAATAAAAAAATGACTACAACTTAATATGGATCCAAACATGGGAGAATAATGGTCTCGAAATTCAACAACTGTCAATTCAACTGGTATGTTGGGCATGATTGTATGATGTGTAGTGTTGTTTGCACTACAGATGGGTTTGTCTTTGTACTTTGCATCTGATTGAGTTCTGCTACTCAAGATGAGCTTGCAAGTTTTTTTGGTAGTTGTTAGTTAAAGAGATCTATCCATTTATCATTGTGAAATTCATGAAACCATTTAAATGACGAGGCGGGAATAACTAGAAGAGAATTTATTAACCTTGAAAGGATATGCTCGTTACGCTTACGATTGTAAATAAAGTGTACGAGGGCACCGCGGGCCTTAAACCTTCTGAAATTGGTTGGTACATGAATTCACAAATATCTTTTTTAAACATGCGGCAAAGCTATGATTCAAAATAAAACACTTTTTTGTAAAGCTGTAAGTTTGTCAATCTTGACCACAAAATATGTTTCAATTGTTGTCACCAGGAATATAAATAAAATCAAGTTTATTAGCTCAACTGGTGGGGCAGAAAGCTTATTGCCAATGTTCGAAACGTTGGCTATAAGCTTTCTACCCCACCAGTTGAGCTAATAAACTTGATTTTATTTCAATACAATATGTTTTCCAAAAATTTTAAATTATTCATCAGAAACATGACTATTTCATGTTTCTCAAACTCTTTTTTCAAAATTGTATAAACTACTGTAATAATTTACATGTAAATGTCTACAAAAGGTGTCTATAAAATGTCAATCAAATTTTTTACAACTCTGCTAATGATTTCTGCTTCTTAAAACCAACCACTCTTTCATCTTACGCGCGCCATTGAAATTTATCCAATAGGATAACCCAATTGTTTTCCTACCGCAACGAAACGATTTTTCAGTACAGTAATTAAGTACTGTAAGTATAAATATCATTGGCAGCAGCAAAGTTGCAGCAATAAATAAACTACAGCAATCACACAAAAGTAGATGATTTCCCACAAAGTCATTTTTCGAGTTCGTGGCAAAACAAACCCAAAAAACAACATCGGCTCGTTTGATTGATTGTTAACTGCAACTGCTAGAAAATAGACCAAACAAGCACTGCAGCAGATGCGGAAAAAGTAAAACCGCATTTCCGCTACATACCGTATTTGTAGGAAAAATACCGTACTTAATTCATACCGTACTTTTCACAAAAATTTAACCGTACCGTAATAACTCTTGTCATCCAGTCAAAAAAAAAGCAACGATTGAACAATCCTTGAAGGCAAATTTGTTCCTGGGGTAAACAGATTTATGCCGCGGTAAACAGATTTAAAAACAAAAGCTTACTGCTACTTTCAACGCTATAAATTTACGAGTTGATGAAAAGATACAATTCAAAGTACACCAAAAACGAAAATTCATGGATTGGATAATTAGGTTAATATCTTCTGCAACGATGAATTAGTTTAGTTTAAAACAAACTGACTTCGTAAGTTTAGAGAGGTAATTATTGAAGTGATTCATACTCTATGCAGTTTTCCAAGGATCAAAAGTTAGCCTCGTTGGCACGCTGAACAGTATACATATCCAATGAACAACTAGTCTAGTTCTACAAGTTAAAAAACAATAAGATTTTATTTAATTGCCAAGTGCTTTAACGAAGTTTCCTTAAACCTCACGTTTATGGTTGGTTAGAGTCGACCAATGAATACCCACCAATGGTGGCCATCTGCTGATACCCACTCATATAGAGTGGAGTAGAAATGATCACATTCTCTCGCGGATTGTTCAGCCCAGATGGGATTCTGTGGCGTAGCATTTCTGCTGGTGTTGCACTATGCTATCATCCACATAAAGAGCCAGGCGGTTACAATCAACTAACCATGTTTTTTTGAAAGAGGTTGTACCAGCAAAAATTGGTTGTAATTTTGAAAGATCTGTCAAACGCATTTTTTTTTTCTTGGAAATATAAGAAACAAGGCTAATGTTTATTTAGTCTTCTAAAATCAGCAGTCATTGAAGAAATTTTACACAAGCATCTGGTAACTTCAGATAAGTTAACGTAAAGTGGCACACTGAATAAGATTAAAAATATCCAAAAACTTTAATCTTAGTGGCATAGTTATAAAACTTGACA
The DNA here is from genome assembly GCA_963965965.1 of Trididemnum nubilum. Lineage (NCBI taxonomy): Eukaryota > Metazoa > Chordata > Ascidiacea > Aplousobranchia > Didemnidae > Trididemnum > Trididemnum nubilum. The sequence goes on along the minus strand of OZ014476.1, from coordinate 34,993,621 downwards.
AAAGCAGGAGCATAAAATCATCAAAACTTAATTACGTTTTTGGAATTGTTGCAGGCGTGCTTTTGATTGGAACTACAAAAATATTAAAGTTAAATACAAGCTGGCGCTCAACTACGATTTACTAACTGGGGAAAGGGGCTTTAACCAAAAGTTAAAATATTTTCGTTCAAAAATTGTCTCATATAGGTGACGTGCTGAACAAGCTGGTGCAACTCAAGCGTATCACAACTACCAGTCTCCGAAGGCAGTTTTGTAATTTTTCGTCAAAAAATTGCCATTTTACCGCCACTTGGATTACATTTTGCACGTTTTTGGAGCCATTTACAGTAAAAGAACTAAGTTAAAAATTGTTAAAAATCGGAAGTCACTTGAAAGAATTTTTCCCAGCTCCTTCTCTTATTCACAGGTTAAGTCCAAAAATGTCTAAACGCTTGTATTTTTAGGTTAAAAGTTTTAAATGACGAAGCAAATGGGGGCTGAAGCCCCCTTAGTTTTCCTTGATTGCACCTTTGAAAACAAGCGAAGAGTCAGATCCATTACTGATCTAACTTCGCAGCAACTTCGTGTAGATTCGCAACTTTTAAAACCTCAACCAGTTCAGCAACGGATACTTGGCCTGGAAACTTGTTCTCCCAATGCAAAATTACTTGATAAATCTGTAAAACAAAGGTGAAATCATTTAATACTTCCCGTATTTTCGTCAATTAAATTAAATGTTGTTCTCAGTTTTAAGAAACAACAATCGCCAAGGTAAATTAGTCAAGTTCATTTGTTTCAAATCCGCATGTAAGCGTATCAAAAAACTTTGAGTTTATCGTCGATACAGCTAAGGTAATAGAATATTTTTTAGCTTAAAAGCGCTGAAAACATGACACGATTTCGACTTAAAAGACGCTTCGTCTATCAACATTAGTGCGAAGTTGCAATATCTTGACGTCCTTCATGGTCGACTCCTGGGAAGCCATGTCAACTTCCAAAAAATTAGTGCGAAGGATGGAAAACGCAACAAAGCTAAAAATTTTTTTCTTCCAGAAGTTATACTGCATTTAAACAACTAAGCGCATATCAGCAGAAATTTTATTCTCTGTAGCCTTTTATTTTATTTGAAACATTTTTGGCGCATTTTCTAAATGGCCCTCTTCAGCAAATTAAAAAGCAGTTTACAGTAAAGGTGAATTTACACAGTATCCGTTTTTCGTACGTTTTCGTCCGTTTTTTAACGTTTTTGCTTCTCCTTGACAAAGTATGCGCTTTTTCATCCGCATTTTTATAAGTCCATATCCGCACTAAGTAGACTGTTATTTATAGATAAAAATTATGTTCAAAAATTTTGTATATGAACGATAAGAGCGATATTTCGAAATAAAGCTGTACCTCCTTACAAAAAATTTTTTTCGGAAAACTTTTGTCCAGTGTGTGACTGTCTGGTTAGTGCGGATATGGACACATAAAAATGCGGATGAAAAAGCGCATACTTTGTCAAGGAGAAGCAAAAACGTAAAAAAACGGACGAAAACGTACGAAAAACAGATACTGTGTAAATTCACCTTAACTTTAAAGTTTGGAATATAAGTTTATCAAAATATTATCTGTAAAACACAAATGTTACAATATAACAACGACTATAACTTCATACATTTGATATTGTGACGTACGTTGTTACATCTTTTTTATAGTCAAATCAAGTCAGAAAAAAAAACAGAAAAATCAAGCAACACTGTAAAACAACTAACTTTATATGGTACAACATAAACAATAGACATACACAAGAAAAAAAATGTTTAAAACATATTCAAAAGAAAAGAGCAACCGTTGGTGTATAATTGTAAATTCAATCGTGGTTTTAGTTTTTTTTTTGTCAGTAATACCTTTTGTATTTTGGGTCATATTCATTGCGACAGTTTTTAATTACTTTAATAAAGTAACGTCCAAATTAAAATTTTGACAATTTTGGGAAGAAGAAATGTGTTGGTTTATGGTACTTTTGGCGGAGTTGGAGTTTAGCTGTAAGTGTTCTCTGCTGGCTATAGTCACCAAGTGGCGGGTTGACATAGCAATATATGTCGTATTCACATCTCGTGAACATGTAAATTGATAGACCTCATTGGATTTTAAAAGCAGCAGGACCGTTAGGACCAACAATGGCTAATTTCTTCATGGCTAATTTAGAAGAAAAAATTTTTGCGGAAAAAGTCTAATGAACCACTTTTACCTAAGCTCTATCTTCGATATATTGATGATGTGTAGGCGATTTTCGATAGCAACCAAATTTGCGACGAGTTTCTTCCGATTTCGAACGCACAGATCAAAGCAAAAAATTTACAGTTGAAAAAGGCACAGAATCGCTACCTTTTCTTGACGTGGAAAAAAATTTGACGAATTTGGTTTTACTGTAAAACTAGTGTCTGGCGCAAACCTACATACTCGGGATTGTCGATAAATTTTCGATCAACTTGTCCTAATGCTAGGAAATCTGGCCTAATTACTTGTTTAATAAAACTTGCCAAAATTATTTGCTCTGATTATGAATTGCTAAAAGATAAAATCACTAGACTAAAATACATTTTCGCAAAAAATTATCCAAATTGTTTTTTTGGTACATGTATGAAAAAATTTGAAAATAGCCCCGAACCTGACACTCAAGATAAAGAAGTCGATGACTATACGTCCATACTTGGCTTGCCGTATTTTGGAAAATCATCGCGTAAATTTGCATCCCAATAGTCTACCTTACTAGAGCAGAGATTTAGTGCTAGAATTTTTACTATTACACTTTGCTAAAAACTGGGTCATATTATAATCTAAGGCCCAATGTGGTCTATAAACATGTTAACATGATGTGAATACGACATATATTGCTATGTCAACACGCCACTTGATGACTGGAGCCAGAGAACACTTGCAGCTTAACTCCAACTCCGCCAAAAGTACCATAAGCCAGCACAATTTTTCTTCCCAAAATTGTCAAAATTGTAATTTGGATGTTAGTTTGTTTAAAGTAATTAAAAACTGTCAAAATAATTATGAAACCAAAATACAGAAGGCATTACTGACAAAAAAAAAAAACGATTGAATTCACAATTATACGCCAACGGTTGCTTTTTTCTTTTGAATATGTTTTAAACTTTTTTTGTGTGTGTATCTATTGTCTACATTGTACCATATAAAGTGTGGTTGTTTTCAGTAGCGTAGCCAGGGCGGCGGGAGGGGGGCTATAGCCCCCCCCATTGGCCTTACAACCAAAATGCAGAATAAGAAAAATACCACGTTTTTAGCTCTTCTGGGACTGTTTTTTTTGCGCTGGAATGAGCGAAAAAGTGATTTAAAGCATCTTTTGAAACATATATTCAGGGGGGGGGAGCTAATTTGTCAAAAATTAAAGTCACAAATCAATGAAAACTTTGAAAAATACCCAAAAATAAACAATCAAATTTGATCGCTAGTGTAAAAACGCCAAACATAGTTTTTTTCAGCAAATATATTATAAACTCAAGAATAAAGGGGGTGCTATTCAGTGTTAGTTAATTACCAATCACTTCCCTCAAATATCTTTTCATTAGCCCCCCCCCCCAAGTATTTTTCTTTATAAAATATACACAAAATAGATTACTCCGTGTGAGTTTTATTGAATAATAGGATTTTATGATTTACCAGCATGTAAACAAGAGAACTGCAATGTTATCATTAGCCACTTCCCACATAGCCCTTTAATGCAACCAGTTGAATCATGTTTCGCTGCCAATTTCCATACCACGGTTTAAAAGCATTATTTTTTATTAAAATAGCTCCAAAATTAAGTTATTTCTGCAAAAAAATGCAACATTTTCGAGCGCTGGGGGGTCTCTTGCCTGCGGCGGCTGCGGTGGCTTTGCCCCCACACCCCAGCCTCCGGCGGCTGGGGGCTACGCCCCCAGACCACCAAAACAGCCCCCCATAGCGAATTTCAGGCTACGCGCCTGGTTGTTTTACAGTGTTGCTTGATTTTTCTGTTTTTTTTTTTTGACTTGATTTGACTATAAAAAAGATGTAACAACGTACGTCACAATATCAAATGTATGAAGTTATAGTGGTTGTTGTATTGTAACATTTGTGTTTTACAGATAATATTTTGATAAACTTATATTCCAAACTTTAAAGTTACTGTAAACTGCTTTTTAATTTGCTGAAGAGGGCCATTTAGAAAATGTGCCGAAAATGTTTCAAATAAAATAAAAGGCTATAGAGAATAAAATTTCTGCTGATATGCACTTCGTGGTTTAAAAGACTTTACACGTCTTTACCGAAAGTTTATATTGCAGCATTGTTCAACAAAAATTAGGGTTTTTAACATTAGATTAAAACTGGATGTTTTTTACATTTATTTGTGAAAATCATGAGCTAAAATCGTCAACGACCACAAAAAACAACAACACTTGCACATTGCCAAGTGAGAATTCAACATAGATTTGTCTCGCGCATACTTTTTGATAAAAATATATGGTAGACCACAACGCGACCTTTTTATCTACAGAGTATATTGTGCTTGATTTATTGCGGATTTACGTAAACGCACAATCAATTTAAAGCGTTATAGTGGACCAGTTTTACCAAAATCAAAAAAACTTACAAAAACGTTCTTCCAAAACCTACAAACAATAAAAAATAGTCATAAAAAATACGCAGGTGATTAATCATTTTGTCGATCTTTATGTTGAGTTAGGCGCCTCGCAACGCAGCTCTTTACGAAGAAATGACGCAAGAATGGCAATCCGTTGACAGCAGCGTGTTCGATTTAACTGACCAGAGATTCGAAGACATATCTAGCGATCCAGAAGAGCGGCAATTGCTCGACTAACAGGCCGGTAGCGGTAAATGAATAATTTTAGCGTTTTAAAGTATCAAGTAACACACCTTTTCGTGAAGACCGTACTTCTCATAGTCGTAATCGATGCAGTCGATTTGTGGCTCACTTAGATTCATGTGTCGTGCCAAATGCCGCCAATAGATAGATCCAACACTGTTGACGACTTTATATTTGTCGGCGCAAGTTATAATTCTTTGCGAACCTGTATAATGCAATGATGAATCAATAGTAATGAAAATATCTCAAACTAATATATTCCCTAACTGACGCACAATCACAAAAACCGAAGACAACCATCTTCATAAATCATTACATATTATTTATAAGCGCTAGTAAATTTTGATTTGAAGCTGATTGCTCCTAAATATTTAGCTCTAATCTTAAAAAACAGCAATTCTGTGATTATCGAAGATGCAAGAACAAAACAATGCAGTCTAGCGTTATTTCGCTACGATACAGCAGCATAACATACATAGATTTCTTTTTTAAAAATTAATCATTGCTCTAAACTATCCTTTTTCATACCGAGGGTGATTATGTTCTTAAATTTTAAGCAAAAATAAGTAACATGTTGTAACAAAAAGTTTTTCTTCTCTTACCTTAAGCAGTCTCCAATCAAATAAAAATGCAAAGTCAAAATGTAGCAAGAACTTACCTGCGGCAGGAATGGGAGCATTGGGACCATTCCTTTTAGGTGAAGCGTCACCTTTGCCAGATGGCGTTACATTATCCCCAACATGAAGATAAATGTGCCCGGCTTGGATGTTATCTAAAAATTTCATTTTTGAGTGCACTGCAAAAAACGCTTGCACAGTAAGCAATATAGGAGTACTTATGAATAAAAGTGGTACATCTGCATCGTTTTTTAATTAGTCTATCAAAGTGAATTTTCAACTTACCAACTTCTTTATGCAAGCAAAATGATACTGCCCGTCGATCGCTTCCATAAGTGGCTTAACGGGTAGAAATAAGGGCATCTGCTGCTTACATTAATTTGCAGTTTCTTTTTTCAATTTGTTAGAAACTGAAACACGGCCTGTTGAAAGGGAGAAAGGCATTGAGGGCAATTTTACAGGAACTCATGCTCTTACAGTAAAATTGGTCCGCGATTAAATTAATCGAACTATACGATCGGTTACCTACTTACACGAGTTTTTGCTGTTTGTCTGACATAAAATTGTATTTTGGATTTTTTCAAGAGATAAAATCGAAATAAAACAATTAGCTTACAGACAGCTTGCTGAGAAGGTCTAATTTGGACGGCAGGTTGGGCAGGTGGTTGACGATCATTCACAAAGAGCTCGACTTTGTCCACATCCGAACTTTCCTCTGCGCAGGAAGCGGAATCATCTTTTGTTTCTTTCGATGATTCATCCTTCTTCTTCGAAAACAGATTTCCCATATTAAGTCACTTCTGAACGTGGAGTTATAAGTTATGGCAACAAACCGAAAATTAAAGTACAATTATCTGAAAAGCATTTTTACACGAAATTTTTTCAATACCGATTTCACTGTACAAGTTATTCTTTTATTTTATCCGGTAAAGATTTACCGCATAAACTAATCATTTTTACATCTTTTGTAAATTGCGCCTACTGTTATTGATCTTTATCCCGATAATGTATTTTTGCATTGTTTGTGTATCTTAAGTCTTGACTATTTTTTAATATTTTTTTCTATTTGTTTTTCATACTTGTTATATTCATCAAAAATCTTTCAACACCACAAACTGACCAATTGCGTGAAGCGGACCATAGGGAGTCAACTTTTTGTAGAATATTGTCACGCATAACAAATTTTTTCCGGTTGTAAATTCTGAAAATGTTCGAGATATAAACTTAAACTTTGTTGACAATATGCAGATAGATGAAAACATAATGCCAAGGGCGTACGCAGGGGAGGAGTTTGGGGGTTCAATCCCCCACCCCATTGGTCTGTCGACTAAAATGCACAATAAAAAAAAATATCACGTTTTTAGCACTTCTGAACCTGTTCTTTTGCAATGACATGAATTCCAACATGATTTAAAGTAACTTTTGAAATATTTAGAATTTCTGGGGGGGGGGGGGGGGGGGTTGGTTTGTCAAAGACAAAACTTACAAATCAAAAAAAAATTAAAAAATTTGCAAATTTGGAAAATTTAACCGTTAAAAATGCTTCATCAAAAATATGGAGATGGGGTACTTAAATCTCTTTCCATTACCTCCTCCCCCCCCTCCATCCCCAACTGTTTCACTCTATAAACTACACACCATAAATGCTTGCGAGTTTTTTCGATTTATGATTTATCGGCTTGTAAATTAGACGAGTAAAATGTTACCATTAGCCACCGCCCACATAGCTCGCTTACGCGTAAAGGCGTGCACAGGGGATAGGGGTTTAAACCACCATCCCTATTGATCCAACGTATATCATTCGAAATATCGTCTAATAGCGAAAAAGAAACAAGCTCCCTCTTTACTCTCATATTAATACGAAATATTTAACTATAGTAAATAATTTTTTTATTTAATGCAACATTGTAAGCGACTCAGTGTAATACTTAAAATCTGGAATGTCGTGTTATGAATCAGAGTAAATTTTCTGTAGCGTAGCCAGGTGTAGGACTAAAGCCCCCCTCCCCATTGGCCTGCCAACCAAAATGCAGAATAAGAAAAATGCCACGTTTTTAGCACTTCTGAGACTGGTTTTGCACTGGAATGGACTAAAAACTGATTTAAAGCATCTTTTGAAACATAAATTTAGTGGAAGAGAGGCTTAACTGTCAAAAATAAAACTCACAAATCAATAAAAACGTTGAGAAATGGCCAAAAACAACCTATCAAATTTTATCGCTAGTGTAAAAATGTTAAACATAGGTTTCATCAACAAACATATTATAAACTTAGGAACAGGGGTAGGCTATTCAGTATTAGTTAATTATCAATCACTTGTCCCAAATCTATTTCCATTAGCCCCCCCCCCCCCCCCCCGATTATGTTTGTCTATAAAATATAGACAAAATAGATTGCTCTGTGAGAGTTTTCTTGAACTATACGATTTTATGATTTACCAGCATGTAAACAAGAGAGCTAAAATTTTACCATTGGCCACCTACCACATAGCCATTTATATATACAGTTTAATTAGGTTTACACTACCAATTTCTGTGCCACGTAATAAGAGCATTATTTTTTATCAAAATAGCCCTAAAGCTAAGTTATTTTTGCAAAAAAATGCAAAATTTTCAAGCGCTGGGGGCTCCGCCCCCAGATCCCCAATAGCCTTCGGCATTCGGGGGTTCCGCCACCTGACCCCCAAACACAGCCTACTCCCCCAATTGCAAATTTCTGGCTACGCACCTGGTAACTTTGCACGGTTTAGACTGTACTTATATGCTTTTTCGTAGCTTTTGTTTTATAATTATATGCGTTTTAGTTTCGTAGCAATTTTTTCTTTATTGTTTAGTTGCAAAACCTTATGATGTTAGCTATGGATGTACGCCTAATGCTTAATTGTTTTTTGTTTGAAAAGTTTTATCTGCATTACGCACCGTGTGACTTTAATTCCATCTTGTGACATTGCAATAAGTTATTTATTCGCCAAAGCATAGACCAAGAACAAATTTTTGATGTCACTTTTCACCTTTTTTCACCCTGCAAAATGCAACCGTTTGGCTAAAAAACTATTCTTCTCCTATATTTCGGTTTTCGTGGACTTGAATAGCCCGCATGCAACCCCGCTGGGTCCGATTTGGCCCTCCAGTGGAAATGTTTGTGCCGCCTTGTGCTGGTTGAACTGATAAAAAATAATTGCTGCAGCGGTATTTCGACCCTTCGATTTTCTGAATATTTCCTACCGCCGAAATGAAAACAATTGATGAGTCGATTGTGTCGTAGAATTATTGAATAATAAAATGGTATATCAAAGCAATGTTGCGATTGACGTATTTTTATTTGCAATTGCATTGCTAATTGACTCTTGATGTTACTCAAGCTAAATTGCTACACTATTATAACCCGTTTTATAGAATCCTTTGCTGTGTTATTGCGACTGCTTGCTAAGTTTGTTGTTGGTAAATACATTACTTTTATTGGTTGATTGAAACCGATGTTCCGAATTGTTAACTAACGATGCATTACTCGTTCGTATAAACCAGGTACTCGGCGTCTGTCTATAGCCATACCAACGCAGATATGTTCATGTGAGTACAGTTTTTATTTCCAAAATCGAAACCAACCGCGGGCTACGCGTTCTGCGAACGGGTCTCATTGTTACTGTTTCTGCAAGTTATGGGCATATTTTCGTGTTTATTAGGTCACGGCATCATTATTTAGCTTACTTAAATAAAAAAAAAAAACTTTGTTACAGTAACTCTGAAGTTTAAGTTAAAAAAACTGCTAAAACATCAACCTACTACTACCACGAAAATTCATTTCCAACAAAACTACAGTACCTTGTAAAAAAAAATGCTGTGCATAAAGTAACTTTACACTAGTCCGATAAATCCTATAGTATGTAAGTGGTTGCTGCAACTAACTACTGCTTCCTATTTAAAAATTATTTCTTCTGACGCTTTTCAGTTCAATTTTATAGATTCAACCTCATACAATTCAATCTTCTTTCGACTAACAAGCTTCGACATTGCATAAAGTTTATAATATTCACGTAGCATCTTTAACTAAAAACCCATGACGAGCATTATTTGCTTGAGATTTGTAAAAAAATAATGAGTTCAGTATGTTATTGGAAAACGCCTAAGAACCTTTTCAATGATGCTTCACCGTAACAATTTCAAACCATAAAAGTGTGCCTAATGTTTTGTTTCGCCATACTTTTTCAAAATCTTTGTTCTCCGCAAGCTTGCTCACAGCATGTTGGGCAATAACCTTAGAAAGAGCACAAAGGTCCTTTGCTCAACCCTGCCTATCATAGCGTCTCGTACGTCATAAAATCAAATGCATGATCACTTTTTGTTTAAACAGCAGGAACAAACCGAGAGGCTTTCCCTGTTAAAGAGTGGCATGTTGTCATTTTATCATCTTCTTTTGCAAGAATTTATAGAAGCAAGACACTTATTTTTGCTGAAAATGAAAAACCGTGGCAGCCCTAAAAATTATTAATAACGAAGGAAAAATAATAAAATTTCCAAAAAAAATATGTAAATAATAACAACAATCGGTGAAAAAATATAAAACAAAAAGTCAAAAACTGAGCAAACAATTTTACTGAACATTTCAATATATTACTTGCCTCATCATTAGCAGATAAACCATTATCAAAGCATAGTGTTCGTTGGCTTGTCATAAATGCCTATGATTTTGCTCCTGATGTCAATTTATCGCTGAAGTATTGTCTCCATTAATATTGACTATTTAAATTACTATATTTTTTACCGTATAGAGCATATTTATGCTTTTCTTCTGAATCGCACTGACTAAATCACGCCGTTCACGCGTATCTTTTTCATTGTAAATACAAAAATATGAAATAGGCAAAATGCTTGCAATCAATTGACGCGCGAATTTTGGCGAGTAAAGATGTGTGAATGGCAAAAGCCTCCTTAAAATGCTACTTTTTGAAGCCACCAAGAGGAGATAATCATCGTAAAGCGTCTTATCCAAGGACGCAACAACGTAATCAGGATGCGGGTTTGAACCCATATAACGTGATCAGGGTCGTTGTTGAAACGACGCCTTCACCCTCTTGGCCACGCTGCCGACAATGATGTTTAAATTTGGTAACGGATCTGCTTTCAAAAATGTTATCAAACACCACGGCCCAATCTAAAACTGCTAGGTGCATAATTTCTTTTAAACCATCATTCAATCACCCAATACCTTGTAAAAAGCAAAACATTCCAGAACATTCAGCTACGATCTGACCAGTTACAAATTTAAAGCTTAGTTTCGAGTAACCATTTAATTTGATATAGTTGATCTTATAGCGAGCAGAAATAGCAAAAAACTAACTTTTGCGACTGGATTCCGCCAAAACATCAATAATGCATACACTGGTTTTGCATGTGACGTCAATCATTACTAAAAGATTGTGCTAAAATAATATTGACAACTTAAATTATTGTTTTGTTTTATCATACATAGAATATTTTGCTTTTCTTCTAAATCGCACTAACTATTTCTGATTTGATCTTTTTTTGCATCCAACAAACTGATCATTTTGGTGTATTTTTAGCATCTTACAAAAAAAACATCAATTTGTTGCCTTATGTTTTTGTAAATATCGCCCAATCATAATATTTTTTGGAGTCTTGCATGTTATTGAATGTTTTTTTTAAACTTTATCAAACAATCAAAAAAGAATTTGTAATATAAGCTTTCGCGTATATGTAACAGTTCTAACTTCTTTGTTTGCTATAGCAGCAACTGTTCGGAAATTCACGTTACTATTGTTTTATAAACCAAAAAGCTAGCCTAAAACAAATCGAATGCAAAAGTACATTGATTTGGAGGGGAAGTAATAATCTGAAAGAGACAGTTCATAAAAAATTAAAACTATGTTGTATTAAAATTTTACTACAACGGTCCGATTTGGTTAGTTTTTAGTCACTCATAGTATTTTACAATCCTAAGTTACTGTAAAACGCTAAAAATATGTCTTTGTCACAGAGTACGGATTCACACTACATCTTAGTAAAATTACTCTTCTATTACCACGATTAAACAATTGGTCAAGTCGCTATTCGTGCGCAGAAGCAGTAGCAACCTGAAAGTCTACGTTTTCCAACTTTTCTGCTTAATTTTGATTTCTTACTTATTTGCTGCTTGATTGAAACCACTAAGATTGGCAATAAAAATTAGTTTATTTAGCACATTGGTGATTTTTCAAAATTGGTTTACTACTCCAGAACCAGTAGAGCTTGGAATTTAGAAATAAAAACAATCAACTTGTAGCGATTTTTCATAGGTCGAAAAAACCTTTCATTTCTGTTTCTAAAATCAGTTTCATATTTCTGCGTTAATTATGTTAATGAGTGTAAAAAAATGTTATTTTTATACTTGAAGTTAGTTTTGCGCTAAACGTAACAAGATTTCTCGCACCCACTCACTATAAACCAGAAATGGAACCGGTCAGGATTTTCTCGACCCTACGCAACCGGTAAATTTCAAAATCTACGCCGATTGACCGGCCTGTCAACTGGTTTTTGACCGGCCCGGACGACCGCTTTTTTACAGAAGGTTTGTTCACTGTTCAATGCATCTAATGAAAAATTTTCAAAAGGGGGGGCGTGGGTGAGGTGTTAAAATTTGTGACTCCGGATGGGGGTCTTAGAAAAAAACACAAAAACAAATTTGCATTTTGTGCAAAAATAACTCAAGTTTAAGACCTTTTTAGGTTAAATTTCTGTTTGAAAGACCTGTTTTGAGCAGCGCAAACCGTGCACAAAATAAGCATAAAAAGAGCTAGAAAGCACAAGCTAATTTATTAGACGTTTTTTCTAATGATGTTATGCGTAAGGTCAAGAAAAGCAGTTAAAATTTTTAGCTATTGGTGATAGATTATTTGCAATTTGCCGGGCAGCAAATACTAAATTGTTGTGGCATTGGCTCAGAAGTTCTCCAAATATAATGTGCCCCAGCAGTTTGTAGAAATGCTTCTTCAGAACAAGTCATTGCTAGTTAGATATAAATATAAAAGAGCTATGTCTTTCTTGCCCAGTGTAGATTGTGGTAAATTTAAGCTGAAAAAAACTTTTCAAATCGATAAGATTCAACATGCACCAAAAATATGAAATCTGAGCCACTTCTACTCCTAAGCTGATTAAAATGATGCTAAAATGCCAGGTAGCGTAAGCCTCTTCCACCTGCATTCTTTATTAGAATCTGATTAGGCGATTTTAACGTATATTTTGCACTTTCTTGTTTTGTGCCGTGGCCCAGAGGGTGGGAGGCCATGGCACAATACCCCCTCCTAAATACGCCCCTGGATGTGCATGTTTTAATGGTCACAGCTTGAAATCATTCTACAAGTGTTTTCAAAACGTGTGGTTTATTGTTACTGTTTTTTTATAAAAAGTTTTACTTAGGCTATTATAAAAAATATATGTATATTTCGGCTAATGCATAGATGTTTTTTTGTTGCAAGAAACGAGAATTCGACCGATGTTTCAACCAGCTTGACCGGTCGGTCGAAGAATCTCGACCCGACGGGCCGGTCGACCCGAACGGTTTCCATTTCTGCTTTAAACATCAGGGCACTTCTCCAAACATACATTACAATGCCAATAAAAAATTAAAAAAAAGGCTCTGTAGTATATCTTCACATACGTTCTATGGAAACTCTGCAGTTGCCAAACACTACCTCACATTCCTAACTTAATAAATTTTCACAGTTTTAGTTTTGATTTTAGGTACTACGCTGCAGTAACAAATCAAATCAATTTGGCTTGAACTCATTGCGCCGGGCTGCTGTGTAAAATGACGCGGCAGTGCTTGCCCAAGAAACGATAAGCGTAAAAAAAAATGGCGGGCGTCGATGTGAATGTCGAATAAGCGCCATTTATATGTCGAATTAGCAAACGTTACTTATGGAGAAGGTTTGAGAACATTAGCAATGTCTTACTTAAAAGAAAGAAATAAGCAAGGACAGAATTTTCTAAATGCGGAGACACAATCGTGACTAAAGTCAATTGACTAATCGTTATTCGTTGCACAAAACAATGATAATGATTGCCTCGTTGCAAAAAGTAATTAAAAACAAAATAAGAACAAAATTTAATTTAAGAAAAAAAAAAAAAGAAATTAAATTGTGAGGAAATTAAGATTGCCAGTACACCTTCGAGAACAATTTTATGAGAACAAGAGATTATTTTTTCTCAAAATTTTAGAATGCAAAGCTTGAACAGCTGAAAATACTTCGACAATTGTTCGACTCCGACTAACTTGCTTTCCCCATGCTGTTTCAAATGTTCCCAAGCATGCACAAAAATAGCGGTTGTTGAAACAGGGTGAACTTAAGATTAATGATGGTTTTAATTGCATCCATCTTTCATGTAAAGTTCAGAAGCAAATCAAATTTATTCAACTGAGACTGAAAATTGGACAATAACTAAAGGCGGTGAATCATCCAGCCAATTCCGGTGGTTTACAATAGCTAAAATTGAACTATAATTTTTGATATTTTTTGTTTTGATTTTGGGACTGCGGTTGCAAAGATATTCAACAAATACAAAAAGATGTCCCCCCGAAAAAAGTTTTTGGAAACTCTGAGTTTTGATCTTCCCGCCAAAACCACAGTTCTCTAAACTATTAGGCCTACTGTAATCTTATTAAACTATTAGGCCGAACTATCTCTAAACTATTAGGCCTAATAGTTTAGAGATAGTTAGGCCTAAACTATTTAGAAATAAACTATCTCTAAACTATTAGGCCTACCACAGTTCTCTACACTATTAGGCCTGCTGTGGTTTTGGCGGGAAAACAAAACTCAGCGTTTCCAAAAACTTTTTTCGGGGGGACATCTTTTTGTATTTGTTGAATATCTTTGCAACCGCAGTCCCAAAATTAAAACAAAAAATAACAAAAATTATAGTTCAATTTTAGCTATTGTAAACCACCGGAATTGGCTGGATGATTCACCGCCTTTAAGAACAACCAGTAGAAACTCTAAAATTTCTGGTTCATATAAAATAATACAAATATTTACGCAAGTACAGCCAAAACGTTCCAACTACACAAAAACGCTAAAAAATTAGCAATTACTTGCAGAGCATTAAGTCACTATCATTTTAGCAATATTGACTGATATTAGCATCTTGAATCTTTATCCTACAGACAGGGGAAAAAAACGATGTCGCTATCCTTTAAACGAATATGTTCGCACACCCTCTAGTTTTTTTTTACAAATCACATACTGTACTTTTATCTGCATTCTACACACTAAGCACTTTCTGTACCATTTCTATACATTCTAAAACTATTCCTCCATTTTTCTGTATCTCTCTAAAACACTGTTTGCTTTTCGTATTTTCTAACCTTAAATTCATTAATTTGGTATCTTTCAGTCTAAGCAATTATCTTTAAATGACCAGCAACAAAGACATAATCATTAAACCATGTCGGTTTGTGCCTCATGCAAAATCAATTTGATTAATTAAACAAATCACGAAACCAAGTTGTACAACTCGCATAAAAAGTCCTGCAGTATATACAGTGCGGATTAGAGAATACAATCCGCACAGTATATACAGCATATTGAGAATACAACGACGTGGCGTCGCAAGTCTCGGGACATAAATATTGAATTCAGACAAATAAAGTGATTAATCTATTCCTACTGGGTCAAGTCTTCTTATAGCTCGTGATTCGTAACGAAGAGTTGTTTAACAAATCAAATCTTTCATTTCACACTCGCTGTAACTCGCCAAAGCGTGTAACGAGTTGGCAGGACCTATCTCCGCGTCTTTACGCACTGGCAACTCAGTTCTTTTCAAAGATTTATCGCAGCGGTGGCGAGCCGTTGGCAACTTCGTGTCCTACTCGACCGAAACAAGAGTTGAATCTCAAACTTTTAGCTCTATAGTCGAACGCGTTATTAACTGGCCGGCGCTTAACAAATCAACAATAGCATTAAAAAAATACTAAAAAACTTTACTGATTACCGATTGCAGCTGAGGCTGGCGTTCTTTTCATTCTGCTTGAACGAAAATAGAGCTCGTGTTGTTATAAAATTTATCTTATAATAAAGATACTAGTGTGCAGCCCTCACCGCATATTTTTGGTCTGTATTGAATAACACTAGAGAAAGTTAGATTCAAATCCGTCGAAGATCTTTTTTTGGTCATCATCTTGAATTCGGGAGACAATTAAGCAGAAAATAGGCAAAGACCAGAAGATCGACCTTGTTATTGGTCTTCAATTTTCATCATTTTTTATCCTGTAAAATGCAACTGTTTGGCTAAAAATTTTTTTTCATATTTCGGTATTCGTGGACTTGAATAGCCAGCATGCAACCTTGCTGGGTCGGATTTGGCCCTAGTGAAAAAGTTTGCCCCTCCTGTGCTGATTTAACTGGTAAAAAATAATTGCAGCAGCGATATTTCGGCTCTTTTGCCTTCAAAATATTTTCAATCGCCGAAATGGAAACAAATTTTTGGTGAGTCAATTGTATAATGTAATTGTGTCGTATAATGATTGAATGATAGTATATCAAAGTATATGTGTGCGATTTACGTATTTCCACGTACTAATGCGAATTGGCTCTTACGCTGAATTGCTAAACTATTAAAACCGTTTTAAAGAATCGTTTGCTGTGTCATTGCTAATGCTTGCTAAGCAGAGGTGGAGTCCTCGAGGACGTCCTTGGCCGCGAGGACACATTTTGAAGTCCTTGGCCTCGAAGGTCAAGTCCTTGGCCTCGAAACCTCAAGTCCTCGAAAATTGCCCTGTCCTCGGCTCGAGAACAGCACTATTTTTTGAACGGTTGAAATTTAGCTGGAAAAAACCACAAACATCGCGAAACATTTGCTAACACCTTTTTTGTTTTCCTAACTTGATGCATAGGCGTAGCCAAGGGGGGGGGGGGGGGGAGCAAGGAGCTTGCCCCCCCACCCACCAAATTGAATTTCATCAAAAACGCTGATTGTTTCTTCAACTTCAGTTTCTTTTTAGCATTTTTTGCTTATAACAGTAACTAACAACAATATTGAAGACCAGGGGCCCCCTCAATTCAATTGTTGCCAGCCAATTTAAACGTATAACCCGAAAAAAATGGAGAGTTTTTGTCCTAAAAGTTGCTTTCTCAGGCCCACGTCTGGCCTTTTCATAAATAATGCATTAATCAGGGCCGTATTTTTCATAATATAGCGCAGTACCAGCTAGGGGCTCCGCGCTAAAATTGTAAGGATCTTTTGGTCTTCACCTACATTTGGCAAAAAGATGTTGCGAAAATCTCCAAAGTTTCAGGGGCCCAGCGCAATGTAAATCCGGCCCGGTAATAACATGGTTAGTCGGCGTAACCATCTATAGTACCGTTTTTCAATAACAATGCAGTAATTCACCTCCAACCTCGCCGGTCTTTACCCACAAAATACTTTTAAAAAATATTAGCCATGGAAAATGCTGATTGAACAAATCATTGAACATCAGTTGAGGGGGCCTGTGCCCCTGGCCGAACATGTACTCCTATAACTGGTTAATTTTATGAAAACAAAAATCTCTTATAAAAATCTTCGAGTGGATTATTATTTACTGCTAAAATGTTGCAAGAGACAATGCATTTTACTTCCCCCTACCTGGACCAAATCCCTTACAATTAAAATTTAGCTCCAAAATGCAAGATGTAAAACGTTTTTTGGACTTAAATTGCAAAGAAAAGGAGAATTAAACAATTTAATTTTTTCAACTGGCTTTTAAATGTCAAAAATCTAGTGCTTTCAAATGGCTCTAAACAAGTTCGAAATGAGATTCAATGGCAATAAAATAGCTTTTTTACCAAAAAATTGCTCAGCGGCTGGGACCTTCGCCCTAAGACCCCCAAAGCCTCTGGCGGCTGGGGGCCCCGCCCCCAGACCCCCGTCTGTGATACCTTTGAGTCACACTAGCTTTCTCAACACGTTTCCAAAGTCAGATATTTGCACTTTTCAACTATTGGTTAAAGCCCTCTCCCTTTGCAAAATCCTGATTACGTGCCAGCAGGCAACAATTTCAGATCTTCCCCAATCAAAAATTCTGGGTACGCCTCTGAATTGAAAATCGTCTAAAAAGCTTTTTTGAAAACCTTTTTTTTGGAGAACAGTTGCGGCTGTGTCCTTGGTTCTTGGCCTTAGCTTCGAGCATTCCTGTCCTTGGCCTTGAGAGGGTCTGTCCTCGAAAAGGCTGTCCTTGGCCTTGCCTCGGATTTGTTTTGTGTTCTTGGCCTTAGCCTCGAGCCTTGTGTCCTCGACTTCACCTCTGTTGCTAAGTTTGTTTGTAGCTGACTGCATTATTCTTATTGGTTGATAGAGGCCGATTTTCCAAATTGCAAACTTGCGATAAATAACTCGTTTGTTTCAACCAGGCATGCTGCGTCTGTCTAACCATACGAAAGCAGAGCATCAAAGCAAGGCGGATACATTACTGTTACTTCATGATTACGTTTACTGCAACACTAACGCCGACTTTTCTTTTCTGTCGAACATCGAGTTTCAAATTTTGTGATTAACCGGCCGTAAATTCAAAGTCTGTTGCAATTATTTTTGATAACTTTTCTAAAGACATGAATTTTGAAAGGGAATTGCCACAAAGTTGTTGAAGTTAGTTAAACAGATGTCGAAATACTTAAATTACTGATTTCACTATCAACAATCACATACAGAGCTTACAAAATTTGCTTTAACTCAAGTTGGTGACGATAATTTGAAGCTTATAGTTCAGTAAAAGTTCGATACTGTCGCGAATTTTGCGGATATCGCTTGCGATGTCACGTTCTGATTATCGTTTAATTTTGAAATATGTGGAAAAAGAACTACAGTATATTTTTCTGCGCGACGTTAAAATTTCTCGTACTTTACTAAAACAAACATGCTGAGCTTTACAAACCAAACTTACTGATATTTACCGAAGCGTTTTGGCTTTGTATTACGCTACTCTTTTGTCCTTTTTTTTGTTTCCAAGGACAGCTGGAAACACAACTTACTGACGTTTCGTGATTACTACTTTTCACATTGCCAAAAGTAATAAAAGACGAAAATTTGCTTTTACATTACCCCCCCTTTTTTTATCTGACGTTTCCAAACGGCTGTTTGATGGAATTGATGAGCGAAAGAGTCATTGTCATAAACACAACAGTTACAATTACAACAGTGGAAAACGACAACGAAAAGTCGAAAACGGAAGCAACGAAATATGATATTTATATGGCAGAACGCTACAGTATTCAGTGTGAATAATCGTCATGGCCCGATTTTTTTTGTTCTGCGTAGAGATTTTGAAAACTTTTCACCTTACGAGTTGGGGTTTCTACGAGTTTTGACACATTTTTACAGGGGTGGGCAAAGTGCAATTAGAAGCGCAAAGCGCAAATTTCGCATCCTCCGCAATTACAGAAGTTGCGTTGCGGTTTAATTTTTTTTTGACACAGCGGAAGTTGCTTTGTGGACTTACCTTTGTTGCGCTTTGGAACTTTTTTTCAGTTCATAGCGCAATTTTATACATTGAACCTGATTTTGTTCCATTTCCATCGTAAAATTAACAAATGTTGGCTTTCTTTAGCATGTTATTCACTTTTTTTCTGTCTAAAATCACAAAAAATGCGGTATTTGCATTGTATAGCGAAATTTCAATCGCGGAAGTTAGGTTGCGCTTTTAACTTCAAAAATGCCATTCCGCAATTGCAGAATTGCCCTGCGCTTCAACTAAATTAAAAAGTTTGCTGTGGAAGTTGCGCTGCGCTTCAGAAATTAAAAAAACTAAATTGCGCATTTTGCGCTGCGCTTTTACTGATTGAAAAGATCGTTGTGCTTTGTTGCGCTGCGCTTTTGGTATAATGCTGTTTGTGCCCAACTATGCATCTTCGTGTTAATTAGATTTTTTGATAATAAAAAAGACTTTGCCATTTTTAAAAATTAAACTGGTTTTGCTTTGAACAAAAATAGTTTTGCATCAACTATCTCTGTCCTACTACCACGAAAATGTACAACCAACATAACAGCTTTATAAAAATCAAGTGTAAACAATATGCATAGTGTAACTTTACACTATTTCGATAAATCTACACAGTAAATTAGCAATTGCTACAACTAATTACTACTTTGAAATAAAAAAAAAATAGCCTAGTTTTACTCTGAAGCTTTGCTGCTAAATGTCTTAAATTCTGCTCTAAACACTTAATTTTCCTTCGACTGAATTTAACTTTGTTCTTTTCAATCCAATTTCTGTTTGCTTTAGGACTCGTAGCGCCAAAAAATATTCTGGTTCTAGAGGTCCTGCGGAGGTCCAATCATCTAACCGTGACGTCATGCTTGTAATCATTTCATCAATGCAAAGTTGTTCCTCTGAAGTCTGAAATGGGATGACGCAAGAATGAGAAAAGGGTTTTAAATCAGGATTGTCACATAGCAGTTAAATATTGCAAATACAGTGAAAATGCATGCAGTTTAAAGCAAATAGGTCTAATAATGTTCAAAGAGGAAATTCCTATTACATTTGTTTTGATTATTTAATTTATTTACAAACACAACGGAGAATTAATCGGCAAGTTTAGGTTGATTAAATAATTTCAAAAGGACTACTTTGTCCTACTACTGAACAGTAGTAGTTGGTAATAAAACGTCAATGGGTCATAAATACTGTAGGTCTAATGCTTCGAGTAACTACACTTACCAAACTATTAAATCTGAACAAATACTTAAATAGTCAAGATTTTTGCATGAACATTGCAAAATTAACTCAAGCAAATTTTGTAAAAACTCTAGAAAGAATATTTGAGAGAAGTTGAGCAGGTATGAAATTAATGATATAATTGAACTTTGTTCTATAATTGCTTGATGAAGCCAACATTTTACAAATTCCTACACCGCAAAAATCAAACAAGTAATGGTTTTCAAAGAACTCATAATGATCAATCGCTTGTTTTGCAAAAGCATAAGGTTGTAGAATTTGTTATTTACACATTTGTACCAAATTTATGCCATGAGAGTTTACACTACGAAAAAATTTTGAATTAATACAAAAATCTTACATAAATTGAGACTAAATTTCCACTGTCTTTACTAAGCCATTGTCTTCCCCATTCGCGACAATTGTTTTGAGCTTCTGCGCGAGATACTTTATCATGAAACAATTGAAATTCTTTTGTCCCAACTTTAGCAAAGGTTCTTCCCGAGCAACCTACATAAAAAAAAAGAAGTTATGTTTTGGTACTGAACAACAGAAAGATTTAAGTTCTGAACTTAATTAACAGGCTTATGGCTGAAAGTTATTAAATGAAATAACTGTCAGCCATAAGTCTGTTAATCGAACTGCTCTGGACCTTATAGAAACATTGAGCACTCTTCTGGTTATGCCAGCAACACAAATTTGTCATTAACTTCTAAACTTATTTAAATAACATCTAATCAAAATATAGGTTTCTATTTAAATGAGATGTATGCCCTGATAATCGCGCTAACGCGTGAAACAGTTCTGTAGTAAATAAATGAATTAATTGGCAGCCATTAAGCTTCTTTATGAAACTGTGCTGGACCTTATAAAAACATCAAGAACTTTTCTGGTTATACAAGCAACACAAATTAAATTGTTATGAACTATTAAACTATACTTTTCAACATCTGGTACACTGCTTTCGTCGCTATTCGCTACCATGTAATATTGTTTGATGGAAAGTTACTTTTGCTCCTAAGTTAAGTTAATTTTGAGAATGTTAAGTAATAGCTTACTTTGCCTCATGCTTGTTGCTATGCTTGCGGTTCCAAGTAACAGGTATAAAGTAATTGTAAACATTTTCGATTAAATTTGATCTAGCACTAAAGCAATATTGCTTCCTAAGAGGTTTCAGTATTTTTAGTCTTTCTTGTAAGCAGTCGTTTTGATATTCTGATATCGATGTCGAATATCACTTAGTTTATAGACTGCATGAAAATGACTCAGATTTTTTTGCGTATTGAATTTTTTTCCGTTGTACGTATGCGTCGACGCAATTACGTTACGTAAATTACTATTTTATTCTCAGGGTCTAAAATCGACGCTTTATAGTAATATCTTCAAGCAATTTATTTTGAAATACAGAAAAATTTTTAAAAAGTAGTTAAAAATGTGCAAATTATTATCATACAGTATATGTTCATAAAATCTGGAAACGGCCAATGGAAAGTTTTGCAGTATTAATTTCATACCACTACTTACTGTAGAGTACAAAAACCAGTGCAGAGAACAGCTTACTTGGCAATATTGTGAATCAATTGATTATTCGATAAATGAAATAATCAAATCAAAATTTACTGCTTCACAATAACATGCATGCTTGAAGGTTACCTATAATTAGAAAATTACAAATTCTATTCTTAGTAACAAATTTTGTTGACTTTAGTTTAGAATGCGGTTAAAAGTCCTAAAATTTACATAATTTAGTGTTCGATAAAGTCATCATCACAAATCTAGAAAACTAAGGAAACGTCATAATTTAAGAAAAATTGGACGTTGTTCCCAATGAAATGTGGCTTTCTCCAACTGAAGCAACTATTAACTAGCAATAAAAGTATCGCTTTGTAATTTGGAGGGAGTAGAACATCCAGCTATTAGTGCAAAAGATAACAAAACATCTAATAAATCTTTTCTAAACATCAGCTGTCTGCAATCAAGCGTTGTCGAGATTGATGCATTAATTCATTTTAAAGATCTCCTTGTACAGCAGTGTTGCAAGTCAAACTTAATGCTTTTTCAAAACTTAGTAACTTTCCTGATTAAAATGTTCATATCTTCGAAGCTCTTTGTCTGACACTTGTCAAGAAGAATCGTCAGAATGGAGAGCGCAGTAACATGAGCGGTTATTTATAGGAAAAAGCCGAGCCGTGATTGGCTGGAAAAGGACCAATGAGAAAGCGTCATTAGTGTACAGTCTTTAAGCTGTAAACGAATTCTTTTTGTCGGCAGAGGGCGGGGTTAGAAGTTTTGATGAAAGTAGCTTCCAGAGCAGATAGATGAAAAGGTGAGCGGCCTTGGGCAAGAATAAAAAATCTGCTGTCATCATAATGTTGAGCGCAGATAGGATTTTGTAAAAGATGAATTCCAATGGCTGAATCAGAAGCAAGAGACTGGGTATTAGACTGGGTGGAAGATTTGCACCGACGAGCAGGAAGTACGCGTTTTTGGGAAAACGAGCAAGAACGGATAGATTTGGGGACATGTTGTTTGATTCTGTCCTGCAGCTTTTGGGAAGTTCGGCCTACATACCGACTGTCACAGTGGCATGAGAATTGATAAATCACGTTGCTTTTCTGTAAAGCAGGCAGTACATCCTTGTTGGTAGCGGGGAGAAGCTCCTTGGTAGAGTAAACAACACGTGGTTTCACAGCGGAAAAGCGGAACCACGTGTTGTTTACTCTACCAAGGAGCTTCTCCCCGCTACCAACAAGGATGTACTGCCTGCTTTACAGAAAAGCAACGTGATTTATCAATTCTCATGGCACTGTGACAGTCGGTATATAGGCCGAACTTCCCAAAGGCTGCAGGACAGAATCAAACAACATGTCCCCAAATCTATCCGTTCTTGCTCGTCTTCCCAAAAACGCTTACTTCCTGCTCGTCGGTGCAAATCTTCCACCCAGTCTAATACCCAGTCTCTTGCTTCTGATTCAGCCATTGGAATTCATCTTTTACAAAATTCTACCTGCGCTCAACATTATGATGACAGCAGATTTTTTATTCTTGCCCAAGGCCGCTCACCTTTTCATCTATCTGCTCTGGAAGCTACTTTCACCAAAACTTCTAACCCCGCCCTCTGCCGACAAAAAGAATTCGTATACAGCTTAAAGACTGTACACTAATGACGCTTTCTCATTGGTCCTTTTCCAGCCAATCACGGCTCGGCTTTTTCCTATAAATAACCGCTCATGTTACTGCGCTCTCCATTCTGACGATTCTTCTTGACAAGTGTCAGACATAAAGCTTCGAAGATATGAAAATTTTAATCAAGGCAATTCTCAAGTTCCGTACCACCAACCAACACTTAGTAACTTCGAAAAGTGTTTTAAAAGCATCTGATTGCAAAGCTTCAGCAATGTGTCAGACTGGTCGTCAGTGTTACTAAAAAAGTAAACTTAAGTTGCCTAAATAGAATCAGACTGACTTTAATTGGCACCATTGCAGTTAAGATGTTTTTAAATTTTGAAATGAAATTTTACGGAAACCAAACGTCTTAGAAAGCTAAAATTTGGCAAAAAAATGTGTTACATGCTTTTGTATTTTTGAACATACTTTGAGCTAGAAGTTTAGACTCTCTTAAATTTGGTATAATTCAAAGCAATGATATTGTATTTTAGAATTGTGGTTTAAGTTCAAACTATGCTTGGAGTGCCATCGAAGCGTACAGTAGCGTAGCGAGGGGCGGGAGGGGGGCAAGAGCCCCCCCATTGGCCTGTCAACAAAAATGCAGATTAAGAAAAATACCACGTTTTTAGCTCTTCTTAGACTGTTTTTTTTGCGTTGGAATTGACTAAAAAGTGATTTAAAGCATCTTTTGAAACATATATTCAGGTTGGGGCTAATTTGTCTTAATATTAATATTCATTAATATTCACGACTTAATATTAATATTCACGACCAGGGGGCCCATGCCCTCTCAATCTAAAATTTTACAAATCAATTTAAATGTGCAAGCCGGGAGAAATTCAGCGTTTTTGTTCTAAAAGATGCAATCTCGGGCACTTATCTAACTTGTTTATGCAATAATATGTTTTAGGCCCCCAGTTAACTTTTATACACGATAACATGATTACTAACCATTTATGGCATCTACTGTACCAACTTTAAATTACCGACTTGAAACAACAATCCGCTTCCATCTCGCAAGTTTTCTCGCAACGAAATGTTTTTGAAAAACCTAGTTAGGGTAAATGCTTATCGAACAAATTATTGAATTTGAATCGAGGGTGCCTGGGCCCCTGGTCGAACATATTCCTAAACCTAGTTATTTTCATGGCAAAACAAAAATTTTCAAAGGCAAATCTTTGAGTGCATTATTTAATGCTAAAAATGTTGCAGAAAGCAATGTACCTTGATTCCCCTGACTTTGGCCAAGTCACAAAATTTAACCCCAAAATGCAAGATTTTAAACATGTTTTGAACTTGACCTGAAGTAAAGAGAGAGTTTTTTTCAATCGGCTTTCAAACATCAAAAATTTTGATCGTTCAAATGGCTCTGAAAATGTGCGAAATGTGATCAGAATCGCATTGAAATAGCCATTTTTTTCCAAAAAATTGCCCAGCGACTGGGGGCTTCGCCCCCGCGCCACTTCTTTAACATGTTTGAGTTGCACTAATTTGCTCACCACGTTTCCCAGTTTTGATAGGATAGAAAAATTTTTAACTTGCGGTTCTAGTCCTTCCCATATAGCAAATCCAGGTTTCAAGCCAAATCAGACGCCCAACTTTTGATCTTTCATTCTTTGTCCCATAAAAAGTCCCACTTTTCAAAAACTTCTGATGACGTCACTGCATGATTTGCGGTTTAGCCTTCCCAATTCAAAGTCCAGGCTACGTTTATGCATTAAACCATGTGCAATATGCATACCAGATACCGGTCGTTGCATCTTAGTATTGTTGGCGCACCTTCACGAATGGTTGCTTACAACATTGCAAAGGTGCAAAGCAACAAAATATACGTTGTATTGCTTCCAGTCTAAAATTTCTTTGGTATGGAAGTATGGAATGGAATATAGAAGAAAATTTTAGTATGGAATGGAATATGGAAGAAAATTTTAGTATGGAATGGAATATGGAATGGAAGATTTTTGGTATGGAATAGAAATGGAATGGAAGATAATTGCCAGTATGGAATATGGAAAAATCGTCTTCCATTCCATACCATGCCCTGCTTTTATCCTCCAAATAGGCTAGGCCTATTGCAATATTCCCAAATTTGATTTATTTTGTAGGGCCAAATGCTAACACTAGTAGGCTTTACTAAATGAACTTTGGAATACTGTAGCTCACTTGTTTTTTTCTGTTTCGTGTGAAACCAGTTCAGCAGTTACACAAAAGTTGTTAACTCTCATCTTTGCAAAATCAGAAACAACATTTTTATGATTTTCTTGATTTAGAGGGCAACCTTTATCAGAAATATTTTAAAGTTTAATGCAAACACAGATCCTTTACTGATGCAAGCAATGTTATTTACATTAGGCCTACAGTATACTCACAACCTACTGTCGAACGCAGCACTTGCTTGTCAGTAGCTATCTTGCTTTAATTTACTGAACAACTTCAACTTCATGAGTGTAGTTGAGTAAAACATTCAAATAAATTGCTAGGCATATTAGGCTAGCGAACTAAACTTAACATCACCACTCATCACTTGCAATATGTAAACTAACCAAACAGAGTATATACCGGTACTGCAGCTATGCTAAAATAGTTCACTACAGTACCTGACTAGCCTACAGAAACAATCAAATAGGCTGCAAAATTTCATTTGAAACTCTATGCTAGAATTTATGCTCAAACAGTCAAATTATTTTTTGGTTTATGCATGATGTTGATGCATATGGCAAGAGTAGCCTATTTTTTATGTTTACAACTTATGAAAAAGCCATTAATTTATTTTTTTTGCTACCAATATAGGCCACATGCACATCGTGCCTACCATGACTACTGTACTCTAATTGTTTCCTCATTTACGAATCTTACAGTAAATCACAAAAAAAAAACAACCATCAATCACCAGATCATGTTTTAAACAGCCCTTGGTTCTTTAAAGTTCTTCTGTGCGCGTTGACCACATCAAATTATGCTGAAAACTAAGGCTTCATGGCAATTTTTAAATTACCAAACACATAAAATTTAGCCTGCAGCCAAAACAACTGATCAATGCAAGTGGTTCCTCTGTATCCCGTACTACTGTTCAAGTAGGTTAGCTAGGCTACTAGCTTACGACTACCATGTAAACACTGGTTCTAGTAAGTTGGGTACAGCCAATTTTTGTCAGGTTAAAAACTATTTGAGCAACAACAATAAAACTCTATTTTATAGTTTCCATCATTAGCGATGTTCAAGCGCAATGCTACTCTGCTTCGTATTTCACGGCCTCCCGCCAATTACAAAACTTGCTTTATTCGATTGCCATGTTGCCATTCTAAAATTTTAGTTTTTCTGGACAAAAATGAAAAATTTTTCCTACAGCTCTCTACGCCAAAAATAAGGAGAAATATTGTCGAGAGAGTGGTCAAACGGTTAAGAGCGTCGTTTTTACGACGACCACAACATACAACATATGATCAAAAGATCTGGACACACCAGGATGGTGATTACGCATCATTGCAGCAACTGTGCGTGCGAAAAAGTTTTAGTTTGTTTTGATCAGGGTGTCGAACCGTTTCAAATAACGGTTCGGGTTCAGGTTTAGTTCCGGCTCAAAATATTTTAGCGGTTCAGGTTTGGTTCGGGTTCACTTGAGCACCATTTTCGAGGTTCAGGTTTGGTTCAGGTTCACTCAAGTAAAATATTACTGGTTCAGATTCGGTTCGGGTTCATTGACTTAAAATTTAACTGTCGTTACTCGTTTCGTCCAGAAAAAAAAAAAGGAGAAATTGTTGATCCTGTTGAAGTTCACCACTGCTCTTATTGTGCGTGTACCAGCGCCAGCGGCATCCGGACATGGAAAAATATTTTTTTTACTTTTGTTAGGAGTTCAGGTTCGGTTTGGGTTCACTTGAGCACAATTTTGAGGGTTCAGGTTCACTGAAGTAAAATTTTGCTGGTTCAGGTTCGGTTCGGATTCACCAAAATGAAACGGTTCATTCGGGTTTACGGTTCGGGTTCAGGTTCGGTTCGACACCCTAGTTTTGATATGACGATTTACTTGCAATCAAACGCAATGATGCACGACATAATCTCACAAAGAAAAAAATGATAATAAATTTTTGCACACGCGCATTGCAATACGGCTTGATTTCAGTAGCTCTAATGTGATTAAACAATGATTGTTAAACATATTATTACAACTAAATTTCAACCCAAATTTTTATTCTTAATAAAGATATGATGTGCTAAATAGAAATATAACACCTTATTACCACGTAAAGTCTTCAAAAAGATCTTTTTCTTAAGATGTCAACAGCAAAATCTTTGCAAATACAATTAATCGATCAGTGGTCAATTGGATAGAGCGTCTGCTACTGAAGCGGTAGTCTCGAGTTCGATTCCCGGTCGGGTCAAACCAAAGACTATAAAAATTGGTATTCACTGCTTTCCTGCTTTACGTTCAGCATTAAAAGGGACAGTGTGAAGCCTCCGCCGTGTGTGGTAGACAGGTGGGCAGGTGGCAGCTTGACTCGAAGACCGAAAGGTCCCTTTGCTGTCTCCTGGCCAAGGCAACTTGGTGAATAAAATGTAATTACAATTACAATTATTCACTATTGGCTATTGCCCAAGTAATGGCCACAAAACTTTAACCTGCCAAAGCGAGTTTTGCTAGATGACAGTGCCGCGTGATTACCGAGTAATTTCCACAAAAATATTTTCCAAAAAATTTACTTTTCACTCTATGATTTTGATGAAGTGCTACTGTCCACGTAACAGCCACGAATCTATGTTATTCTTCAAAGTGATGCCATATATGCAGTTTAAAAAGTTTACATCATGATTTTGATGACACGTTACTGCCACGTAACAGCCACGTAACTATGTGACCCGGAAAGTCCACAAAAGATCTTTTTTTAAGATGTCAACAGCAAAATCTCTGCAAATACAATTATTTGTTTCTGCCAAGTAAAATGGTCACGAAACTTTTAATCTGCCAAAGCGTTTTTTGCTAGATGACAGTGCCACGTGACTACTGCGTAATTACCACAAAAATATTTACCAAGAATTTTGTTTACATTATGATTTTAATGAAACGTTACTGTCCACGTAACAGCCACGAATCTATGTTATTCTCCAAATTGTTACCATATATGCAGTTTAAAAAGTTTACATCATGATTTTGATGACACGTTATTGCCACGTAACAGCCACGTAACTATGTGACCCGGAAAGTCTACAAACAATCTTTTTTTAAGGTGTCAACAGCAAAATCTCTGCAAATACAATTATTTGTTTCTGCCAAGTAATGGTCACGAAACTTTTAATCTGCCAAAGCGTTTTTTGCTAGATGACAGTGCCACGTGACTACTGCGTAATTACCACAAAAATATTTACCAAGAATTTTGTTCACATTATGACTTCCATAAAACGTTACTGCCATGCAACAACCACAAAACTATGTTATTCACCAAAATGCCTCCAGTTTAGGTTTACGATATGGTTTTGAAGAAACGGTGCTGCCACGTAACAGCCACGAAACTATGTGACCCACGAAAATGCCACCAATTTACCATGTGGATTTTACGTGGTCTGTTACCTGGGTAGACTTTGCTCCCAATATCATGCTTATCGCTAAAATATTTTGTTCAATCGCATCGGCTGCTTTACAATTTTTTTTTTAACGTACAGGGCATGTTTTTTCTTCTCTTCTGAATCGCACTAACTATTTCTTTTTCTCTCTTTTGTGTTTCCAACGAACTAATCATTTTGACATTTTTTTTTTTGTGTTCAATATTCAACAATGCTATGGTTTGTTGCTAAATTTCTGCTCATTAATAAGCTCTACATCTTTCTATTGTTCGAAAACATTATTTTTTAATGTCTTCTGTGGAAAGTTGTAGAGGGCGAAAACGTTTAATATCGACTAAACCACACTTCTAAGTCGTCGATTTATCTTTGATGTTAACCAAGAAACAAAATACTGAATGCAGCTTTCTCAAACATGACGCTTTTATACGCGTTGATACATCACCACAGTGTAAATAAGCAGTTTAATCTGGAGTGTATCGTTTCTCAAGCTCTTTGTACCAAGAGGCGTAACTTCCGAAATTTTGGCTGCTCAGCGCCAGCACGCTGACATTTATACGCATCTTGTTTTTCGGCTAGACTTTTTATAGTTTTGTTCCTGTAACAAAAAAATGGCGTTTTGAGCAAATTATAAACTCGAAATAAAGTCAGTTAAAGCGGATACCAAACATTGCCCTCAATCATTCTGAGGCAGTAGCATGACCCAAAATTGCAACAAAGCACTTTTTTGTTTTATAAATGCAATGTCATAATTATAAGAACATGATACTCATTTTCTGTTCAAAATCTACAGACAAATTAAAAACGAAAAATAGATTATAGGAATAAGGACAAGTTTTAAAAAGCAAATATCAATTTCTACTATATATATGCAGTACCTTATCGTGAGGAAACAACTAAAATTAAGCAATATTATAGCTAGTAAACTACCGTTTTTCAATTATGATGGATCACAAAAAACAACTTTTTACCAAGCGTTGAAGTTGTATCACTGTTCAATTTTCCAATAAATTTTGAAAACAAAAGGCCGGAAATTTATGAAAATTTAAAAACAGCTTACCTCAGCCCAAAATTAACGAGTTCTTACAAAAAATATAAAAACAAGTTCTGATGAGTGGAGTTTGAATTCAACCGATTCAAAAAAGTGCTCGACAGTGTAGGCCAGAGCGTTTTTTTTTTAATTTTAATTTTTGACGTGTTCTGAGTTATGTTGTAAAAACAAGTTCTTATGAAAAAGAGTGTAAATGAAAAGGTACATTGCCGAACCAAGTTTTGAATCGGGAATTGATTTTTGAAGCTTAGCGACATTCATAAATGTCACGAAGAATAATTTTGAATGACTGAGATATAATCATTTGCTATATTTAGACTTGAAGTTTGTGACATCATAATTATGTGAAATTTGTCATCTTAAGCGTAAATACTTTTTTTATTTTGACCTATCAGGGATTGTTCTGGGATATTTGATAGCTTTTGCCATAGTATAAATAGGCGGGTCGTTTTTTATTCTAATATTCTAAGAGTGGGTGATTTTAGATATTAGTTTCGTAGGCATTTTGACGCGTTTGTGTATCTGTGGTTGGCTTGTGTAGCCGTATAGTGGGCGATCTGAATTGGTCGATCGCAATAGTGTGTTGTGTGCGATCTGAATAGGGCAATCGTGGTAGTGCGCAAGGTGCGACCTGAATCTGGTCGGTCGCGGTTAGGTCTTTTACGATCTGAATTGGTCGATCGTAAGAAGTGTTAGTGGAGCGCTTTGCTCAGTGAGAGTGGTTTTGTGTTTCAAGTTTCAATTTTTAGATCTCTTTAGAAAATTTAATTTTGCTGTTACAAAACAAGTCTTCATTATATTGAAATAATTTATTATTATTCTAGAGCATCTTGGCCACAACTTTAGTTCTTTTCAGATTAACTAACGAGTAGCGTTTATACTGCAGTATAAACGCTACACCCTCAGTGTTACTACCCACAAACTCACAATGAATGTAAGAAGAAGAGCAACGGCAGAGATTTTAACACAAAATTGTTGGTCCACTAAGTTTTCCCGAACCTCGAGAAGAAGATTACCTTTCTTGCAAGAAGCTGCAGCATATTGAACCTAATCTAATCTTCTAAAACTAAAGGCCCGTTTATACAAAGCGCGAAAGCGAACCAGAACTCGAACCACGCAGAAAACCAGGTAATTTTCCGCGTGAATTGCTGTTCTAATATAAAGCGGTTTTCCGCCAGAAAACCGCAATATGTTTTATATTAAAAGTTGATCATTTGCCCTTGTAACTTATTATAGTTAACAAACTATTGATTATAAAGACGGTTTGTTTGTCACAGCGAATTGTACCACATTGCAAAAGTTGTAGTCTATTTTGAAATTTTGAACCTGCTCAATTTTGAGAATAATTTAACTGACGGCATTTAAAACAACAACACTAATTACTGGAGAGCAATCACTCTTTTGTTCAATGTCATTTACAGTAAGAAAAGATAATAGTTCTTATACAGGGTGTCCATAAAGTCCGTGTGCACTTTAAAAAATTTATAACTTTATTTTTGTGTACAATAGAAATAATCTGTAAAAAGGATTTTAAAGAAGTAAATCGATATTTTGTAATGTTTTGTTGAAATTTTATTTAAGTTTCCACATGTCCTCCATCATTAGAAATACAAAGAGTAATACGATTTTGCAATTCACGAAAAACCGTGGTAATTCACGAAAAACCAGACCGTGGTTTATCATGAACAGAGCCTGTCTCTTTAAATTTTTTCATCCATTTAGCAATGGTGTTCCTATGAGGCGGTTCTTTATTGTATTCAATTCTAAACTTTCTTTGTACAGCAACAGTAGATTTCAGTTCAGCCAACCAAAGGACGCAGTTTACTTTTTCCTCAATTGAAGCCATGGGATTCAAATTAATTGTGAAAAACAAAAGAAAATAGTTTTACTTATAAATTTTACTTTCACAAAAATTGTTATAAATTCTGTAATGAAGAATTATTCAATAGTTATACTAA
The DNA here is from genome assembly GCA_963965965.1 of Trididemnum nubilum. Lineage (NCBI taxonomy): Eukaryota > Metazoa > Chordata > Ascidiacea > Aplousobranchia > Didemnidae > Trididemnum > Trididemnum nubilum. The sequence continues at coordinate 34,961,749 of OZ014476.1, read as the reverse complement.
AACTAGGTACATGACACTTTCAAATCCTGTTTACAGATCCTTTCTATCACAAGCACAAATAAAGTTATAAATTTTCTAAAGTGCACACGGACTTTATGGACACCCTGTATTTGATTAAAGAGAAGAATTCTTTACGTGTTTAACGTCATAACTGAATTTTTATTATGCAATACTTTTTATAAAAACAATTCAATAAAAATACGAGCCAAGTAAAAAAAAAAGTAGAAACGAAACCTTCTGTTCACTAGCGTACGCAAGATTTTCAGAAGGAGGGGGGCAGGAAATTTAAGATAAATTAAGACCAAAAGAAAAATTTTTTCACTCAGAATTAGTCCCGTTTTTGGCCCAAAATAAGGTGAGGACCAAAAAAAAAAAGGTCTTCAGTCAGATTTATTCCGGTTTTGTGCTTAAACTTTCTGCCAAGTTACAAAGGGGAGGGGAGCATGCCGCAATTTTACGTGCTATTTTATGCCAATTATACTGTACTGGCGAGCCAAAGAGGAGGCCATGGCACCATTGACCCCCCCCTAAATACGCCCCTGCTGCTATTTACAGTACTGTATCGTAACAAAATGGTAACCATGCTGCAACAATCATTGCCACTGGATCATACTGTTTTGTTGAATAATCAGAATCAATAAGAAAAAGAAATGTTTTTAATCAAGCAAAAATGAGCTTGAATCACTCTAATAAAATTTAAGGACACGTAAAGTTAAAATTTCTGAACATTTAAAAACCGTCACCTTCGAACTAAATTTATTGGTTCTTATATAAAAAAAAAAAGTTTGTACTTCATTACTGATATTCACAGTAGATTGACAAGGTTGATTTATCAGAAAAATAATAAAAATGATATAATGAGATAATAACGATTAAAAAGTTTTTGCTTTGCACCGAAGGAGTAACCTCGACTTTAGCATAGTTGTTTAATTATAATTTCAGCAGGAATTTAAGGGGTTGAGAAAATGAGCGGTCCGCCGGTTGAAATCAATTTCAATCTTTATGCATAATCAAATGTTTATTGCAGTAAATAGTACGCCAATAAATTTTAAGAAAATCTTTTTCTATAATATCTTTGCCCCATATATTAGATGATATAGCTGCGTTGGATTATATTACAGTCATGATTACAGTGCTTTGTTTGTAAAGCAGTGCAGTGACGTAAGCATACTTGGCGACGTAGTATAATTTGAGAGCGCTGTTTGGTTGAACACAAAAGCCTTTGCGAACGCCGCCTAAAATTTCGCTCTGAAGGCAATCTACGCGGTGTACCTCATGAACTACCGTAAATTTCGTTGTATAAACGAGTTTATTGGAACTTCCGCGACGCTTTGCGTCGGAAGGCCTTGTTTTTTTTTCTTGAAAAATTACGAATTCGTAAACAAAGTTTGAAAACGCTATACCTTTGAAACGGCTTAAGGTAAAAACTTAAAATTTAGAACTTAGCTGGGGCACATATGAATCCTTCTTCGTGCAAACTTTCGAGGCAATTGGTCCTGTGATACAGGTTTGCGAGTCAAAAACTGAATTTCCAATTGTAGCTTTAAACAACTCTAGTTCGAAAACTAATCGTACTTGGGGAATAAAAGTTTCGAATTTAAAAGCGTCTGGGCATGCCCTTTCAGCTCTCAAAAATAAACCATGATGATTCCGACACTTTTTTTTTCTTTATTCATTTATTTATTTATTTATTTATTTATTTATTTATTCATTCATTCATTCATTTATTTATTTATTTATTTATTTATTTAAGCAAATCACATTATGGGAACAAAAACTCCGAAACCACCACAGCCAGAAACTTGAAATTTGGACAGATGATAAGTCTATACATGAACTTGCGTCACTGCAATTTTGGAGGCGCTACGTCACGTGGTTTGAGGCAGATGCACCCTAAACTTGTGACAGCGAAGTTTGTTACGTGATTTTATTATCGGACTCGCGCATGCTTCTGTGGCCGAATGGTTTATGGCGCCAGAGTTTGAAACCTACGACCTGGGTTCAATTATGTACTTGGCTATCGCTTGTATCGAAACAAGATTATACTGAATCTAGCATATTCATTTTTTTTTGATTACGACAAAATCGCTTTCAATATTTTTTGTTTGACGCTAGATATAATCAGAGAGCATCAGGTTTCATTCTCTGTGAAGGCATCCCAAAGATCAGTTTTTCAAGACCTTTAAGCTAACGCGACTTTTTTTTTGTTATCAGTGGAAGTCTTAAAGACAAAACTATTTTGACATAGCTTGGAGGTAGTCTCTAACGCCGGGATGCTGCCGTGGCCAAATGGTTAACGGCGCCAGAGCTTGAAACCTAAGACCAGGGTTCATTTATGTCCTTGGCCATCGCTTTTATCAAACCAAGATTATATTGAATCTAGCATATTATTATTTTTTGATTACAACAAAATCGCTTTTATTATTTCTTTGTTTGACACTGGGTACGGTCAGAGGGTATGAGGTTTCATTCTCTGTGAGGACGTCCCAAAAATGACTTTCTTAACACCATAGGCTAGCGCGCTAGTTTTTTATGGTGTTATTTGAAATTTAAAAGACAAAAATAATTTGACATAATTTGGGGGTACCCCCCCCGAAACCCCTAAATGGCCCCCGAAAAAAATCATTTTTTTGATAGCTTAAGCTAGGAAGCTACTTTCCTTGATATCAGGAGAAAACAAAAAGACAAATACCCCGACATACTTTAAGGACACCACTCTCTCGGGGATAACCCCAAATGGTAACCCCAAAAATCAATTTTTCAAATGGCTTAGCTTCGGGTACCAGTTTTTTTGATATCAGTACATATTTAAGAAAAAAACATTTCGACGTGGTTTGGGGTACCACTTCCTCCGGGGATCCCCCCAAAATGGAACCCCCAAAAATCAATTTTTTGAACGACTTAATTTAAGGTGCCAGTGTTTTTCATATCAGTACATATTTAAGAGACAAAAATTTTGACGTGGTTTGGGGGTACCCCTCGTAGGACCCCCAAAAAACAATTTCTAATTGCCTCAAGCTACGACACTACTTTCTTTTGATATCAGCACATATCTAAGAGACGAATGTTATGACATCATTTGGGGGTGCCAACCCTGGCAATAATATTGGAAATTATTGGGTAATAATACTGGAAATAGAAAAAAGGCAGGCAAAACAAAAACACCTGATCATACCGTACCTCACCAAATTTTGACATTCGACAAAAAATCAAGTAAAAATAAACTTCATCTCAAAGTAAACTCCACCGCCTTTTCACATTACTGGACATTCGACAATATAGCTTCTTTTGAACATATATGAATCATCATTTTTTGAAACAGGAACAAAAAGAGGGGTTTCCCCACTCATGAATTTAGCATGTTACATTTTTTCATGTTCTTTAATTAGAAAGACGTAATAAAAGCAAGACACTTGTTTCTGCTCAAAATCAAAAACCGTTACCGACCTCAAAAAATTATTAAAAATGAAGAAAAAACAAATAACATTTCCAAAAAATAAATAAAAACAATTAGTGATACAAAATACTGTAAAACAAAAAGTCAAAAACTGAGCAAACCATTTTACTGAACATTTTAATGTATTGCTTTGTCTCATCATCAGGAGATAAATGGTGATCAACGCAAAGTGTTTATTGCCTGGATTATAAATGCTTATGATTTTGCTACTGATGTCAATCATCACTTAAGTATCGTGTCCAATGGCATTGACATCTTAAATTACTATGTTTTTTGCCGAATAAAGCATATTTTTGCTTCTGCTATGGTTTTCTGCTTAATTTCTTCTTTGCAAAAACTGTGCTTTTTTGCATCGTGCAATTTTTTTGGTGCGTTTCAAGTAATCTAATGACTTTTCAATCTTATCAAACGACTGTGTGAGCTGTTAGGAACTTAACACATTTAGAAACTGCATAGTGCCAACGACTACAACGCCATAACGAACAAAAAGCAATTAACCAAGGCGGATATACGTGATGTAGATTCACATAAAACGCTGATTCCCCGTATTCATTGTGCCACATCCTACCAACTATACCCTCGTTCTTTGTTTGTGACTTGTAAATTTGAAATCTGAAACTTGCGCAGCAAAAATTATACTAACCATGTACAAAAAGTACATAGAACCCGAAATATTCCATTCCTAATTGATGCAAAAAGTACCTAGAACCCGAAATATTCCTTTCCTAACTTGGTTAAAAGTTACGTCTAATTATAATTCATGTAACTATGAGTAATACCCGTAACTATTATGCCTACCGGTACAAATTAAGGGACTTACAAATTTATTTGTTTGTTCATTTGTTTTTTCATGACAAGATCCCACTGCAATGCTGCATTTATTGATAAAGATAACTTTTAATACACATATTGTTTTTTTTTGCATCACAAACTGGCAAGCTGGTCGAGAGGTAACTCGTTCATCTCTGGAGTGGGAAGTCTGAAATTCAAATTTCGGGACGGTGAAATTGGACACGGTGTTGCCCGGACGCAATGACGCGGAGATAGGCCCCGCAAACTCATTACATGCTTCGGAATAATACAGTGAGTATACTAAAAGATTGATTTGATATCACAAACTAATTATTTTTTGTATTTTAAACGTAAAAGTTATTAATTGTTTTACTGTTACATCTTTTCCACAGTTTATAAAAAACAGTGGTTTTTCCATTTTTTTCTGTATTTTGCGATTAAATTTCTTGTATGTTTTTGCATTTTAACGGAATATTTTTTGTAATATTCAATTTCTTTAAACTTGTTTTTTTTTTTGTCCTCTGCTGCGTCGAGCGATCTACAACATGTCTACGACAACGGCATGGAAGCAGTAACATAATCAGAGACCAACTTGCGTAAACTTTGACTTTAGTTTTTCGTATCGGAGTTTCTTTGCTGAATTTTGTTTGTTCAAGTGGTGCTAAAACACACAGGGCCAGATTTACCATTTGGCATTTTTTGTGCACTTCCATTTTGCATTTACCAAAGCATCACAACTTTCACCTAAGCACCTGAGCTTTGGAGAGTCAAAACGTAATAATATTTTGAGTTGATTGCAAACTCACTATATAATTTGCTGTGAAATGGCAATCGCTTGACAAAACGCCTTGAAAATTGGCATGCGGGGAGGATTTCACATGGGCAAAAGTTGTTTTAAAAATCTCCAAAACCTTTTGGTTTTCAAGGTTTCATCGATTCTATCCAGAGAGTCAAAAGTGCCAATTAGGGACCCTTGCAATGTCAATCCGACACTTAAGAAAAACAATTAAGAAAAACAATTAAGAAAAATTTTGAATCGAATGCTGTGCCTCATAAAGAGCGTATTTCTTTTTTTTTCATTAGTTAGAATTTATAAAAACCAGACACTTAATTTTTCTTAAAATCAAAAGTCATAATACAATAACTCTCAAAATGTTACAAAGATTAAAGCAAAACAAATTGTGATGACAATATAAACTAAGGCTAAACTCAACAATTTTACGAAACGTTTCAAGATATTTCGTTTCTCATCATTAGCAAATACCGGCCATTTGGTCGAACGATAGCACGTTTATCTCTGGAGCGGCAGGTCTGAGGTTCAAATCTCGGGCTGGTTAAATCGGACGCAGTGTTGCCAGCGACTCGCCTCCGTTGCCGCATTTCTTCGAAAGCAGCTGTGTCGACTGGCGCAGTGACGCGAAGATGGGCCCCGCCGACTCGATCGTTACACGTTTTGGCGTATATGTAGCAAGTTTAATGAAAAAAAGAGAAGGACCACAAGCAGATAAATGATTATCAAGGCAGTACGACAAAAACCGTACATTTGTCGTGAAACAATCAGCTAAACTGTTCAGTGTTCACTCAAGTTTTTGCTTTTTGCTGTAACTAACTTATTCAGTCATGAATCTCCGAGATTGTAATGAAGTTTTAGTGGCTTTTCAGTACATTCATTCGCGCCAAAACTCTTTCAAATAGAGTTTTACTGCTCAAGCAGTTGAGCCAAAGTTTTTAGGAAGTTGTTAGTAAATGGTTTATTGGAACGACCGACGCTTGTGTCGCGTGTTTTTCTATTTTTACTCGGCCATTTTGCAACTAACGAGTGAGAAATTTCAGACTTTTGCTTATAACTCGAGAACGGTCGGGTCTAGCTACATGAAATTTGGACAGCAGTTTGAGATTAATGAGTTGTATGTTTCCACCAAATTTCGAGGCAATAGGTCTCGTGACTTCAGTTTTAGAACCCGAAAACCGCCCCGCAAGTTTGGCGTAAAAAGCGGTCTCAGTCAAAAACGGCTTAAGTACGGCAAAAAATATTTCATAGGGTTGTATGTCTCAAGATACCCTTTCATCCCAACCAACCCACTTTTGGCCGCGATGAGGTTTTTTTCTTTTTTTTTTTTCCTTTTTTTTCTTCCTAAATTTTGTACGCTCTTCTTCTCCTAAACCACAAAACATGGAAATCTAATTTTTGTGTAAAGTTGTTGAGCTGCAAATGCAATTTTTTCTCCCGAAATTTTTTGGGGCAACTCCACCGGGAACCCCCCGAAATGGGGCCCCAAAAAATCAATTTTTTGAACGGCTCAAGCTAGGGTGTTAGTTTTTTTTGATATCAGTAGATATTTAACAGACAAATATTTTGACATAGTTTGGGGGTGCCACCTCCCCCGGGACCCCCCAAATGGACCCCCAAAAAATCAATTTTTTTAACGGCTCAAGGTAGAGTTCTACTTTTTTTTGATATCAGTAGAAATTTAACAGACAAATATTTTGACATAGTTTGGAGGTACCACCCCCCCAGGGGACCCCCCCAAATGGATCCCCAAAAATCAATTTTTTGAACGGCTTAACTTAGAGTGCCAGTGTTTTATGATATCAGCAGCTATTTAACAGGCAATTGTTTTGACATAGTTTGGGGGTGCCACCCCCCCAGGGACCCCCCAAAAATCAATTTTTTGAATGGTTCAAGGTAGAGTTCTACTTTTTTGATATCAGCAGATATTTTACAGAAAATTATTTTGACATAGTTTGGGGGTTCCACCCCCCGGGGCCCCCCCAAATGGACCCCCAAAAATCAATTTTTTAAACGGCTTAACTTAGAGTGCCAGTGTTTTATGATATCAGTAGATATTTAATAGACAAATATTTTGACATAGTTTGGGGGTGCCACCCCCCCGAGGACCCCCCCAAATGGACCCCCCAAAAATCAATTTTTTGAATAGCTCAACTTGGGTGCCAGTTTGTTTTTATATCAGCAGATATTTAACAAACAAATATTTTGACATAGTTTGGGGGTGCCACCCCCCCAGGGACCCCCCAAATAGACCCCCAAAAATCAATTTCTGAACGGCTCAAGCTAAGGTGCCAGTGTTTTATGATATCAGGAGATGTTTAACTGACAAATTTTTTGACTATACTTTTCTGGAGGTTCCATAATCAGATATTTTTGAATAATTGCTGATTTTACAGTAGACAAAAAGTACTTTTGAGCGTCACAGCATTAACTATGCGTCGGTCGTTCACTGATTTTGCTGGCAAACTCCCATCTAGTTATAGGTTTACATTGCACCAAGTTGCCTAAAAAGCATAAATTAACCGATTAAATTTTGAAAGGCTAAGACAAGGGCCATAATCAAGAGATTCCCAAACCGAAAGCGCTCAAACCACTTGTTGTGCGTAAATCAACCCCATTAACTGAATTCGGAGTTAAGCGGTCATATACAACCAATGAACAGTGACGCATCGCTATGTTAATCGTGTTAAATATGCATTGTCATTTTTATGGACAAAAAAAGACCAGTAAGTATCTCGGTGTCCGAAGCGACACTGCAATTTTGTGTGCACCGAAGTGTCACAGCAGTTTTGAGACGAGTCGGTGAAAGCAATAAAATGCTTTGATGCTTCGGTAACAAATTAGCTTCCAAGCGTGTTATTAAGCTTTGCGGTCCAGTACGGCCCAGTCTAAAATTGTTTGGTGCATAATTTCTTATTAACCATCACTTAATTGCACAGCAAGCTGTAAAAAGCAAAACATTCCAGAACATTCAGTTACGAACTGATCATTTACAACTTTAAAGCTTAGTTTGAAGCAAATATTTAATTTAGTTGTTTGATCAAAAACAAGCTTTTGTGCATAGGTTTCGCCAAAACATTATTAGAATATTTCGTTTTGCTCCTGATGTCAATCACAAATGTGATCTCTAAATAATGATATTGACATCTAGAAACATTACTTTTTTATCGCACAGAGCATATTTTTGCTTCTCTTATAAATCGTCGTAAATATTTTTGACTTGATCTTTTCTCTATTCAACAAACCAATTTATCCAACATCCAACAAACTATCTTGCAGTAGTCACGATCCTACGCATTTGCTTAATTTCAGCTTCTTAAAAGCTTTATTTTTTTTGTATCGTATAATAATATTAATTTTTATTTAAATCATTCAAATTACTTTTCTCCAAACTTGATCAAACAACCAAGAAAGAAAAATTTAAGCTTTCATTCAGATAACACCAACACTTCTCCAGACTGAATGATGTTTGCACACGCTGTATAACAGGTTTTTTTTTGCACCGAAAGGTGTAAAAGCTACACGAAAACGTACATTTTTTCCTTGCGCTTCAGACCGTGTTGTTCTTCATATAAGTAGGGATTTCCCAAAAAGGTGGTTCCCCGTATTTCATTCGTCACATTTGTGGTGATGTGAAGACAAGGATTGAGTATAGTAATTGGACTTTTTGAATATAATTTAAGCAAATACAATACAGCCAAACTTCTGTAAAGCATATTTTTTAGACGTTTCGGTCAATTTCTTTAAACCTTTGTCAATCTTATTCAAATAAAACAAATTTGAAGTTTAAAAATTATTTTCATATTTAAAATTTTATTTGAATAAGTTTGAAAATGGTTTCAATGAATTAACCGTACCGTCTCAATAAGCATATGCTCAAACACCATGCAAATTTTTGGCTGTATTAATGATTAATAGTCAGATGCGTGAGCAATATTATGTCGTTCTCTACACCCACTTTTTTACCTTTTTCAGCAAGCCAAACGTGATTTTCGCTGACGTAAAACTTTCCGATGCAGCATTTAGATAAATTTGCACAGTATCCGCTTTTATTCATTTTTATACGTTTTTTCTTCCCCATGAAAACGTCAAAACAAAAACAAAAAAAAAACAAAGCAAAAATGATACAGATCTTATCTACAAAATTTAGGTGAATTATTATTTGTGATTGGGATTAGCTGAAATCCACACGTTTCAATCAGCAAAAAAGTACGGTCTCATTCACTGAAATTTGGCTAATTTTCCAAAGCAACGGTCAAGTGATCATTGGTCAAAATATATTGTTGCAATCGGTTAAAACCACCACACAAGACTAAGTCAACTTGACTTAAGCGTAACAGAGTTGCTTGCATCACTGCCCATTAATAACAAAAATGGTCAGAGTTTTGAACAGATGACACAAAATTTTCAATATTTTAGGGCAATTACGCTTCAACAAGAACTGCGTAGTAAATATATACAAAGGAGCTTTAGCAATAAAATTCGTTAAGTTTGAAGATTTTTTTTTGAACTTACGATTGCTATATAGTACGTTTGGATATTAAGGTATCCAACGAAAAACCAGAGCACAATGTTCCCAATTTTGGTTCATTGCGCGCAGGAAACATATATGCAAACACGTAATAAGTTTGTAGATCTACTTGCTACTAAAAATACAAGGAACTTGAAAAATTCAAACAAATTTTAATGAGAAAAAATGTATACAATACAGTTTAAGCAAACAGTTGTAACAGCAATGAAATATGTTGATTGATTCCATCAAAACGTACAAATTAAAAAAAGCATTTTACCAAGAATAAAAAATGAAACTCAAGCTGCAGGAAAGACCACGCTGCAAGAGCTTAAATCAAAGACAACAAATTAAATAAGCTAATAAAAACTGAGAGCAATTTAATTTCGACTGAATGAAGCTTTTAAAGCTATGCTATAATGCTGTTTACCTGCGGCACGTTGAACGTGAGAGAAACAGCGGAACCAAAACCAGAGTCCGATTAAGCTTTACTCTAGGTTACTGTACATAATCGCAAACGCTTTAGTGAAACAGCCTTAAAACTTATTCCGAAATTCGGAAATTGTAACCGGAAAGTTTGTTGTTGATTCATTTACCTTCATTTTTTCGGTGAAACAACACTTCATGAACATTAAAGAAATGATCATTTACGCATTATTTACAATATTCGTCTTATGTGGCGACCACTTTCCATGCTGAGCTGATTTAGGGCCACGAGCCCATTACTGTTTTTCGTCTCGAATTAGCGTTTTACACTGGAAACCCATATCATTATTACGAGTAGTTCACAACCACATGATCAATGCACGGTATTTCCCAACTCAAAACTACAAATACCCTCTTTTAGAGGAACGATATCTTTTAAAATAAAATTAAAATACTGACATCACTTTGCAACATTAGATTTTTGCATAAACACATAATGATGAAAAAAGCACTACGCAATATACATTATCATTTCCCAATCTAACAACGTACGTGTATAATAATAGCAATACACAATGCACACAAAATAGCAAAGTTGTTTGTATGCGATTCTAGGGCGGTTTGTACAATGATTGAAATTGAGTACCACGCAATTTGTTTTATCACATATTGATACTCTGGCCTACTAATCTGCGATCAGACTGACAAACCATTTAGGGTCCAAAAACTAGGAACTCTTTATTGTTAAGCCTCTTGCGGGAGTTTGTTCAACGTTACGACGCAACCCAGATTGGCGAAAAAAACATACACCTACATTTAGGCGGCGGACGTTGGTATCGAATACAACGCCTTGGGTGTGACACGACTGTCGGGTCTCCACAACCCCATTTTTTAAAAGGGCTCGGGTAGTACCACCAACAATGAGCTGTATTTTTGCGGAGTAGCGTTTACCTGGCACCATGCTCTCATCCGCAAAACATAGCCGGGTAGTATTAACCACCAAGTATAAAACAAAAGCAACACTCAATTCCACTCGCTGTGTAACGCCGTTAGTTACTACGGAAAGATAGACCACAGCAAACAGCATTCCAGAGAGATATGAACATTGAACGTTTTGTACGCCATTTTTTTGCCAATCCACTGTAATGTGGATTCCGTCGACAGACTGCGATCATGACGAGTAAACTGTTTGCTTCCGGGATTAGCCAAAATCGATGTTTTTGGCGTTTTGCATAACAGTTACTGTTGAAAACCACACAGATTTGAAACTTGAATAAAGGCGAAGTGTTAAAACAATTAAAACAACTTTTACACGGTTAGTTAGGAAGAAGACAAAAAGTGTTTTTCTCAAGACACAACCATCAGTAGGCAGCTTGGCCGAGAGAGTAAAAGCGTGGTTTTTACAACGACCCTAATCGCATGATCTTGGTTCAACCCGCTCCCTGGTCACGTTCTTGCGTCCTTGGATAAGACGCTTTACGATGATTATGTCGTTTGGTAGCTTCGAACAAGCAACGAATTCAGTGGACATGAATTTAAAGAAATCCACACGAATGTTCGATCACAGAAAAGTAACTTCTAAGCAGGTACGGATTCCTCCAACCACGACGTAGTCATTGCAGTAAAAACTGCTTGACAAATAGTTAACCTCTGACGCTGTCCGGTGGCTGGAGGTAAATATGCGCTGCAACAACAACCATCTAATTCAAGTTAGTATCAAACCAGGAACAACAACCTTCTTCAGACAAGTGGATTAATTAGCGCAATGCGCCGACAAATTGAGCTACGCCGCGGTAAACAGATTTAAACATCAAGCTTACTGCTACTTTCAACGCTATGAATTTACAAGTCGATGAAAAGATACAATTTAAATAGCACCAAGAAAGAAAATTCATAGATTGCATTATTAGGTTAATATTTTCCATAACAATGAATTAGTTTAGTTTAAAATAACCTGAATTCGTAAGTTCAGAGAGGTAATCATTGAAGTAATTCCTATCTTCCGTAGTTTTCCATGGATCAAAAGTTAGCCTCGTTGGCACGCTGAACACTATACATATCCAATGAACAACTAGTCTAGTTCTACAAGTTAAAAAATAGCAAAATTTTATTTAGTTACCAAGCACTTCAACGAAGTTTCTCAAACCGCACTTCTAGTGGCTGGTTAGAGGAGACCAATGAGTACCTACCAAAGGTGACCATCTGGTACCCACTCGCATGGAGTGGTGTAGAAATGATCACATTCTCTCTCGGATTGTCCAGCCCAGATGGGATTCTGTGGTGTAGCATTTCTGCTGGTGTTGCACCATGCTATCATCCACATAAAGAGCCACGCGGTTATAACCAACTAACCCTGTTTTGAAAAAAACAAAAAACAAAAATTGGTTCTAATTTTGAAAGATCTGTCAAGCGTATTTTTTTTTTTGGAATAATAAGAAACAAGGCTTAATGCTTAGTCTTCTTCTACGTTCAGCAGTCATTGAAAAAATTTTACACAAATATCTGGTAATTCCAGATAAGTTAACGCAAAGTCGCACACCGATTTAGATTGAAAAATCCAAAAACTTTGGTTTTAGTGGCATAGTTCGATGAACAAAAGTTGACGCAAGCAGGAGCATACAGTCATTATAACTTAATAACGTTTTTGGAATTGTTGCAGAAGTGCTTTTGGTCAGAACTACAAAAATATTAAGGTTAAATACAAGCAGGCGCGCAATCACGATTTTTCTAAGTAAGAAAAGGGGCTTTAACCAAAAAGTTAAAATATTCTTGTTCTAAAATTGCCTCCTATAGACAACGTGCTGAGCAACGTGGTTCAACTTAAGCATATTACAAATACCGTTCTCCGGAGGCCGTTTTGTGATTTTTCGACAAAAAATAGCCAGTTAGGCGCCATTTGGATTACATTTTGCACGTTTTTAGAGCCATTTAAAAGAACTAAATCGCTAAAATTTGAAAGTCATTTGAAAGAATTAATTTTTCCAGCCTTTCCCCTTACATACAGATCAAGTTCAATAAAAGTTTAAACGCTTGTATTTTTGAGTTAAAAGTTTTAATTGACTTGGAGAATGGGGATTGAAGCCCCCTTAGCTCCCCCTGGTTGCACCACTGAATACAAGCAAAGAATTAGATCAATTACTGATCTAATTTCATCGCAATGTCGTGTAGATTTGCCTCTTTTAAAACCTCGACCAGTTCTGCAACGGATACTAGGCCTGGAAACTTGTTCTCCCAATGAAAGATGACTTGGCAAATCTGTAAAATAAACATGAAATTATATAGTATTCCTCGTATTTTCGTAAACATTAACGATAAAAATAAATTACACGGTGTTTTCAGTTTTAAGAAATAACAATCGCTAAGGTAAATTAGTCAAGTCCGCCTGTCTCAAATCCGTATACAAGTATATCACGAAACTTTGGGTTTATCTTCGATAGCTAACGTAATGGAATATATTTTAGTTTCAAAACACTTCAAACATGACATGATTTCAACTTCGACTATCGACATTACTGCAAAGGATGGAAAACGCAAAAAAAAAAACTAGTAAACACTTTTTTCAGAAGTTGCAGTATTGTTCGATAATTAACGTTGTAAACTTAAGAAAAAATAAATGAAGATTTTTACATTTTGTGAAAATCATTCGCTAAAGTTGTCAAACAATCACAAAAAGAAACACTTGCAATGCATATCACTATAGTTTAGCATAAACTTTTTCGCGTAGTTTTTGACAAAATTTATTTTCTAAAAATACATAGGTTATTAAGTATTTAGCATTCTTGAATTGATTGAACATTTTGTCTATTCATTCTTATGTTGAGCTGGTTGCCTGGGCAACGCAGCTCCTTACGAAGAAATGTCGCAAGGATGGCAATCCGTTGGCAGCAACGAGTTCGATTTCACCCAATAGGGATTCGAAGGCATATCAAGCGTTCCAGAAGAGCGCCAACTGCTCGACTAACTGTCCGGTAGCGGTAAATAAATAATTTTAGCGTTTTAAAGTATCAAGTAACATACCTTTTCGTGAAGGCCGTACTTCTCATAGTCATAATCGATGCGGTCAATTTGTAGCTCACTAAGATTCATGTGTCGGGCCAAATGCCGCCAATAGGAGGACCCCACATTGTTGACGACTTTATACTTGTCGGCGCGAGTTATAATTCTTTGCGAACCTGTATAATGCAATGATGAATCATAAGTAATGAAAATAACTCAAATTAGCGAACATTCCCTAACCGATACACAATTGAATAGATCGAAGATAACCCCGTTTATAAATCATTACTTATTATTTATAAACGCCAGTAAATTTTAATTTGAAGCTGATTGCTCCCAAATATTCACCTTTAATCTTAAAAAAGAGCTATTTCTATGATTATCGATGACGCAAGAACAAAACATTACAGTCGAGCGTTATTTCGCTACGATATAGATTTATTGAAATAGATTTCTTTATTTGAAAATTAATCCTTGCTATTAACTATCTTTTTTCATACCAAGGGTGACGATGTTCTTAAATTTCAAGCAAAAATATGCAACGTGTTGTGGCAAAAAGTTTTTCTTCTCTTCTCTTTGGCAAAGTCTCCAATCAAATAGAAATGCAAAGTCAATATACAACAAGAACTTACCCGCCGCAGGAATGGAAACATTGGGGACATTCCTTTTCGGTGAAGCGTCACTATTGCCAGATGGCGCTGCATTATCCCCAACATGAAGATAAATGTGCCCAGCAGCTTGGATGTTATCTAAAAATTTCATTTTTCATTGCACTGCAAAAAACGTTTACACAGTCAGCAATATACGAGTACTTATGGGTAAAAGTGGTACATCTGCACCGTTTTTTAATTACTCTATCAAAGTGAATTTTTATCGTACCAACTTGTTTATGCGAACAAAATGGTACTGCCCGCCGATTGTTTTCAGTGGCTTAATGGGTAAAAATAAGGTCATCTGTTGCTTATATTAATTTACAGGTTCTCTTTTTCAAAATGTTAGAAACCGAAACAAGGGTTGTTAAAAGGGAGAAAGAGCGTTGAGGGGGATTTTACAGGAACTCATACTCTTACAGTAAAATGGGTCCCCGATTAAATTGATAAAAATATACGATCGGTCACCCAGTTGCAAGAGTTTTTGCTGTTGGTCTGACATAAAGTTGAAATTTAGATTTCAAGCAATAAAATCGAAATAGAAAATTAGCTTACAGACAGCTTGCTGAGAAGGTCTAATTAGGACGGCTGGTTTGGCTGGTGGTTGAGGATCATCCACAAAGAGCTCAGGCTTGTCCACATCCGAACTTTCCTCTGGGTAGGAGGCCGAATGATGCTTTATTTCCTTCGACAATTCATCCTTCTTCGAAAACAGATTTCCCATATTAAGTTACTTTTGAATGCGGAATTAAAAGTTGTGGCAATGAACCAAAAATTTAAGTACAATTATCTGAAAAGCATTTTTCAGCAAAGTTTTTTCAATACAGATTTCACTGCACAAGTTATTCTATTATTTTATCCGATAAAAATTTACCGCATAAACTAATCATTTTTGCATCTTTTGTAAATTGCACTAACTGTTATTAAACTTTTTTCAGATCATTTATTTTTGGATTATTTGTATATCTTAAGTCTTGACTAATATTTTAATATTTTTTTTTATTTGCTCTTTATATTTGTTATATTCATCAAAAATCTTTCAACACCACAAACTGACCAAGTGACCAATCGCATGCCGCTGAACATATAGGGAGTCAAATTAAACAACGAACTGTAGAATATAGTCACGCATAACAGATTTTTTCCGGTTGTAAATTCTGAAACTGTTTGGAAGATAAAATTTGTTCACAATATGCAGATAGAAGAAAACATTATGCACGCTAATTTTGAGTTGTTTCATCAAGGTACGATTATACTTTACCAATCAAAAGCTATCCAAATAAATCGAATGCCGAAGTATATATTGACTTGGAGGAGAACTAATAATATGAAAGGGACAATTCATAAAGTACGAAAATATCCTTACTGAATTTTTTTATTACAATCCAGTTTCTTTTTTGTCACATATCATATTTTTCTACACTTAACCAGTGGCGGATCCAGGGAAGATCTGTACCCCCTGCTCCAAGTTTGTTGTCCTTGCTAAGTTTGTTGATGGTAAATCCATTACGTTTTTTGGTTGACTAAAATCGATTATCCGAATTGCAAACTTACGATGCATTGCTCGTTCGTATGAACCAGGCGCTCTGCGTCTATCTATAACCACATCAACGCAGATATGTTGATGCGAGCGCTGTTCTTATTTCCAAAGTCGAAAACAACAACGGACTACGCTCTCTGCAAACAGATATTATTGTTACTGTTTCTGCAAGTTATGGGCATATTTTTGGTTTACTTAGATCACGGAATCATTATTTTGGTTACTTAAATCCATAAATGGACAAGTTAATGCAAAACGTTAGCTTCGTTAACCACTAGTCCGTTAACAAACTTCACACCTCCTTTAACGTTAATTCGTTATTTTCAGCTTTTATTAACAAAAGTTAATAAAGTCCGTTAATCTCTTTCATTATTTTTCATTATACTTGCTGTAGTACGCCGGAGCGTTTAACAAGTTTGCGGGGCCCATCTCCGCGTCATTGCGCCCGGACAACACAGCTCCTTTCAAAAAATGTTGCAGCGGTGGCGAGCCGTTGGCAACTCTGTGTCCGATTTGACCGGCCCGAGATTTGAACCTCTGACCTCCCACTCCAGAGACGAATGCGTTACCGCTCGACCAACTGGCCGGTAATTCGTTAATATTTTGCGTGTGATTTACATTCCTTTTTATTCACTCGCTTCTAGGACACGTATTGACGCTGTTGAGCTGATTATATGGAAATATTTATTGCTATGAAGGTCTTTTTGTGTTTTGGAAGTTACAGTTTACAGTCTAATCTAATTTCAAGATAAAAATAAGTTCAAATGCACTAACGAAGCTGCGATCAAAAATCGTTGGAAATTGCGAACAGCGATAATAAATAGACTTATGAGACTACAGCTGATTATTTTCCACAAAAAAAGAGCTCCTTTCTTCGCTTTCTTCTATACAACTCGTGCTAATACGCAACAAGTGTTACCAGTGCAAACTGGTTTGTACCGGTACGATGAATGAATGGTGCAAGATATTAACGATAAAAACCTTAACAGAACTTAACGGAAAGTTAGTTTAGTCCGTTAACACGAAAAAACTTTTTAAGGGGTTAATAAGTTAATGAAAAAGTTAGTTAATGAAAAAAATAAGTTAATGAAAAAAATCTGTTATTTACGGATTAACGATTAACGGACTTGCGCCCACCTATGCTTAAATCAAAGAAAACTTTGTAACAGTAAGTCTTAAATTTATTGAAAAAAAACTGCTTAAACATCAACCTACCACTACTACTACGAAAATACATCACCAACAAAACTACAGTACCTTGTAAAAAAAAATTGCTGCGCATGAAGTAGCTTTACACTTAATCGATAAAACCTATAGTACCTAAATGGTAACTGCAACTAACTACTACTTCCTATTTAAAGATTGTTTCTTCTGACACTTTTCAGTTAAATTTTATGAATTCAACCTCATGCACTTCAATTTTCTTTCGACTAACAAGCTTCGACTTTGCATAAAGCTTTAATACTATTCACATAGCATTTTTAACTAAAAACCCATGACGAGCATTGTTTCAAAAAGCATTACTTGCTTGAGATTTGTAAAAAAAATAATGGGTCCAGTATGTCATTGGAAAACGCCAAAGAACCTTTTCAATAATGCTTCATCGTAACAATTTCAAACCATAAAATTGTGCCTAATGTTTTGTTTCACCATGCTTTTTTAAAATCTTCGTTTTCCGCAAGCTTGCTCACAGCATGTTCGGCAATAACGTTAGAAATAGGCAAAAGGTCCTTTGCTCAACCTTGCCCTTTTTAGCAGAAAGGTCGATCACTAAATCCTGCGTCTCGTATTACGTCATAATATGAAATGCATGATCATTTTTTGTTTAAACAGGAACAAACAAAGGGGCTTTCGCTGATATAAACGAGGCATGTTGCCATTTTTTCATGTCTTTTTAGGAAGAATTTATGGAAGCAAGACGTCTTGTTTTTGTTGAAAATGAGCCGCCCTTAAATTATTACGAATGAAGAAAAAATAATAATATTTCCAAAAAAAAATATATAAATAATAAAAACAATTGATGATAAAAAAAAAAAGTCAAAAACTGAGCAAACAATTCTACTGAACATTTCAATAAATTACTTGCCTCATCATTAGCAGATAAATGATGATCAACGCATAGTGTTTGTTGCTTGTTATGAATAACTATGATTTTGATCCTGATGTCAATTATCGCTGAAGTATTGTCTCCATTAATATTGACAATTTAAATTACTATATTTTTTACCGTAGAGAGCATATTTATGCTTTTCTACTGAATCGGACTAACTAAATCACGCTGTTCACGCGTATCTTTTTCATTGTAAATACATGTACAAAAATACAAAACAGGCAAAATGCTTGCAATCAATTGACGCGCGAATTTTCGCGAGTAAAGATGTGTGAACGGTAAAAGCCTTCTAAAATTGCTACTTTTCGAAGCCACCAAGCGGAGATAATTATCGTAAAGCGTCTTATCCAAGGACGCAACAACGTGATTAGGGTGCGGGTTGAACCCAGATCACGCGATCAGGGTCGTTGTTGAAACAACGCCTTTGACCTTTTGGCCACGCTGTCGACAATGATGTTTAAATTTGGTAACGAATCTGCTTTCAAAAATGTTATTAAACACCACGGCCCAATCTAAAATTGCTTGGTGCATAATCTACCATAAACCATCATTTAATCACCCAATAACTTGTAAAAGGCAAAACATTCCAGAACATTCAGCTGCAATCTGACCAGTTACAAATTTAAAGCTTAGTTTCAAGTAACCGTTTAATTTGATTAGTAGATCTTATAGCAAGCAGAAATAGTAAAAAACGAACTTTTGCGACTGGATTCCGCCAAAACACTGATAGTACATACATTGGTTTTGCACGTGACGTCAGTCATTACTAAAAGATTGTGTCAAATAATATTGACCTCGTAAACTACTGTTTTGTTTTATCGTACAGAGGATATTTTACTTTTCTTCTGAATCGCACTGACTCTTTCTTATTTTATTTTATCTGTTTCTGTATCCAACAAAATAATCATTTTGGTGTATTTTTAGCATCTTTCAATATTATCGTTTAGTTTGTTGCCTTATGTTTTATAAATATCGTCCAATAATAATATTTTTTGGAGTCTTCTATGTTATTGAATCATTTTTCAAACTTTGTCAAACAATCGAAAAAGGATTTATAATATGAGCTTTCGCGTATATTTAACAGTTCTAACTTCTTTGTTTGCTATCGCAGCAACTGTCCGAAAATTCACGTTACTATTATTGTACAAACCAAAAAGCTATCCTAAAACAAATCGAATGCAAAAGTACATTGATTTGGAGGGTAAGTAATAATCTGAAATGGACAGTTCATAAAGAATCAAAACTATGTTGTATCAAAATTTTACTACAACGGTCCGGCTTCTTTAGTTTTTAGACACACAAGCATTTTACTACACTAAGTTAAAACACTCAAAATTTTGTCTTCGTCACAGAGCATGGTATCTAGGTAAAATTAATCTTCTATTAATCTTATATCTAGGTAAAATTAATCTTCTATTACCACGATTAAACAATTAGTCAAGTCGCTATTCGTGCACAGAATCAGAACTATCTAAAAGTCGACCTTTACCAACTTTTCTATTTAATTTTGATTTTCTACTTGTTAGCTGCTTGATTGAAACCACCAAGATTAGCAATAAAAATCAATTTTTGGGTAGCACTTTGGTAATTTTTCAAAATTAGTCTACAACACCAGAACCAGTAGAGCTTGGAATTTAAAAATGAAAACAATGAACTTGCAGTGATTTTTCACACGTCGAAAAAACCTTTTATTTCTGATTCTTAAATCAGTTTCATATTTCTACATTAAATATGTTAATGAGTGTTAAAAAAATGTTACTTTTATACTTAAAGTTAGTTTCGCGCTAAACACAACAAAATTTCTCGCTCACACTCACTTTAAACCAGAAGCGGAACCGGCCAGGATTTTTTCGACTCTACCCGACCGGTAAATTTCAAAATCTACGCAGATTGACCGGCTGGTCAACCGGCTTCTGACCGGCCCGGTTGCTTGAGTTTTTTACAGAAGGTTTTTGTTCCCTGTTCAATGCATCCAAAGAAATTTTTCAAAAGGATGGGAGCATGGTTGGGGTGTTAAAATTTGTGACTCTGGACGGAGGTCTCAGAAAAAAATGCAAAAACATTTTTGCTTTTTTTGCAAAAATAACTCAATTTTAAGACCTTTTCAGGTTAAATTTCGGTTTGAAAGACCTGCTTTAAAATAAGCGTAAAAAGAACTGGAGGGCACAAGCTAGATTATTAGACGTTCTCTTTAATGATGTTATGCGTAAGGCCAAAAAAAGAAGTTAAAATTTTTCATCTATTTGTGATAGATTATTTGCAATTTTTCGAGCAGCAAACACCACACTGTTAGGACATTGGCTAGAAAATATTCGAAATATAATGCCCCAGCAGTTTGTAGAAATGCTGCTACTTCAGAACAAGCCATGGCTAGTTAGATATAAAAAATTAGAGCTATGCGTCTTTCTGGCCCAGGATAGAGTGTGGTAAATTTAAGCTGAAAAAAGCTTTTCAAAGCTGCAAAATTTAAGCATGCACTAAAAAATCTGAAATCTGCGCCACTTCTGCTCTTAAGCTGATTAAAATGATGTTAAAATGCCAGGTAACGTAAGCCTCTCATATATACATATTTTATTATGATCTGATTACGCGATTTTAACATATATTTTGCACTTTTTTGCTTTGTGCCGTGGCCCAAAGGGGGGAGGCCATGACACAATGCCCCCTTCTAAATACGTACCTGGATGTCTTAATGGTTATAGCATATTAGTTGCAGCTTGAAACCATTCAACAAGTGTTTTCAAAAGGTGTGGCTTGTTAATACTGTTTTTTTTTTTTTTATAAAAAAAGTTTTATTTACAATAAAATGAATATATATATTTCGGCTGATGCTTGGAAATCTTTTAGTGGCAAGAAAGGAGAATTTGACCGGTGTTTCAACTGGCTTGACCGACCGGTCGAAGAATCTCAACCCGACCGGCCAGTTGACCCGACCGACTTCCATCTCTGCTTTAAACATCAATGCACTTCTCCAAGCATACAAAACATTGCCAATAAAAAATAAAAAAAAGGCTATATGTAGTATATTTTTACATGGGTTCTGCAGAAACTCTGCTGTAGCTAAACACTACCTCACATTCTAACTTAATAAATTTTCACAGTTTTAGTTTCGGTTCCAGATACTTCGCTGCAGTAACAAATCAAATCGATTTGGTTTGAAGTCATTACGCCGCGCTGCTGTGTAAAATGATGCGGCTGTGCTAGCCAGAAAAACGATAAGGATAAAAAATGGTGGGCGTCGATGAATGTCGAAATACCGCTAATTGCTCAAGAACAGAATGTAAAAAAAAAGGTACACATCGGCTGCAAATGACTATGACAACAGCAAAAACAAACCCAATTATCAAAGACTCGCATTCTGAAACCAAGCTACGAAAAAATACAAAACTTCCCTCTACGACTCGCATATTAAAAACTGGCAACAAAAAAAGGGAAATCCAAACTGTTACATCGCACGTCTTTGGGTGTGTCAAAAAAAAAAAAACTTAAAAATTTCCTTTATAGTCAACATAGCGCATTTTTTAAATCAGATATTGCTGATTTGTGAAAGACAGGAAAATGCAATGGGGGTCGCAAGTCGAACAATTTCTGTGTCAACTGAATCCGTTTTTAAAAAAAACTAACATGGTTACATGAGCCTAAACAAAATGTAACAATTGATAAAATTACATTGGTTTAAATAGTTTATGTTTAATATAAATTCAACATTTTTTTTTTAAATAAAGTGGAACGTTGAAAGAAAAGATACAAAAGACTATTATCGAAAAATATTTTACGAATACTAACAGTTTTTTGAGGAAGCTTACTCAAAATTAATAACAATTGAATCTAAAAATTGCAACAATCTTAGTACATTTAAGCCTCTTACACAAAATTCACTACGTGGTTCAAATAGTAAGTGTAGCTATAATTCTGATGAATTTATTCATGCTTTAACTTGCGAAGTGTCTTACACTATAGTTTTATTTTCTAAATTGTAGTCTGCAACATTAAAATACATTCAAAAACAATTTTTTTACAATATTTAAATGGATGTTTTTTTTTATCGTAATTGAAAAAAAAAATGTTTAGCAACCGTACTACTGTTTGTGCTAATCATCCACATATTTTTATGTTGATGCCAGTAAAACAAAATAGAGTTACCTTTTAAATTTAACTTTGCCTCGCGCTAGACAAAACAAGGTTTTGTTACCACTCCAAACATTAACGCTCTTTTTCGAGCATTATATAATTAATGAAGCCACTGAATATCTAAAAAATCTTATTTACTATAGCTTTGCATGGATTTGACAGCAAAATCTGCTATTACTAAACATTACCTCACATTTTTTTAAACTATTTCTTACAGTTGTAGTTTAGGTTTTAACTGTTTTATTACTGATAAATAATAACAATCAAATCAATTCAATTTTTTATTTTTATGAGGTAAATTTTAACGTAAGAAAACACAACACAAAGCAAAAATAATCATAACTTTAAAATTACGTCATATTTAACAAAACAACATTAATTACAGTATAAAAAACTAAAATAGACCCATTTTTGAAAATGAAATTTCAAATTATTCTTATATCTTGCTATTATGTAATCAGAATTTTTAACCAGATTAATTGCATCAAAAAATTTGAAAGTTTACATCGGTAAATCAAAAATTTAGCATATATAAGCAGTCTATTATTTAATAAATTGAAAATCAACACTTTGATTTTAAAAGCCAAACGAGTTCTAAATTCGAGTTAATGCAACGTTACTGTTGTGTATGTGGTACTGCTGTGTTATGTGTTTGCCACATTGTTTGCACAAGGAATAAAAGAATAAAATGGCGGTCGTCGATGTGAACGTCAAATAAGCGCCATTTTTATGTCGAATTAGCGAACGCTGCTTATCGAAAAGGTTGAGAACACTAGCAATGTCTTACTTAAAAAAAAAAAGCATGGAGAGAATTTTCTAAATGCGGAGACACAATCGTGACAATAAGTCAAACGACCAATCGTTATTCGTTGCACAAAACAATGATATGATGATTGCCTCGCTGCAAAAAAATAATTTGAAGCAAAATAAGAACAAAATCAAATTTAAGAAAAAAAATCAAACTGTAAGGAAATTAAGATTGCCAGTATGCGTTCGAGAACAATTTTATGAGAACACGAGATTATTTTTTCTCAAAATTTTAGAATGCAAAGCTTGAACAGCTGAAACATACTTCGACGATTATTCGACTCCGACTAACTCGCTTTTTCCATGCTGTTTAAAATGTCACCAAGCCTGAACAAAAATAACGGTTGTTGAAACAGAGTGAACTTAAGATTAACGATGGTTTTGCAAACGTGTGGACTGAGGATGCATAAATTGCTTCCATCTTTCGTGTAAAGTTTAGAAGCAAATCAAATTTATTCAACTGACACTGAAAATTGGAAAATACTCTTAATTAAGAACAACCACTAGAAACTGTAAAATTTCTGGTTCATATAAAATAATACAAATATTTACGCGAGCGCAGCCAAAAAGTTCCAACTTTACGAAAACGCTAAAAAATTAGCCGGTACTTGCAGAGCATTAAGTCACTATCATTTCAGCAATATTGACTGATATAAGCATCTTGAATCTTTATCCTGCAAACAGGGAAAAAAACGATGTCGCTACCCTTTGAACGAATATGTTCGCACACTCTGTAGTTTTTTTTACAAATCACATACTTTTATCTGAATTTTACACACTAAGCACTTTCTGTACCATTTCCATACATCGTAAAACTATTCCTTCATTTTTTTGTATCTCTCTAAAACACTGTTTGCTTTTCGTATTTTCTTACCTTAAATTCATTAGTTTGTTATCTTTCAGTCTATGCAATTATCTTTAAATGACCAGCAACAAAAACATAATCACTAAAACCATGTCGGTTTGTGCCTCATGCAAAATCAATTTGATCAATTAAACAAATCACGAAACCAAGTTGTACAACTCGCATAAAAAGTCCTGCAGTATATACTGGCGAATTTGAAAATACAACGACGTGACGTCGCACGTCACGGGACATAAATATTGAATATTGACGAATAAAGTGATTGATCTATTCGTACTAGGTCAAGTCTTCTCATAGCTCGTAATTCGTGTTGTTTATCAAATTAAATCTTTTATTATACACTTGCTGTAACACGCCAAAGCGTGTAACGAGTTGGCAGGGCTTATCTGCGTGTCTATAAGCATTGGCAACACAGTTCTTTTTAAAGATTTATCGCAGCGGTGGCGAGCCATTGGCAACTTCGTGTCCTACTTGACCGAACCGAGAGTTGAATCTCAAACTTCTGGCTCCACAGTCAAACGTGCTTTTAACTGGCCGGTGCTTAACAAATCAACAATAGCAATTCAAAAAATACTAAGAAACTTTATTGATTACTGATTGCACGCTGACCGCTGAGGTTGGCGTTCTTTTCATTTTGCTTGAACGAAAATAAGGCTCGTGTTGTTATAAAATTTTTCTTATAATAAAGATACTAGTGTGCAGCCCTCACCGCATATCTTTGGTCTGTATTAAATAACACTAGAGAAAGTTAAATTCAAATCCAGCGAAGATCTTTTTTTGGTCATCATCTTGAATTCGGGAGACAATTAAGCAGAAAATAGGCAAAGACCAGAAGACCTTATTTTTGGTTTTCAGTTTTCACCATTTTTTGCCCTGCGAAACGCAACTGTTTGGCTAAAAGTTATTCTTCTCTTATATTTCGGTTTTCATGAGGAACTTGAATAGTCCGCATGCAACTTTGCTGGATCTGATTTGACTCTCCAATGAAAAAGTTTGCGCCCTTCTGTGCTGGTTTAACCGATAAAAAATAATTGCTGCAGAGATATTTTGGCTCTTTGGCCTTTAGAATATTTTTTCTACCGCCGAAATGATTTGCGTATTGATTGGATAATTATATCAAAGCATATTTGTGCGATTTACGTATTCTCATTTACTAATGCTAATTGGCTCTTGACGTTACTTTAACCAAACTGCTAAACTGCATTGTGTCAGCAAAGTATAGGTACGTAGGTATAAACACATAGTTTTAAAACAAAACAATTTTGTGTAGTTATAATGTTAAGAAACTAAATTTTCAATGAGATTTTCATAATTTTCAATATGATTTGATGCGCCTTTCAAAATTCAAAAATAACATAATAGATTTGTAGCGCTTTATTCTTCAATGTTCAATATTTATGCAGAGTGACATGCGACGTCAAATCGTGATATTTTCTCACACTATATATATACTGCGGGACTTTTTATTCGAGTTGTAGAATTTGGTTTTGTGATTTGTTTCATTGGTCATAGTGATTTTGTGTGAGGTGCAAACCGACATGGTTTTGATGATTAAGTTTTTTTGGTCGTTGGTCATTTAAAGACGATTGGTTACATTAAAAGATACAAAACTAATGAATTTTAAGATAAGGAAAAGGAAGGCTTTATTTCATCGAAAGTTTTTACTAGTTTTTTATTAATTATGATTCAAATCTAATCTAAACTCAAATGCTTATTCTAAAACTATCCCCAAATCGAACCCTAACCCAAACCCTAACTTAAACCTTAATCTTAATCCCTAAAAAAGCAAATGAAAAAAGCGCGGATGAATATTTCTCATTTTCGTTTTGTTCTCTTTAACTTGAAAATTTTCGGTGAAATAGTCACTACCTAAAAAAAAAACGAAAAACAAGGAAATAGTATTTTAGATACAGTTACAGAAAAATGGAGGAATTATTGTAGAATAAAGAAATAGTATAGAAAGCGCTTGGTGTGTAGAATTCAGATAAATGTAAATAGTTTGTAAAAAACTCGCGGGATTGCGTACATATTTGTTCAAAGGATAGCGACACCGTTTTTTTCTTCTGTCATTAGGATAAAGATTCAAAATGCTATCAGTCAACATTGCTGAAATGATAGTGACTTAATGCTTTGCAAGTACCTGCTGATTTTTTAGCGTTTTTACATATTTTGAACGTTTTGTCTGTGCTTGAGTAAACATTGTATCATTTTATAAAAGCCAGTAAATTTAGAATCTCTGCTGGTTGTTCTTATTTATTTTCCAATTTTCAGTCTCAGTTGAATAAATTTGATTTGCTTCTAAATTTTGTTTGAAAGGTGACTGCAAATTCATGCAACCACTGTCCACACGTTTTTAAAACCATTATTAATTTTAGGTTTTATTCTTTTTTATCAACCGCTATTTTTGAGAAGACTTGGAAAAATTTTAAACAGCATGGAAAAAACGAATTTGTTGAAGTTGACAACTGTCAAAGTGTTTTTCAGCTGTTCAAGCTTTGTGCTCTATGAGTTATGATTTGGAGTGCATATGATAGAATACATTGGTAAATGTACATTTAGTTCAAACTTTGGGCGTTTTCGCGTCATATTTTTAGTGTTTTGGTGGCGGTGCGAGTTTGTGTAAATATTTGTACTTTTTTATATCAAACAGAAAAATTTATATAGCTTTTAAACAGAAATGTAAGAATGTATGACATGTTTGAAACCGAAGACATGACACAGGGCGGAAATGTCACAAAAAAAAGAAAAAAATAGGGTAATATAAAACCAAAACACTTTCGGCAAACATCAGTAAGTTAGTTTCGTTAGTCAGCTAATTACGCGCAAATGTGCTGAATAAATACCATAAAAACCTGCTGATTACGAGCAAATACGTTGTGCTAGCTCGCTTGTAAGGAATTATTTTTGTTATGCTAAGGCTGGGGTTTGTTTTTAATTTCGCTTCTAAATTTTAAGCGAAAACGAGCTTCGTATTTTTATGAAATTATTTTTATAAGAAAGATACTGGTGTGCCCCCTTACCGCATATTTTTTGGTTTTTATTGATATTTTTATTAACCTACTTTTATTAACAACACTAGAGAAAGGTAGATTTAAATCCGGCAAAGATTTTTTTTTTTTAATCACCTAGAATTTGGGAGAAATTTAGGCCAAAAATCGGCAAAGACCAGAAGACCGACCTTATTTTTGGTCTTCCAGTTTTCACCATTTTTTACCCTGCGAAACGCAACTGTTTGGCTAAAAATTTCTCTTCATATTTCGGCTTTCGTAAACTTGAATAGCCAGCATGCAACCTTGCTGGGTCCGATTTGGCCCTTCAGTGAAAATGTTTGCGTCACCCTGTGCTGGTTTAACTGGTAAAAAATAATTGCTGCAGCGATAATTCGGCTCTTTGGCCTTCAGAATATTTTTCAACGCCGAAATGAAAACAAATTTTTGGTGAGTCAATTGTATACTGCAATTATGTCGTATAATGATTGAATGATAGTATATCAGAGTATATGTGTGCGATTTACGTATTCTCTCATACTAATGCGAATTGGCGTAACAACGTCCTGGAAATGCCACCAAAACATCAATACTATAACAAGAATACATAATCAACAAAACTACAGTACTTTATAAAAAATGCGATCCATGAAGTAACTTTACATTAGTTTGATAAATCAGCTGTAACTGAGAAGTTGCTACAGCTAATCACTACACAACTTCATATTTAATAATTATTTCTTCTAACATTTCGGAGTTAAACTCTTCGGATTCAGCCACATACATTTCACTTTTCTTTCGACTAACAAGCGTGGACATTGCATAATGGTTATATAATGTCCACACAGCATCTTTGTCTATGCATAAAATCATGCTATGTTCATTCGCAAACTATTTTTTTTTCACAAGCTTGCTCACAACCTGAAAAGGCAAGAAAAAACGTACGCAATAAATGCCGTTACGTAAAAGTTTAATCATTGAGAATGTATTAAATGTACTGTACATAAATCACACTGTCCAAACAGGAACAAAAACAGAGTCTCTACTTTATCAGTTTAATGTCACGGCAATATGTTGATTAAAGTGACTTTGACATACTTTATGTGGTATGCGAATTAAGTCTCCATTTTTTCATTTTCTTTAATTAGAAAAATTTATAAAACCAAGACACTAATTCAAAAACCGTGACAATCTTCAAAAATATTATGAATGAAGGAAAAGTAATAAAATTTTTCCCCAAAACAATAGTAATGATAACCCGATTGTGATAAAATATGCAACAAAAAAATGAGAAATTGAGCAAACAAATTTATTGAACATTTCGAGATATTACTCATCTCATCATCAGCAGATAAATGATGATCAACGCAAAGTGTTTATTGTCTTGACCATAAACGCCTACTTAACTTAATTGTTGACTCCAATGGTACTGACTACTTAAAAGGGCATTCAGGACGAACATTTTTTTGCTTGATTTTCTCTCAAAAAATCTTAAATTGGAAGACTAACCTCACTAAATTAGAGCTTTCTACGACTTTCCATTCCTGAGATATAACAAATTAGATTTCCTTTTACAAAGGCTTTTCCCCTTAGAAATTTTGCCAGGATTGCCAGTTACAAACAAAATTTCAAAAACTTACTACGTGTTTCCGATTCTCAACAAATTTTTTGCGACAGAGTTATTGTAACACAAAGTACAGGTTGAGAACTGTAAATTTAACTGCTTTTTATGTAAATGTAAGCCGACTTTTTAAAAGTTATAAGTCTTCTGTCACAATATCGACATAATGGCAACACTGAAGTAAGAGGAAAATTGTCAACTATGATCTGCAATATCTTGAAAACGGAAAGACGTAAAAACTCCAAATTTGCTGAGAATGCATTTTAGACTTATTTCAGCATTTTGGTCAAAAGTGAAAAACTTGACTTAAATGTCCTCTTAAACAACTATGCTAGTAATAATTTAATTGTGATGTTTTGACGTTTGTGCGTAACGCCTCGTAACGAACGCGATCTACGCGATCTGCGCGGAAAATCAGGCAATTTTCCGCGTGATTTGCTGTTCTAATAGAAAGCGATTTTCCGCGCAAAAGCCGCAATCTGCTTTGTATTAAAACTCGATCATTTGCCAATGCGAATTATTGTAATGCAGAATCATTAATTATAAAGACTGTTGTTTGTCACGGCGAAGTCCACCATATTGCAGAAGTTGTAGCCTATTTATTTAAACTTTTAATCCTGATCAAGTTTGAGAATATTTCAATTGACAACGACATTAAAAAAAAACAACATTAATTACTGGAAAGCAATCACTTTTCTTATTTAATGTCATTTGAGAGAAGAGAGCTACTCTTTATATTTTATGAAAAGAACGACTATTTTTTCAATGTCATTACTGATTTCTTGCTATGCACTGTTCTTTATAAGAACAATTTAATGAAAATTCGAGCTAAATTAAAAACACAAAAATGCTAACTTCTATTTTAGAGTACTGTATCACATCAAAATAGAAACCAGGTTTCAACAATCATAGGCAGTGGATAGTACTGTTTTGTTCAATAATTAGGATCAACAACAAAACGCAATGTTTAACCAAGCAAAAATGAGCTTTTGTCACTCCAATAAAATTTAAGAGCAACTTAAGTTAAAATTTGTGAGCATTTAAAAATCGTCACCTTCGACCTAAATTTTACTGGCTCTTGTGCAAAAAGAGAAGATTGTACTACGCTAGTGATATTTAGACCAACAGGAAAAAGTTTATTTATCTTAAAAACAACGAAAGTGATTTTATGAGATAATAACGTTTAAACGTTTTTATATTTTAATATAAGAGTAACAACACGGTTAGCAGAATCGTTTAATATTAATTAGGTCGGCCGGTTGAACGTAATTTCAAACTTTATGCAATGTCAAATGTTTGTTGCAGCAAAATAGTGCGCCAGTAAATGTTAAAAAATTTTTTTTCGACAAATATCTATACCCGCATGGAGCATAATATAGCATTATATAGCTACGCTGAACATAACATAAAACAGCACAAAACATTTCACTGTTTTTTGTCTGTATCAGTGCAGTGAGCGCTGATTGGTTGAACATAAAAGCCGTCGCAAACCCCGCTTAAAATTTAGCTTTAAGCAATCTACGCGGTTTTCCGCGCAAACTAAAGTTTGTTCGTGTTCGCGCTTTGTGTAAACAAGTTTATCTTATTTTATTATGATCTTTTCTTCGCGAACGCCGCCTCCTCGTTCGCGCCGCATTCCGCGTTCGCGTTCTGTATAAACGGGCTTTAGTGTACAGCACCGCAACAAAAGACGCTACTCAGACCACGCCATCCAAGCGTATCTTTCTATGTAAATAAAAAAATAAGCTTGAATGGCGTGGTCTTGAATGGTTATCTTTATATTCACATAAAATGATACGCTTGAATGGCGTGGTCTGAGTAAAAAAAGATACGCTTGAATAACGTAGTCTGTGTCTTTCCTAAAACTATACTTTTTTGTATCGTCCAACAATATTATTTTTGGTGCCTTTCAAGTAAGGACGCAGCAACGTGACCAGGGTGCGGATTGAACCCAGATCATGTGATCAGGGTCGTCGTAAAAACAATGCTTTTGCCCGCTGGGCCACGCTGTCGATAATGATGCTTTAACCTGGAAACGAATCGGCGTTTCAAAATGTTATTAAACACCACGGCCCAATCTAAAATTGCTAGGTGCATAAATTCCTCATAAACCATCATTCAATAGCTCAATAACTTGAAAAACCAAAACATTCCCGCACATTCAGCTGCAAACTGGCCAGTAACAAATTTAAAGCTTAGTTTCTAAAAACCATTTAATTTGGTTGTGAAGGAACTAAAAACGAACTTTTGCAACTAGATTCCACCAAAACACCATAAGTATATACACTGGTTTTGCTCGTGACGTCAATCACTAAAAGATTGTCTCAAAATAACAATGACTACTTAAATTATTATTTTTTTATCGTACAGGGCATTTTGCTTGTCTTATGAAAGAGCTAACTATTCCTTATTTTATCTTTTTGTGTATCCAACGTCAAATCAAACTAATCAACTTGGTATGATTTTTGCATCTTAAATAATATTTTTTTGCTTTATGTTTTGTAAATACTCTACTTTTTTGTATCGTCCAACAATAATAGTTTTTGGAGTCTTCTTCCATGTCATTGTATCTTTTTTCAAACTTTATCAAGCAACCAAGAAAGGATGTATAATATAAGCTTTTGAGTATATAACAGTCTCAACTTCTCTGTATGCTATTGCAGCAAACGTCCGAAAATCCAGACATAAAAATTCAACCGCACGAAAATTCACGTTACCGGTATTATAAAAACCAAAAAGCTATTTTAAAGCAAATTGATGCAAAACAAAAGTGTATTGATTTGGAGGGTACGTAATAATCCGAAAGGGACAGATCCTGAAGTATCAAAACTACGTTGTACTAAAATTTAATAACAACGGTCCAGTTTCTTTTAGCCTTACATTGTATTTTACAACGCTTAAGCGATAGCATCTTTATTCTTAATCTTCTCTTATTGCGATTAAGCAATAATATTGAACATGCCGCTTTTCGTGTTCCGAATCAACAACAACCTAAAAGTCGACCTTTTTTAACTTTTCCAGTTAATTTTGATTTCCTACTTAATTTGCAGCTTGATTGAAACGTCTAAAAATAAAAACTAATTTACAGTAGCACTTTAGTGATTTTTTAAATATTCTACAACACCAGAACCAGAAAAGCTTGGAATTCAGAAGTAAAAACATTCAACCTGAAGTGATTTTTCAAACATTGAAAAAACTGTCGTTTCTGTTTGTAAAATCCTTTTCATATTTCTGTGTAATTATATTAATGACTCTATAAAAAATGCTTTTTTTCAACTTAAAGCTAGTTTTGCGTAAAACAAAATTTTTTGAGCCCACTCAAAAGCCCACTTCTCCAAACATACATTTCATAACCAATGAAGTGACTTAAAAAAAAAAGAACGCTATGTAGTGTAGTATATCTTTTCGCGTGTTCTGCAGAATCTCTGCTGTTGCTAAACACTACCTCATGTTTTATCTTCACATTTATTCACAGTTTTTGTTTCGGCTCCAGATACCAAACTGTAACAAATCAAATCAATTTGTTTGAACTCGCGGCGCAGCGCAGTTTTGTAAAATGATGCAACAGTGCTTGCTGAGAAACGACTTAAAGGCCACCTAATGTCTGCAAACCAATGCACTTAAAATGCAATAAAAAAGTATTACTAATCGAATGCTGAAAACCTGGTTTAGATGCACGTTCTCAGTTTCAAGCTTTCGCGTTTTTAAAAAGTGACATGACGTCATTAGACCCAGGAGCTTGGTGCCTTCGACTAATTTATCTTTGCAGAGGATAGGCGATTTTGGAAAGGCACGTGATAACAGCTTGCTAGTCAAAAAGTGTTGTGCAAAAAAAGGCGTAATTAGCTCAAAGTAAAGTCGAATGCACCAAACTCCTGGGTCTAATGACGTCATGTCACTTTTTAAAAACGCGAAAGCTTGAAACTGAGAACGTGCATCTAAACCAGGTTTTCAGCATTCGATTAGTAATACTTTTTTATTGCATTTTAAGTGCATTGGTTTGCAGACATTAGGTGGCCTTTAAATAAAAAAAATTCCAGGTGTCGATAAATGTCGAAACACCGCTATTTGTAGAAGAACCGACAGGAAGAAAAAAATATGCGCATCGGCTGCAAATGAGTGTCATTACGACAACAAAAACAAACCCAGAAGTCCATGCATTCACCAAAGACTCGCATTCTAAAACCAAGCAACGGAAAAATACAAAACTTCGTTCTACGCCTAGTTAACTCAAACCATTACTAAAACCCCGCAATGGGAAAAAAAAAAGGGAAAGCCAAGATATTACGTCGAACCTCACTGCTAAGTATTTGGTGAATCGATTGTATACCGTGATTGTGTGGTACAATTATTAAATCATAAATGTTATTTCAAAGCAATGTGTGCGATTAACGTATTCTCTTTTACAAATGGTATTTGGAACGACCGACGCTCCCGTCGCGTGTTCCTTTGTTTTCACTTGACATAGTTCGGGGGTACCACCCCCCGGGACCCCATTGATGGACCCCCAAAAACCACTTTTTTCAACGGCTCAAGCTAGGGTGCCATTTTTTTTTAATAACAGTAAAGAAATATTTTGTCATAGTTTGGGGTAACACTCCCTTCCCACCCAGGAGACCTCCCCAAATGGACCCCCAAAATCAATTTTTCGAATGGCTTAACCCTGGGAGCCATTTTTTTTTTATATCAGTAGATAATCAAGAAAAAAATTTTTGATGTAGTTTGGGGGTACCCCTACCCCCTGGGGAGCCCACCAAAATGGCCCCCCAAAAATCACTTTTTTTGAATGACTTAATGTAGGGTGCCAGTTTTTTTGATAACAGTAGATATTTAGGAGACAATTACTTTGACGTAATTTGGGGAAACCACCCTTCCGGGATCTTCCCAAATGGACCCCCAAAATCTATTTTTTGAACGCCTCAACTTAGGGAGCCAGTTTTTTGCTATCAGTAGATGTTCAGGAAACAAATATTTTAACATAGTTTGGGAGTACCATCTTGCCGGAAACCTCCTAAACGGACCCTCCAAAGTCAATTTTTTGAATGTCTTAAGCTAGGGCGCTATTTTTTTTTGAAGTGTGTAGATATTTGCTTCGGTCTTTCAAAGGAGTTGCTTCTCAGCAAGCTCACATCTAGTTGACACTTGACGTTACTTAGGCCGAATTGCTGAACTATATCATAACCGCTTTGAAGAATCCTTTACTGTGTTATTACTACTTCTTGCTAAGTTTGTCGGTTTCTAACTGCAATATTTTTATTGATTGATAGAAACCCATGTTCCAAATAGCAAACTAACGTTACATTACTGTCACTTCATGATGATTTTACTGTAACATTAACACCGATTTTTCTTTTCTGTCAAACATTGTTTCAAATTGTGTGGTTAACTAGCGGTGAATCTAAAATCTGTTATTGAAATTATTTTTGATGGCATTTATAAACACATGAATTTTGAAAGTAAATTACCACAGAGTTATTGAAGTTTGTAACACAAAATTCGAAAGGGGTGCGTTTAAATTCTTGATCTGACTATCAACAAGCATAATAACAGAACTTTTAAAATTTGCTTTAACACAATGTGGTGAGAAATGTAAAGCTTAACAAAGTTCAGTAAAAGTTCGATACTGTAGCGAAGTTCCTGGATATCGCTAGCGATGTCCCATTCTAGTTTTGAAATATGTGGAAAAAAATACGGTATTTTTTTGTGCCACGTTGAAATTTTTCGCACTCTAAAACGAACTTACTGAGCTTTACTAACTTAAGGAACTGATGTTCGCCGAAAACGCTTTTGCTTTATATAGGGTCACTCTCCTTTTTTCTTTCGAGATTTCTGTCATGCGTCATGCTTTGTTTATCCTGCATAAGAGGTATCGATTTTTGTCATGAACGACATTTGTCAAAGACTTTGTTATAAAAGTTTGTCATGGGCTGTTGTCGGTCTGTCTTGATAAAAATCGAATTACGCTTTTATGCAATATGTGGTATATCGTGACAAGATAATCTGATTTTAGCAATTATAGCTGATGAAGTCGAGTCCCTCTAATTTTGTGATTAATGACAAAAGACACTTTTGACAACTTCTGATTGTTTTGCCTTTATTACAAAACACAAAACTCAACATCTTGGCTACTATTAACTAAGATGTTGAGTTTATAACTTACTTCACTTTATTCTCCGACAAAATTTAAGAACACCTAAGACTGAAATTTTGTAAAAACATATGAACAGCTTACCTTACTCAAATTTAACTGGTTCTTATAAAAAAGGGTGGCTAATTGTGGAATACAGCTAGTCGCACCAATATTTGAAACAGCATGCAACTTGCGGTGTGACGTAAACCCTTGAGTAAAGTCATCTGAACTCTTGCAAAAAAGGTCAATTCTTAGTTTCAGACATATTAAAACTACGAAACAATCAAGCAATCAACCATTGTTCCGATGGAGGGCATGATGAACACCAAAGCTTACTACCAAATTATCGAAAGAAAAGTCTGCAGAGAATTGTCCGACCTCAACCCACTAGCAATTTTTCAACAAGACTCTGCACCCTGCCACAAGGCCAAAATCATGAACAATTGCTTCAAAATATGAAAACAACGGTATTGGATTGGCCAAGAAACTCACCAGATTTAAAATCCAATTGAAAATTTGTGATCCATTGCTAAAAATCGCCTAAGAAAAATTGATACAGTCAAACTTCGATACTATGCCACCCTTTGGGACCGAAAGTGGCATAGTAGCGAGGGTGGCATAATAACAAGGATTTGTAAAAACAGCCTTGTGATGTAACAATGTAATGCCACGTTGTATTGTACGATTATAATTTACATGTATTTCAGTATAATGTACAGTACAGTGCAGTAGTTTCGGGAAGGCCAGTGTGAAGGCCAGTGTGATGCAAGCATGCGATCGGATAGACGACGAAGTGCATGAAATCCGCAGAAAGAACAAGCGCCAGCTGACGATTCCTCAGAGTTTTGGGCTGAGCTACAGTAGATAACTTGCGAGAACATATTACATGCACAATTGCACATACTGTATACTTTTGCCGTTTCACAGCCATTTAATTGTTTCGTTCGTAGCGTTTGATGTTTCGTTAATACACTGCAATACTGTACCTCATGTGGCATAGTAGCGAGGGTAAGTGGTGGCATAGTAAATATATTTTCTATTGAATTAGATGGTGACGATCAAAAGTGGTATAGTAGCGAGGGTGGCATAGTAGCGAGGTGACATAGTAACGAAGTTTGACTGTAACACCAACAAAATCAAGCTCATGTAGTCTGCAACACATAGGGGTTCCACGATGAGGAAATCAAACAAATCTACCAAAAATAGGTTCTATCTATGAAACAAAGAGTGAAATTAGTGTCAGATTATAAAGGTGGACATATTAGTTATTGATTGTTTCGTACAGTATTTTTTAGCTTTTGATTGTTTTGTAGTTTAGTTTTTTGCAAGTGTTACATTTGCTTTGTTTCACTAGTCTTTAATGCTTACCTATCCTGAGAATTTGACCTAGCTAGCTTCAGATTAGTTTGCCAAGGGTGTAACTGGAGTAAAGACTAAGCGCAATTCATTCAGAATGGTGGAGTCTTTACCTGGTAATTCAAGTTTACGTGATGTTTGACTTTGTATCACGTGAGTGAATGCAACTTATTGTTTGTAGGCTATCTGCACAAGTTGCACTTCTACGAGGTATAACGTGAATAGCGGAGGAACGGCAACTGCCTGAAAATCGAGACATTCGACACAGGAAGTCACTTTTAGCTCAATCAATTACTCAACTATTCGATTTTTATGATTATGGGCTATTTGCGATATAAACATAACTACTGAACACGAAATATCAATGGCACATACTTCGACTGAACAAACCAATTTATTCAACATAAGTTAGAATTCAAACTACATTCTTAGCATAAAATAGCAGAAAATTTATTAAAATCTGGCCGGCCAGATTTTAATAAATAAATTTTCTAATAAATTTTCTGCTATTTTATCCCGAGATAGTGCTTGAAATCGCCGTTAACTTCGCTGTTCCGGGTCAGATTCTTGAAAAAATGAACAAACATGTCGATGTCCCAAAAAAAATGTAACACTGTTGATTGCTAACTGAACTCTCATTTTAGAGCGCAATTTTCTGTGCTTTTGCCGAGTTAATGCATAGGGCAAGGAATTTTTTTCCTAAAAAAATCAAGTCGCTACCTCCACTCAGGGCCATTTTATGGCACGAGGAGTACTGCAGCACACTTTGCCGGGAGGCGCCATAGAAAAAGATTTGATTGTTCAAGAAATGGTCTTTGGCATAAAAAACCATTGTTTCTCCCACAAATCTGGTGTGTCAGAAACAAAAATCTCTAGTCTGATATGAAAGCTCATGTTTTTCCTAGTTTTTGTGTGTCTCTTAAGACAAGTATGAGGTCCAGAACCCGCGTAGCCGGAGGTTTCTCGAGGGGGGTCAAGAAAATCTCTAAACCCCTCTCTTCTCGTAATGCAGCCCTATTTCTACTCTCACCTTTAGATCAGTCTCTACCAGCGACCATGACTCTACTCTTAAGGTTAGTTTATTCTCCAGCATTTATAGAAATGCTCTTCGATACTGTAAATGAAAAAAAAACTTCGATGTGTCCTTCATTTTCGTTCATGCAGGCATTCGGCCTGAGGGGCACTACCATAGTGCCCCCCCCAAAAAAAATGCAACAATCCGTCCCAAACTGTTGAAAAATTCAAGAATGAGATTACCCAGTCCATCAGGAGGCTGTCAAATGAGACAAATTATCGAAAATATCACTATCAAGCTGAATGGTTTCATGAATCCAAAAGAGCATGTGTCGCTGATTTCATTCATTATCAAAATCAAGGCGAAAATGCAGAAGACCGAAACGAACCTTAGGTTGGATATAATGACTTAATTTTTCAGGAACAAAACTTCATTGCATATGCATTCATTGGGCAAAAGCTCTAGAATGTACGTTGTAAAATCAAAAAGTTATAAGAAATGTAAAGTTTGCACAGAGCTGGACAGCGCTGTTTCGAGCTTTTAGCTCTCATCGGCAGCCCTAGTTATATATTGCAGAAATGTAAATTTTTGGGACATCATTTTTTTGTTATTATGACATATTACACCATGACATATTACACACTGCTTTGTGTTTTCAGATGATGTAGCTTATAAGCATTCTAATATGCTATTTTGGAGACTTCGTGATAGCAGCCTGAGTGCTTTTCGACAATTAGCCTTTACACAAGCAACACTTTTACTCTTTGCTGTGAAGTGGCATTTGATAGTTTATGTATATATTCTGTTAGGATCCGGTCAGTATTAGGGTTTTCAGGCAATTAATTGGAGCAATTAATTGTAACAATTAATTGCTTCAAAAGTTGCTCTTACCAGTTACAGTTAATTGCTAAAATTGGGCAATTGATTGCACTTTTACGTTTTGGAATCATGGCGTGTTTACACCAAGTGCGATGCAAAGCAAAATGTTATATTTGTGTTTTTTATTATATCTTTTACACTTACTTTGCACGCGAAGCAAAATACTACCATGCGAATATTTTGTTTGCAAAACGAATATAACCTACACATGACTCACAATTGAGCAATTGATGAGTCATATTCAAAGTGACTTAACACAAATGGCAATTAACTGAATAGTGAATGCTGGAATTTTGCCCGATTCAATCAACGAAAAGGCGTGTTTTGCAAATTAAATTGTGTCGACTACTTAAGCAAGGTGTTTAAAAATTTATAGCAGATTTCAATAAAAAAAGACAAAAGCTAACAGCGATAAGAATAGGGTT
This sequence comes from Trididemnum nubilum, assembly GCA_963965965.1. Taxonomy (NCBI): domain Eukaryota; kingdom Metazoa; phylum Chordata; class Ascidiacea; order Aplousobranchia; family Didemnidae; genus Trididemnum; species Trididemnum nubilum. The sequence continues at coordinate 34,923,262 of OZ014476.1, read as the reverse complement.
GTAATAATAAGTCAATTAAGATGTTTTTTGACGACGTAAACGCACAAAATGACGTTTGTATTAAAACTTTTTTTACAGTGTGTATTAAAACTTTTTTTACAGCTTGTATTAAAACTTTTTTTACAGGTTGTAATAATAAGTCAATTAAGATGTTTTTTGACGTCGTAAACGCACAAAATGACGTTTGTATTAAAACTTTTTTTACAGTGTGTATTAAAACTTTTTTTACAGCTTGTATTAAAACCTTTTTTACAGTTTGTATTAAAACTTTTTTTACAAACTTTTTTTACAGAAATTAAATTAAAAAAAAAAAAAAAAAAGAATAGGGTTGTGGCTCCTCATCAAATGAGGATAATTTTTGCTAAGCTAGCTCATAGTAATAGAACGGATCCTATACACCTCCCCGAAAAACATCTTCCAGAAATTACATTTCCCCGAAAAACACTTGGCCGAAACTACATTATCCCGAATATACATTTCCCTAAACGTGCATTTTCTAGAAATTACATTTCCCTGAACATACACTTGCCAGAAATTATATTTTCCTGAACCTACACTTGCCAGAAATTACACTTTCCTGAACGTGCACTTTCCAGAAATTACACTTTCCTGAACATGCATTTGCCAAAATGTACATTGGCCCGAATGCTCATTTGGCAGAATGTACATTTGGCCGAAATTACATTTCCCCAAAAACTTGTTTTCCAGAATTTACACTTGCTAGAATGTACATTTGGCCGAAATTACAATTCCCCGAAAACTTATTTTCCAAAATTTTCACTTGCCAGAATGATTTTTCAATTAGCAAGTTATTAATTTCAATTAGCAAGTTAATAGTAAGTTGAAGTAATTATTTAAAAAGGATCTCCAGTTTGTTTCCAACTAACCACCCCACAAAAAATAGCTCAGTACTATTTTAATAATCTTTAAAAAATACTCATTGAAATTTCATTTAAAAAGCGCTTCACAATTGCAGCTATTAGCCTACTAGATGTTAGTCGCTTACAGCAAATTGCTGCAGTGTAACCAAACTATGTGACATACCCAAACGTGGCATCTCATTTCAGTATAAGAGTTTTTGTGAAAAATGACGTCATAGTTTACCAATTAACTGTTTGCTATAAAATGGCAATTAATTGTGTTTGTCCAAAATAAGCAATTAATTGTTTGTTTACATTAGCAATTAAATTGAAAACCCTAGTCAGTATGCGTTTTTTGCCTTTTTACGCTCATGTTCATACCTGTGATGGTAGCTATAATCACGATTCACAAGGAATAAAAGACAAAAGTCGATTCCGAAGCAGTACGTCTTAGACTGTTAATCAAAAGTTTGATTGTGCCTCTAAGACTATGGATACTGCCAAAAGCTTATTATTAATTTCTCAGTACATTGTTCTAAATAAAACATGACCTCATATTTTAATTTAAATATTATTCTTGTGGAGCTTGGAAGTTGTAATTTTGGCCAAAACTTCAGTTCTTTTCATACTAACTAACTTAAAACTTTTATATTTCAATAGAAGCACTCAGTCTTTTTAAATTCAATATAAACATTAAACAACGACCCACAAATCCACAATGAATGCAAAATAAAAGGGCAATGGTTGAAATTTTAACAAAAAAATTGCAGGTCCCTTAACTTTTCCCAAACCCCGAAAAAAAGATTACCTTTCCTCCATAAAAGTGCAGCGTATTGAACGTAATCCAATCATCCAAAAATAATTAGGCACGATAGTTGCGCACTTAGCACCATCGCTTCACCTAAATTGGCTTTGTCACGTGGTGTATAACTGGAATGCTTAATGATGTCACCCTGTTGATCAGAACAGCTTGCATCTCACGCAGAGAATGAATGTCCCTAAGCAGCAGACTGTTCCACTCCGTCCTGCTGATTTGAACAGCTTGCGTAAAATGAGCTTCCTTATTGCGGGTTAGGGAATCTCTGTGCTTATCAAGAACCTGATGATATTTAGGTAGTGACTATTTCACCGAAAATTTTCAAGTTAAAGAGAATAAAGCGAAAATGAGAAATAATTATCCACGCTTTTTTCATTTGCTTTTTGGGGGTTTAAGATTAGGGTTTAAGTTAGGGTTTGGGTTAGGGTTCGATTTGGGGATAGTTTTAGAGTAAGCACTTGAGTTGAGGCTAGACTTGAGTCAGAATTGATAAAAAAGTAGATAAAAATTTCGGGTGAAATAAAGTCTCCCTTCTATTTATTCTAACTTGCTTTGACGTAACAGCGTCACAGTGCGTGAACCATAAAGCGTGACAAAGTATGCGTGAGATACAAACACGACACAGTACGTGGCACGCAGGCCCGGCGCCACGGGGGGACATTCCGGGGCCGTGCCCCCCAAATGAGCGCTTGTGCCTCCCAAGCGAGGACTGTGCCCCGAAGAAATTAACAGACTCGGGGCTTTTGGATTACAAATCGAGGCTAAGACTCCCAAATTCGTGTTTACCGCCCGTATTTTCGTAATTTTTGTGGACTCACACCGGATTTCATAAAACTTTTTGGACGCAGACCTTTTTTGTTTTTGGTCCTCACTCAAGAATTCGTGAAAAATCGCAAGAACTTTGAGACGACAACCAGAATTTGTGGAAATTTTTGAATTGAATACCTTTTTTTTGGTCTTCACTTTTTTCGGTTGATCCACACTGGAATAAATTTCTCGTGCCCCCCTGCCCCTTTCGAATTCACGTAAATAAACTTCTCGTACCCCCCCAAAATTTATTTCTGCCTCCCCCCCAGTCACACTATCCTGGCGCCGTGCCTAGTGGCACGGTTAAAATATTCTAGAGAGCAAGTTTTTTTCTTACGCAAAATTCTTTCCTACGCAAAATCAACTTCACTGAACTACGTATAGAGCTTGACTATACACCTTAAAATAGCGTCCATACGTTAAGCTAGTTTGTAATTGTTGATAGTCAGCTCTATGATACATCACTTTTAAATTTTGTCATGTTTCACTAACTTGAACAAGTTTGTGGTTGAAAGGAGTGAAGCTTCCAAGTGGGATTATATACGAAAAAATAAAAAAGCATTTAAAACATATTTTTACCAAATTTTAACTTTCCTATGACCAGTCATTTACAAGATATTTCATTTTAAAGTCAGGGAGATCTGCCCTGCAGCGGTGCCAGTTAAAATTTTAATTTTTCTTTAATGATGGGGTAACTTTCACAAGGATTTTGAAAGAGCGTGGCTGCAAGGCTTCAGGAATGGGTAACTTTATCTTTTGGTCATATTTTTTCTTGATGCATCACCTCCTTTAATTCAATTTAAGACCAATCCTAACCGGTTTGCCTTTATTTTCTGGTGACGTAATGAAGCATATTGTTATGCATGCTAAGGAGATCGTCCAGGACGATCTTTAAACCGGGAAACAATGCGAACATTCGCCGTCAGTAAAATGTTCGTATACGAACTCACTGATTTCGGTACTGCTCGAGAACTAGGAGATAACGAACAATTTCAGTCACTTTACGGAGCAAAAAAGTGTTTAGTGGTAATGTATCATTTTACTGGATCAGCTTATAGCGGCAACATTTTCTCGTCTTCCTGTAACATACTAAAACACAGCAATTTTGTGTGCACCAAAGCGTCATAGCAATTTTGCGACGTTTGGTGAACGCAATAAATGCTTTGACGCTTTGGTAAGGAATTGGATTCCAAACTTATTATTAAACTCTACGGTCCAGTACTACCCAATCTAAAATTGCAAGGTGTATAATCTCTACAAACCATCATTTAATTACTCAATAACTTGTAAAAACCAAAACATTCACTTACGAATTGACCACTAAACCATTTATTTTGTTGTTTGATCTTATAGTGATCGGAAATAGCAAAAACGAGCTTTTGCGACCAGATTGCGCCCAAACACCATACTTGGTTTTGCTTCTGATGTAAATCATATTAAAAAAATGGTGTCCAATGGTATTGAAGACTTAAAAATTTTTTTTTACCGTACAGGGCATGTTTTTTCTTCTCTTCTGAATCGCATCACCTAGCTATTTCCAACTTCACCTTTTCATTAAACAAAAATTTAATGCTTTTTTGATATTGTATTGATATCGTATTGATAATGCTATCATTTTTCGCCTAATTCCTGTTTCTTAAAAACTATTTTTCTTTAATATCGTTGAATATTATCATTTTTTGGTGTTTGCCATATTATCGTATTTTCTTTCAAACTTAATCAAACAACAAAGAAGGAAAACACAACAGCTTTTGCGCACATTTTGTTAGACAATGGCAACACAACGCAAGAGGTGTTTCAATTTGTTCCTGTGCTTTGGGCGCTTGTTGTTCTTCACATAAATAGGTGATTTCCGCAAAGGTGGTTCCCCGCATTTCATGCGTCTCATTTGTAACGTAATACGAGGTCTGACAAAAAAAAAAACGAGACTGGATCTGTCACACTGGTAGCCCAATGCCAATCGGCAAGCCACTTGTTTAGCGTGCAAGGCAACCTCTTAGCTCTATTGTGTTGCAATATTTTTAAGTTAAGTCATTCCGTTGAGCGTTTCAGGCTTTTTTGTAACGAAATGTTAGTAACGCTTGTCAGAATTTTAGTACTTTGCGTTGCGTTTGTTCGCAGCCAGTGTTGTTGTTTTTGACGCAACTGTTGATAACACGAGAACAGAACAACAAATCAACCTGAAGTTTTTGGTGAAACTGGGGAAGAAAATAACTAAGTGTTTCAAACTTCTTAAAGAGGTTTAGGGCAAAGATGTGATGTCAAGGCCAAGAGTCTTTGAGTGGCACAAACGTTTCAAAAGTCGCCGCGAAGAAGTGGAAAATGATCCCAAGTCAGGACGGCCATCCAAAACGAAGACGGATGAAAACATCATGAGAGTGAAGAAACTGGTGCAGAGTGATCGCAGATTGACGGTTCGGATGATAGCGGATGAACTCGACTTAAACAGGGAAACAGTGCGGACCATCTTGCTGTATGATCTGGGGATGCGGAAGGTGTGTGCCAAACTGGTACCCAAGATTTTATCGGAAGACCAGAAGCAGCGCCGAGTCAATTTTTGTAAAGGCATGCTGGAGAAGATAAGGTATGATCCGGACATTCTTTACCAGGTTGTCACAGGAGATGAAACGTGGGTCTTCCAATACGACCTTGAAACGAAAAGACAGAGCATGCCGTAGAAGACCGCAGGATCGACCGCGCGCATGTCAAAATCGAAGATCAAAGTCCTGCTGATTGCATTTTTTGACCAGAAGGGTTTGATTCATCATGAATTTGTGCCTGAGAGTGAAACAGTAAATCAGTACTTCTACCAGCAGGTTCTCATTCGCTTCCATGACCGAGTTCGACGCAGCAGGCAGGCACTGTGGAGTGACAAGTCGGGGCTCCTATACCGTGACAATGCAACCGCACATAACGCAGTCAGTGCGAGGCAGCTCTTGGTCAAAAAACAAATCCCAGCTCTTGACCACCCTCCCTAATCCCCAGATCTAGCACTGTGTGACTTTTTGCTTTTTTCCCAGGCTGAAGATTGTGATTAGAGGAACTCATTTTTCATCTTCAGAAGAAATCAGGGCCTCAGTGACAAAGGAGCTAAAGAGCCTCAAACAGGAGGAGTTTGTCAAGTGCTTCCGTGGATGGCAGGATCAAATGCAGAAGTGCATTAACTCAGAGGGGGAGTACTTTGAAGGGGAGAATTTGTAATTTACCTAAAAATGTTGTATTAAAACTTTTATGACCACAGTCTCATTTTTTTTTTTTTTGTCAGACCTAGTAATAATACAGTATGCGCCGATCATTATGACCACGAATGATATGACCAGCCGCTTATTATGACCAATTTCGTACGGTCCGGAATTTCTCCATTTAAAATTCTCCGTTTCATACGACCAAATTTCGGATAATATGACCAACATTTTCTCCACCTCTCTTATTACAGTATTGTATTTTTTCCCGCCACACGCTTATAACTTCGCCTTTTCAACATGCGTGTTTTTGTGCGTATGCATGCCGCGTGTGCGCTCTGTACCGATATGTTACTTTAATCAAACGTTGCTTAAACTGTTATTTACTTTGTTATGCAGTGCCACCGCTTGTACTTATTGTTACATACTGTACTTAGTTTTACTGTCACTTGTACTGTTACAGTACTGTGCTTTGTTTTACTGCCAACGTCACACTGTTACTTCGGTTAAACGATGAATTTGACGGTATTTGGACTTCTTGTGGCTTACGGCGTCGATTCAGGCGCGGTTATGGCGACTTTGGTTTTTACGACCATTCGCATATTATGACCAAAATGGTCTGGTTCCAAGGTGGTCATATTAAGCGGCGCTCACTAAAATTGATTTTTTAGAATTATTTAACCAAATAGACAAATACAATACAGCCAAACTACTGTAGAGCATATTTAAACTACTGTAGAGCATATTTATTGAGAATTTCTTGAAACGTTTGTCAATCTTATCTAAGTAGAATGAATTTGAAACTTAAAACTCCTTTTCCTATTCAAAATTCTATCGGAATAAGTTTCACAATGATTTCAATAAATCAACCTAAACGTCTAAATAAATATATTTTACAGGATTTTGGCTGCATTGTTTTTGATTAAAAAATTAGATGCCTGAGCAACATTGCGTCGTTTCGTACACCCACTTTTCTACCTTTTTCAACCACTCAATGCGATTTTACCACACATAAAACTTTTTCGATGAAGTATTATTCCAAAAAAATATCACAGTATTAAAACACATTCTTTTTATTTTACAAGAACAATATTTCGTAAAAACACAAAACTAAATTTTGCTTAAAATTTACGAACAATGCCAGCTTTAGTAGGAAAAATTAGTTCGGAATCGAGCCAGTTTCTAAAAGCTCAGAAATAAGTTATGTTTTGCATACCATATTGCGACGAAATAATCAGAATTTAGCAGTTATACTTGGTAAACTACCGTTTTGCAATTATGATCAATTAAAAAAGACAACTGTTAACTTAGCAATGAGTTTTTGGCATTGTCATAAAATTTCAATGCGGTTGTTACGGTTATTTGCAATGCCTTGATTCAGCTTTGCTGGTTGAATAGTTTTGCCGCTTTTTTGGGTTGAAATGTTCAAGATAATCGATTCCGATAAACTGGAAACGGATTGCATGAACTACTACGTACCAACGCCGCCAACATTCATCCCCGGAAGGATAAAATTATCATCTTTATAGGGATGAAGTGTAAGGGACGATAAAGTGTTCTCATTTAAATGATCCCGGACGAGTCGCGAAATTGATCTTTCTGAAGTACAATCTCTTCAAGTATAGTCCACGCCAACTAAACCAGAAAAACAAACAAGATATTAATTGATCTATATCGAAAAAGGCAATTGATAGCTTCGTAAGCCTCTGAAGTTGCAGAAATTAGCAAAACCAATCGTATACTAAACAACTATGAATTTAAGATGGCTAAGAAAAAAAATCTCTTGGAGCAAAGTCGCTCCCCCAAAACTCAAAACTCGCGACCAATTTCCGTCGCACTTTGCGCTTTCACAAGCCAATCACAGACTCACAATCTCGGGTAAACTGCATGTCTTAACTTACAACCACTATAATTTGAGACCAATTTCTGTCTATTAAATTTTTGAGTTTTGGTCTAGTGTTTTGGGTTCCAGTTATTAGTTTCCCAGTAGTAAGTTCAACCATAGTTGTGCACACCTAATTTTTTTGTCACGTTTTGAAAGCATTACTTTTTACTTAAAAAAAGCTTAAATTTAAGTAGTTTTTGCAAAAAAAAATGCAAAGTCTCCGAATGCTGGGGGCTCCGCCCTTTTTGCCAACAACAACTTAGTACGTTTCCCCAATTGCAAATTTTTGGCGACGCGCTGCTCATCGCTGCATAGAAATCTACAATGACTAAACAATAATAATTAGAGACCAAACGAGCTAAAGCAGCAGCTAAATTCGCATTTACACCGTTCTTGTTTGTTCAGCAGACCCGGCGCCACGTGGGGACATTCCGGAGTCGTGTCTCCCCAAATCACCGCTTGTGCCCCCCCAAGCTAGGAGTGTGCCCCAAAGAAAGTAACAGGCTCGGTGTCACTGGAGAGCAGTTCGAGGCCTGTGACTTCCAAAATACTGGTTGTCACACCAGAATTTGTGAGCAAGAGCTGTTTTTTAGCAGGTTTTGCAATAAAGATCCTTTTTTTGTGGTTTCGCATCAGAATTCGCCCACTTTTTGAGGTGAGGACCTTTTTTTTGGTCTTCGCCCCAGACTTCGTGAAAAATTGCGCAGTTTTTGAAATGAAATCTTTTGGTTTCCTTAAGTCCAAAAGAACACGAGTCATAAAGAACACGAGTCCTAAAAGACACTAGTTCTAATGGACACGAGTCCTAAAATACACGAGTCCTAAAGTATGACTCATAAAACATACGAGTCATTACTAACACGAATTAAAAAAAAAGCGATTCGTTTGGAGATGCGGCTGAGTATCAATTTTATTTGACCAACCAATTCAACTACGTATCAAAATATTTGGATGGTTTTGGGGGTCAGAGTTCTGTATTTCCTCCGGCAAAGCACGCTAAAAGAACGTGAGAAAAAATTTTGCTATTTTTTATTGAAAGTTTTTTTGTGATTGGAAAGTGTCTGCCACTACAATGTAGACTCGGGTTCGATTCCCAACAGTTGGACAAACACAAAAACTTAAACATGTTGATCACTGTTTTCTACCTCTGGCGTAAGGTCATGGTGTGTTACTAACTGTTTAGTGCAATAATCATGAATGAGGAAGTGAAAAAATTATTCAGGGCATGTTAATTATTTAGGGCAAGTGTGCCCCCTATAATTGACTTTTAAATGACTTAACCAAGATTGATGTTTTTATAAGTTGAGTCACTATGAAGTTGTTAAATACATTTTAACTTCGTTTGCAATTTCAATATTAGAAATGTGTGAAAAAAAAAATTGACATAGTATAGGAATGCCACCCCACCAAATTAAATCTCCCAATAGTCAATTTTTTGAATAACCTAATTGTTTTTGATATCAGCTGGTCTTTCAAACTATTTTGACGTGGTTTGGGGGTGCTACCCCCTCGATAAACCCCTAAATAGATCCCCTAAATCTTTTATTTTCATTTTTGAGCTAAAATAACGTTTTTTTGATAGCAGTATGTACTTAAAAGTCAAAAAATTAGAAATATAATTTGATGTCTGTTCGAGATAAAAGTTTAAAATTGCTGTTATTAACGTAAAAAATAGATCCTTCGACCAACTTAGTTTCGAAATCGCCGTGCCTGAGCTAAAACAATGACTCGCACTCTCACAGTGTTATTATAACGCTGTACTTGCGACGATATTCTGGATGCATATTTATTCGCGCTGCTACATCGAGCAATATTACGACTCTGCCACAAGAACAAAAACCGGAACCAAATTCTTCGTGACGTCACTACTTCTTATGCCTTTCCGGAATATTGAAGCGCTTTTTGTTTTATTTCATAAATTTAGAGAAACGGAAATCCTTACAAAATTAAATGGACAAGAAGACACATGCATGACAAAAATAAGTGACTATATTTACGACAGAAGTATAATGAAACTTGAAGCAAAACAAACCAAAACACAATTGTTTTTTAGATATTTCGTATTGGTATTTTTTTTATCATGAAATGGCTTTCTTCTACGCGCATTTGCCTGTATTTTGACGGCATTTATGGTCAGATTGTTCTCCACCACCGTAAAATGTTGACTGAAGTAATTTGAATATAAATTTGATTTTTTCTCCCACAAAAAATTCATTAAAAATACCAAAATGTTTTTGCGCATTCTAAGGTCACGAAACAAATTAAAGATTAAATTTTTCACGATGATAAGTTAACTAACATGTGAATTCTTAATTTTTCTTAAATTTTTCGTTAAATTTTTACAATTTTTCATGATGAAGAGTTAATTAACGTGTGAATGCTAAATTCGTATTCACACCGTTCTTGTTTGTTCAGCAGACCCGGCGCCACGTGGGGACATTCCGGAGCCGTGCTTCCCCAAATCACCGCTTGTGCCCCCCAAGCTAGGAGTGTGCCCCAAAGAAAGTAGCAGGCTCGGTGTCACTGGAGTGCAGTTCGAGGCCTGTGACTTCCAAAATACTGGTTATCACACCCAAAATATGTTTTCTCCCCAACTGTCTAACTTTTTTTCGGTTGCGTTGAAAATATTGTAAGATTTAATTTTACTACGTTTATAATTTGAAAAGATAACGCGTTGGGATATTATATGGATTTCTTCCACCACAATTTATTGCAGGTGGCACACATTCATAGCAACACTTCACTTAATAAAACAACTAATATTTCTGTCGTAACTTAGTTATTTTATCCGTGGTCGAAACGTAACTTGAAATTATTTATATGACAATTCTATTGTCTTTTTAACTTATCCACGTTGCAAAAAATTTTGGCAAAAGTGAAAAATTATTTTTTTCTACAGTTAAAATCAAATTGTCAATCAATCTAAAATATTTGTTCTTTTTAGGGATGAAATCACCTTAAAATATTCACACGGACCAACCTCCCGTTGCGCGACCGGTGCGGTTGCAGTATCAGAGATACCTTTGTTGAATCAGTAAATTAATGGTGCTTTAATAGCAGTGGAATTAATATTAGTCGAATTCACTCGATAATAGGAGCAAGAATTTGTGGTAGAATACTTTTCAATAGCAAAAAAATACGGTTTCATACGCTGAAGTTTGTCAAATTTTGCAAAGCAATGGTCAAAGATCGTAGCAATGGGCCGTAAACAAAGGCTATGTCAATCAGAAAACTAACCCAAAGATAGATTAGCTTGCACCACTACTCATTGATAATGAAAATGGTCAGAATTTCAAACATGACACAAGCGTTTTTGCATCGTAGGGAATTTTAATTTGAATCAAGAATCGCGGGTTAAAAAAAAGAGCTTACGAAATAGAATTTTTCAAAATCAAGCAATGTATTTCTATCAACCTAATGATCTTATGTGAGCACAGCTCACATTCGAGTTTAGATGATCTTAAGGTGTCAACCGCAAAACTACAGCATATTGTTCCCAATTGTGCTTGGGGCATCGCGCTTAAAAATACCTAATACAAGCACATAAAATAAATGCAAAATTAATTAATTTGAACTTAAAAAATGAAAACGAATTCCAATGCGAAAAAAACAACATCTACCAATATATACAGTTCAAGCAAACAGCGCTGAACAGCAAGCAAGGAAATATGTAGTTTACATCAAAACGCACAATCAACAAAAAACACAATTCACAAAAATTAAAAATGAAACTCCAGCTACTACGAGAGTCTCCAACAACAGCTTGAATTGAAAGCCCTCTCAACTGCAAAGTTTCTATCTAGCTGATAAGAGTTTGCTTATAGCAAAAGTTTTAGTTTTGTCAAATCTTGCCCGATGTTAGATTATCGCTTAGCGGGACAGCACCACTGGAGATTTTTTCATCACGTTAAGTTTTCGATCACTTGGCGTTTGTAATGCAGTAGCTCACGCTCTAGTGAAACGACCTTTTGCTGACAACGCAGTCGAAAAATTTGTTGGTGATGATTTTATCGTTATTTTTTTAGTAAAATAGACATCAACAATTCTTTAGTGTTGTTTATTATGGTGCATTAATTTGACTGTCTTAAGATGTTTTTCACCCATTTCTTTTTCAAAAAAAAAATAGCGTTTTCACACCGGGAATCCATAATTACTCATTCACAGTAACAAGATCAATACAACATATCCTCAGCCCTACACTACCAAGCGTTCCCTTTAAGAGGAACAATCGCGTCTGAATATTTAAAAGTGATACTGTATCACCTTGAAATAATTACAGATTTGCATATACGTGCAAAAACACAACACGGTTATTAACTCCAAGAGTAAGGACTTCAATAAAATATGTACAACATAACTACATAATACACACAAAATATAGCCAAATGTTTGTATGCGACGAAGCTGGTCTACACGACAATTAGAGCTGAGCGTCACTTAGGTTTGTTAATTATGTTATTTGTTGACAGCAGCCCTGGCTGAATTTTCTTTCTACTAGAATGGTTAAAAAGTTTTGGCAACGGACAGAGATGCTTAATCTTCTACTTTAGCAGTTGTGGTATCAATTCGAAACGAATGTCTGGTGTCAGTTATCATAAGACTTACACATTTGAATGAAAATATCAAAAAAACAAACAAACAAATTTTATTAGCATGGTGCGACACGTGCAAAAAGATTACGTAAAAAAGGTATGAAATTGCTTGAACTTATTGATTTTTGGCATTTTTGCATAATGCTATTGGAGCAAAACAAAGCAAAAGATATAAATAAAAGCAAAGCAAGGAGCTAGGCTGATTACTGATACAACTTCAAAGCAACTTCATGTAAATTTGCCTCCTTTAAAACCTCTACCAGGTCTTCGACGATCACTCGGCTTCTAAACATGCTCTCCCAATGTAAGATGACTTGATAGATCTGCAAAATAAACAATCACAAAACCATTTATGGCAGCCATAGCTCTGTGGTAGAGCGTCGGGCAGTAATCGAAAAGTTGCTGATTCCTGGTTCGATTCCCGAACTGGCCAAGCGCGTTGTGTCCTTGGGAAGTGAAATACTAAAGCTAACCCAACTAAAACTAACTCAAATTGTATAAAAGTGTTGCTATTTGGAGGTTCAAATTCAAACAAAAAAAGTTATCAGTATTGTTTGCATGACTTTCGTTGTATCTATTGTATTTGAAACAGTCTGTGGTAGTTTGCTATGTATAATAGTGCATAGGGGGCTAAACGACTTTGAGACCGTTAAATCCCATTGCCGATTCAAGGTCAAAACAACTTCGCAAATAAATGTGATACCTATGTTGAGATTGTGGCAAAAAGTAGTCTATTGAAAAGAGGAAATGCTGCTGAAATCCAACGCTTGGGTTTGATCCCAGTCGGGTCGAACCATAGACTCTGAAAACGTTATTCACAGCTTTTTTGTTTGAAGTTTTGGTTTAGTATTGAGAAATAGTGGTACAGCCTAAAAAATGTGTGATAGACATGTGGGTTAAGAGATACTGGTGGAGCTTTAAAAATGTGTGATAGACAAGTAGGAAAAAAGAAAGTGGAGCCTTTGAAATGTGTAATAGAACAAAAGGTCCAAGCAGAGCAAAAATTAAAACATCTCCCCGCTGTCTCCCGGCCTGGGCAAACTGTTAAAGCAAAGATGTAATTACTTTTTATGATGCAAAGAAATATACCTTCGCATGAAGACCATATTTGTCGAAGTCATAATCAATGAGGTCAATCTGTGGGTCGGTAAGATTCATATGTCGAGCCAGATGCCGCCATTTCTTCGGTCCCACATTGTTGACGACTACATACTTGTCTAAGCGATTTATAGGTCTCTGTGAACCTAAATTGAAGAGATTGATGATTAATTAAAAACTTAATTCCATGGTATTTCTTGATAAGTTTCACTTCGTTTTACCGCCAATGTCTAAATTGTGGTCAATTACAAATTCCTATGGCGATGTTTTTTGTGACCAAAAAAATCACCAAAACCCCTGACAAAACCACCCTGACGACCCTGACAAAGCCACCAATTATTCGTAACGGAAATAACGGTCCCAATATAAGAATGATCATGTCCGGGATGGAAAATGCGAACTCGGTTTTTGTCTCTGTGCAAGCGTAGACTGGTGCAACTTTGGACCAAATAAAATGCACTATTATAATGCGATTGTTTCTTCCGTGGTTGTGATGCACCGTCGCCAAAAAAAAATTGCTTCTAAAATAACTGGCGCTACGTAAAGCATTGTAACTTTGAAACTGTGACATAGGCAGAGTTTCAAATACTCATAAGGACGAGTTAAGAGCGTGTATCCTACTATACATTGTAATAATAATTCAACTGCTTATTTCATCTGCAAATGGTATCATCAGAGGTGCAGTATATGTTACTCAATTTGACAAAATTTAAATGTATCCCCGATAATCTTATGTATAGGCAAAACAGACTGTTGGATTTTATACATGCCATGGTTCTACAAAACGTTATTATTTTTGTTTAATGCTTTAGTAGTGTAGTAGTCGGACATCTTTTAAAAACTTTTGTCCTAAATGCGACACTGACATGGTAAAATAATATTTTGATTATTGGGCGTACCTTATCGAAATAAACTTGAGGGGCATTCCAGTTTAAAAAATTTACAGTTCTCTGCAGCAAAAACCACTTCCCACTAAACCGTTATTTAATCACTATTAATAATTGCCTAAGATTGCCTAAGTCCAATCGCAAAATTTTGTTCTGCTTGCAAACAAATACCGCTAGGCCTGATCTACACTTGGCGTGCAATCGTGAACGTACAACCTTTGTTGAGCTAATTGTACACTGGCAACTATAGTGTTTGCTCCTGATGGCAATCATCACTAAAAAATGGTCTCCAATGATGCTTATAACTAAAATTCCTTTTTTTTTTATCAAACAGAGCATATTTTTGCTTCTCTTCTGAATTCCGCTAACTATTCCTAATTTTATCTTTTCGCTATCTAACAAGTTATCATTTTGATATCTTATTGACAACATTATCATTTTTTGCTTAATTCCTGTTTTTTAAAAACTTTATTTCTTTTGTATCGTATAATAGTATCAAATTTTGGTGTTTTCCATATTAGTAGCGCATAGTTGACGTTAGCTGTTGGACGATCCGCGCACATTTCATTGTATTGACTACTTCGTGCTTGGAGAAATCTGCACCAGCTTAGGAGTTTCCGTAGATCCAATGTTCCAGTGGATTTCTTCGAATTCTTGCTCACTGAATTGGCTGCTTGTTCGAAGCCACCAAGCAGAGATAATCTTCGTAAAGCGTCTTATCCAAGGACGCAAAAACGTGACCAGGATGGGGTTTGAACCCAAATCATGCGATCAGGGTCGTTGTAAAAACGACGCCTCTACCCATTCGGCCACGCTCCCGACAAATGATTAAATAATGAATATCATTGAATCATTAAATCATCTTTCAAACTTAATCAAACAACTAAGAAAGAAAGCATTAAAGCTGTCGCGAACATAGCACTTTTCTAGACTGATTGACTCAACAAACCGTGAAATTGATGTTTCTGCACGCGCTTTTTTCTCGCGCTCTAGGCGTTATTTTTCTTTGGTAGTGACTATTTCACCGAAAATTTTCAACTTAAAGAGAATAAAACGAGAATGAAAAATATTCATCCGCGCTTTTTTCATTTGCTTTTTTAGGGATTAAGATTAGGGTTTAGGTTAGGATTTGGGTTAGGGTTCGATTTGGGAATAGATTTAGAGTAAGCATTTGAGTTTATGTTAGATTTGAGCCAGAATTAATAAAAAACTAGATAAAAATTTCCGGTGAAATAAAGCCTTCCTTTTTCTTTACATGACAAGGTGATTTCCCAAAAAGGTGGTTTCCCGTTTTTCATGCGTCACATTTGTGAGACATAGTAATAGATTGAATTATTTAATCAAATAGACAAATACAATACATTCAAACTAACCACATTTTTGGCAACGTGCCTGCCCACCGCTGCGTAAAAAATCTACAACGATGTCTTAATAACAACAATTAAAGACCAAACGCGGTGAACCGAAAGCTAAATTCGGATTCACAGCGCTCTTGCTTGTTCAGCATAAACAAGCTACGGCAAACGAACTGTTTAAGATTGAACACGTAGCTAACTAAGTATAGTTAATTGTGATAAACGAATTTTTGGTATTTATTTCTGATTTCACTTTTTGTTGATACTGTACTCGTACTGTGGAAATTGGGACTGAACAGCCTTTACTAATAATAGCCGCTTTGTAGATGCCTTTACTGATGAGAGACACTCTTTTTTCCAGAAGGCAATGCCAATTCAAACATCAGTAAATGCTCAAAGTTTTTAATACGTTTTGAAGAAAGTCACAAGTGCACAAATTACAAATCAATAGACGGTCCATTGCATGGTTCAAATACAAACCTAAAAACACATCATAAGATAAAAAGCAAAGCTAAAATAATACAGATCTGATCTACAAAATTTAACTCAATGGTTACTTGCGATTTTAATAGCAGTGGAATTAATATTAGCCGAATTTGCAGCAATAATTAGAGCAAAAATATGAATGAAGGAAAACGTTTCAATAGCAAAGAAATACGGTTTCATTCATCGAAAATTGTTGAATTTTCCAAAAATGGTCAAAGATCGTTCGAATGGCCTTAAACGAAGACTACGTCAATGAGCAAACTTAACCCAAAGGAAGATTAGCTTGCATCACTGCTAATTGATAATGAAAATGGTCAGGATTTTAAAAATGATAAAAACGTTTTAGCATTTTACAACATTTCAAGTCCAACAAAGAATTGTGGAGCAAAGTGTATAAAGGAGAGCTTGCAAAATAGAATTTTTCAAATTCAAGCAATTTATTTTGATTAACTTAACGATCTTATGTGAGTACAGCTCACATTTTTGGCTTAGATTATGTTAAGGTGTCAAAAAAAAAAAACTACAGCACATTGTTCCCAATTTTGGTTGTGACATCGCTCTTAAAAACTTATATAATAAATTATAAACAAACTCGTAATAAGTTTATAGGTCTACTTGTTGCTAAAATACAAAATCAATTAATTTGAACTTAAATGAAAACAAATTCCAATGCCAAAAAATAGCCTCTACTAATATATACATTTCAAGCAATTAGCGCTGTAACAGCAGAGAAATATGTTGATTGCATTAAAAAGCAATTAACAAAATGCACAATTTACAAAATATTAAAAACGAGATTTCAAACATTACGAAAGCCTGATCCACAAAGAGCTTGAATAGAAATTTGATTTGCTAATAAAAATAGAAAGGTCATTTCTATCCTAACTGGATGAAGCCTCCTGAAGAGCTTTTCAAGTTGCTGTGTTGTCCAATATGCGACAACTGAATCTGAGTGAAGGTTTGACAGAATTAAAACTTTTGCTGCAGACAAAACTCTCCAATGGCACATGCGAGCCTAAGAAGCCATCGCAACTGCAAAGCTTTTTGTCCAGCTTATAAGTGTTTTGCTTAAAGCAAAAGTTTTAATTTTATCAAACCTTGTAGAAGGTTAAATTATTGCTTAGTGGGACAGCACCACCGGAGGTTTTTCTACACCTTAATTTTTCAATCACTTGGTGCTTAGAGTCCAATAGCTCACGCTTTATTGAAATGGCCCTTTTACCTACAACGTAATCGAAAAATTTGTTGATGATGATTTTACGTTTTTTTTTTCAGTGGAATAGACATTAACAATTCTAGTTTTACCCTAGTGTTTATTATATGCAGGGTGTCCCAAAAGTAACCGAACTGAATTCTTTAATAAAACTTAGTTGTCAAAAGACGTCGTGATTGTTTTGCAGTTGAAGGTAGACATTTTGAACAATTGTAAACAATTATTACACCTATTGTGTTTCTATTGTGTTTGATGTTTCTTTATTAAATTTGTTGTTTCTGTTGAATGGTTTTTATTAAAGTTTGCGTTTCGGTTACTTTTGGAACACTCTGTATAATATGACTAAATTAAGGCGTTGCGTTGTTTTTTAACTACCATCGTTTTTTCACCAAAAAACTAGCACTTTTGCACCGGGAATTGACGGTTACTTGTTCTCAACAACATGATCAATACAAAATATTCTCAACGCAAAACTGCCAAGGGTTTTCTTTTAGAGAAACCATCTCGTCCGTGACTAAAAAGTGATACTTCATCACTTTGAAAAATTACAGATTTGCATGTACGTGTAAAGGCACAACAAGATCAATACATTCCAGGTCAAAGAACTTAAATAAATGTACAATACTACACAATACACACAAAATATAGCAAACTGTTCGCATGCGATTAAGCTATTCTACACGACGATAAACAGAGTTGAGCTTAATACAGGTTTGTTATAATTATATTGTTAGTTGATGACGGCGCAAACTGAATTTTCAATCAACTAGAATGGTTAAAAGTTTTCACAACGAACAAAGATGCTTAATCTTGTGCTTGAGCGGTTGAGGTACGAATTCGAAACGAACATTTGGTATCTTTTAAAAAAATACTACTTTAAACTAGCATTTCAATGAAAAAAGCGACGCAACAGGGATATAAAATTGCTGGAACTTATTGGTTTTGGCATGTTTCCAGAGTGCTAGTGGATGAAAACAAAAGATATGAATAAAAGCAAAGCGCTAGGCTGATCAATGATCTAACTTCAAAGCAACTTCATGTAAATTTGCCTCCTTTAAAACCTCGACCAGTTCTCCCACGGTCACCCGGACTCTGAACTTGTTCTCCCAATGGAGGATGACTTGATAAATCTGCAAAATGAACAATCGTTACAAAATTACTTGTAGCAGCCATAGATCAGCCGGTAAAGCGCCGAGTTAGAGATTGAAAGGTTGCTGGCTCTGGGTTCGATTCCCGAACTAGCCATGCATCGTTGTGTCCTGAGAGAGACACTTAATGCTTATTTATCATTGGGGTCACCCAGCAGAGTTGTAAGTCGGTCCGGGGTTTTCGGGTCGGGTTCCGGCCTAAAGTTAACAAAAATTTCGGGCTTAATTCGGGCCTGAGACGTGCTTTTTGTCTTGTGTACACAAAAATATAATCAAAACAACTTGGCAACATTGCTAAATTTTTCAGACCTAACTAAATTTTCGTTTTTTTTTCGGGCATGATTTGGGCTTCAAATTAGTTTCGGGTTCGGACCGGGTTCTGGATGATATTTTCTGGTTCGGGCTAGGTTCGGGCCTGAACTAGTCGGCCCGTTTACAACTCTGCCACACAGTCAACCCGTCGTGGTGATTCAGTCTGACGAAAAATTTGCAAACAGAACCCAAAACTAGTGCTTAGCTTTGGCGAGGCTCGACAGACGCATAGTGCTTGCTTCATACGTAAAAATGAAATCATACAGCGTAATATTAACTTATAGTTGGATAAATACTTTCAACAGACCTCTTCAGCTGAGTTGTCATGATCCCATCTATTTTTGATAAATTTTAGATTTTTACACAAAAGAAAAAAGAGGTATTTAGGTAAATAACTGGCTTAACTACAAATGCTATGCCTTCGCAATTGCCAAAACTCATCTTGATGCTTTACAAGTACTCTACCATTCATCAAGTGTTATTGTATCATGACAAACTGATATCAAATCTTCGGTATTGATTGCAGGGCACGTTTTATTTGATTTAATCAAAGTAAAACCATACCCATTATATAAAAGTGCTGCTATTTAGTAGTTCAGTTTGAACAAAAATAAATTAGTTATCAGTAGTGTTTGCATGGCTTTTTTTGCATCTATTTGAATTTAAAAAAAGTCTGTGGTAGTTTACAGTTCATAGTGGTACTCAGGGTTCATAATGGTACACATGCATACCGTCTTGTTTCACATTGGCATGACTTTGAGATTGCTACGCCCCTTCGCCGATTCACAAATAAATACAATAGTTACCACAAAGAATGCAGTGAAAAGCAGTCTACTGGGAAGAGTAAATGCCGTAGCGCTAGATCACAGCTTAGGATTCAATCTCGGTCGGGTCAAACCATAAACTTCAAAACTGCAATTTACAGCTTAACTGTTTGGCGTTTTGGTTCAGCATTAAGAGATACAGGTGGAGCTTTAAACTATGTAATAAACAAGTGGGTCCAATACGGTGCAAAAACTAAAACATCTCTTCGTTGTCTTCTGACCAGGGCAACCTGGTAAAAGATGTGATTACAATTATGGTGCAAAGAAATATGCAGTACCTTTTCATGAAGACCATATTTGTCATACTCATAATCAATGCAGTCGATCTCTAATTCAGTAAGATTCATGTGTCGAGCCAGATGCCGCCATTTCTTGGGCCCCACATTGTTGATGATAACATACTTGTCTGTTCGATTTATAAGTCTTGGTGGACCTAAATTAAACACATTAAAAGTAATTTAATTAACAAAATAAATGATTATATAAAAATTCCATTCTATAGCGTTTCTTGAAAAGTTTTACTTTGTTTTACTGCTAACACTATGCTAAATCGCAGTCGATTACAAACCTATTTGACAATGTTTTTATGACAAAAATATTTTCACCAAAATCAATGCCAAAGCCACCAAACCAATGTACTCAAAGATTCTCGCAGTAGTCCTCCCCAAACCGATTCCCTATACCGCTCACGAAGTCGATGAAGTACAACAGCTGAAGGCGATTTCCCACGGTTCTCGCGAACATTGCGCGCCACGACGCGTTACAGAACCTGTAAAGGTACAGGCGCACAGCTCAACGCTAAGCAACCTGCGTTGCGACAATTGTGAGGATTCTCGCGTTAGTCAAAGCAAGGACCGTTTTGTTTCACATCAAGACCACCTGAAGTCTCAACAACATTGGCGATGAAGTTTGATTTTTATGGTATTCGGTCGCACAACGTTCATTGTTCACTGCGAGAAAAGAATAATCTGTGAATGAAGAACTGATGGTTCTGCAACTGCAATCAGAGGAAGAAGTCAACGCCACAAGGTCTTCGAGCTTCAAATCTTCTTTTGCTAATCGAAATTCAAACTCAATTCTCGCCGAAAATAACTGTCCGAATACGAAGGTTGATCTTGTCCGGGATAAAAAATGCGGACTCGGTTCTTGTCTTTGTGCAGTTTAGACCAAATAAAATGCTCAATTTAGCGCGATTGTTTCTTCTATGGTTGTGATGCACCAACGCAAAAAAAAACAGCTACTAAAATAACTAACGACTCGCATTACTAGCGATAAGTTAAGAGCACGTATTCTACTAATAGATATAGTAGTAATAAAACATTCAAAAATGATAAAATCCTAATAAACTCAACAGCTTGTTTCACGAACAAATGGTATCATCGAAGGTATATTTATTCAATTTGACAACTTCAAAATAAAATGCATCCCCGATGATCCCATGTACCGATGAAACAGACTGTTGAATTGTATACATGTCATGGTTCAATAAGATGTTATTACTTTTTTAATGCTTTTAGTACTGTGGTAGTCTACTGACACAGCAAAAATTGCATAAATACGACATTGACATGGCAAAGAGATATTTTGATTATTGAGCAAATCTTAGCGTAATGAATGTGAGGGGCATCTCTAGTGTAAATGATTTACAGTCTTCTGCAGCGAGAACCACTTTCTCTCTAAACCGTTATTTCATTCACCAATAATGTGCAACCTTTGCTTAGCAAATTGTACGCAGGCAACTAGGTATACCGAAGTTTCGGATATATCCTAAATAAGCTCTTATTATGTTTACGACTGCGTGTTAAACCTTAATTAGGTTTTAAAATTCGCCTTGGGCCTTAAAATTCGCCCTGTTGTGTTTAAAATTCGCCTTGGGCCTTAAAATTTGCCCTGTTGGTTTAAAATTCGCCCTGTTGTGTGGTCACATGCAATGCTGCATCTGTGCTTTTTAGCCCATCCCTTTACTGTGGCAAACTTGCCCATGTTTGGAGTTGTACTGCAGGTTTTGATGTAATTACTTATGCGCTTGTAACTTTTTCCATTGCTGTGCTTACCTGACTTTTTAGAAATCTGCATAATTTTTTTTCTCTCGTCTGATGAGACCCTTGAGCAAGGTCGAAACGCGTCGCGATAGCTCATTCACAATTCTTTAATCTATAATTTGTACTAGTATAAACATTTTTTTCGTGTTTGTGATTGCATTAAAATATGGAGCTGATTTTTGACAAACCTGATAATTTATTTAATTGGGTTTTAAAAGTGTAAGCAAGCAATCAAACCAAAATAAGTCACTTAAAAATTCAACTTTATAAATCTACTGTAAAATTTGAAAACAAAAAGAACTTACAGATAGCTAGTGAAAACGTCCTTATTTGAACAGTAGGTGCAGTTGAGTAGTCATCAGCAAATGGCTCAGCTTTGTCTAGATCTGAACCTCCCTCTGTGTTTGAGGCGGAATGTTGCATTTCGCTTGATGCTTCAACCTCCATCTTCTCTTCAGCGTCACTCATTGAAAACTTATTTTTCCATATTACTGCTGGCATGAAGTTAGTTTTAACTTGTGACAATATATTAAAAAATCAATATCTGAAATACATTTACAAAATATTTCTTCAACACCAATTTCACTGTAGAAATAAATAATTATCTTTTCTTTCACAGCGAGAATGAATAATACTTTTTCTCTTAACCCTTTACCGCCCAACTCACCAAATTTGTCACGTTTCAAATTTATGCGTTGTACGTAATTATTTTTAATTCCCTCGCAGTTCTGCGAGTTTCAGCGTATTTGTAACATTCCAAATAATTTTTTATTTGTGGTTACTTTAGAAAATCGCTTTTTTTGGTTGTTTCTTCAAGCATTTTACTGTAAGAATGAAAAGCAAAAACACAACTTTTTTCTTTTTAATGAAAATTATGGCAATAAAGGGTTAAAACATTAACTTATCATTTTTTATCATGTTTGAATCGCACAAACTGATATTACATCACTACACTGTTTGCCAACTTTAAACGGTAAGGAACCTGACTCAAACTCACAAGAGTAACGGTTCGATTCTCAGCGATTGCAAATTCCGAAAGTGCGTGTAAATACCTGTGTTTCAAAATTGTCGTGTGTTACTTATGAATTTATGTACGTCTTGTTAAAAAACAAACTTTTGAATGACCGCGCGACAAAAACAAAAGAGGGAGCGTAGGGAAAAAAGAATGTAAATTTTTTACGCTGTTTTCGCTCTTCCACATCTACGTATGCAACCTCTTTTTTGCCAAATACCAAGTGGCAGACAACTTCACAGAATCGCGTGAGAATACGCGAACTTTAACCAATTGTTATTGATGTAAACAAATACCGAAAATCAAGTATAGGCTTAAAACAATAATTACGAACAATAAAAAAATAGCCAAGTTTTATCAAAAAAATCAAATTGTTATGAAATTTTTAGTGACTTTACAAAATTACACTAAAACCGTTGTTGAGTAATCCGCAAAAGTGCACAATCGTACGAGCTTTTCGAGAATTTTTACTTTTTCCACTTTAATCTGTAGCTGTTCAAACCTTCCGAGCAGATGCAACTGCCAGTAAAAGCCTTGTCCAAAAACGCAACAATGTGACGAGATTGCAACTTGAACCTATATTAAAAAAAAACAGCTGGCTTAAACTAAAGTATATCTATTGATTATTGCGAAAAAACGTATACTTTATCAAATCAAAATTTGGACGAGAGATTTTGAAAGCGCTCAAAAATGAGTAAATAATGTGACCAGGGTACGTGTTGAATCCAGATTATGTGTTCAGGATTTTAGTAAAACAACCCTCTACTTCTCGACCAAGCTGTCTTTGTGCCTGCTCTTCCATTTAAATATCTTAACATGAATCGTAACTCGCAGTATATTCTGGTAGAGTTAAAAGCTTGTCGATCTTAAAAATAATCTAACAATTTTGTCTTGATCGATATTTCACCTCAATTATTTTAGTTTACTTCACAAATAACCGTTTTTGTTTTATTAGTAACATCATCGACTTGCTATACGGTTAGTTCACTTAACAAACGATCAATGTGCTAATGTGCTTATAGCATCTCACAAATTATTTTTTCTTGTACATCGAAGCGGGTGAAATATTTGCCGGCAAAAAATCAATTTTTGCTTAAAACTCGGAAACGGCTGGAAAGGTGCATTATTTTGAAATTTGGACGACGTTTGAGGAAAAAGCGGCGGAAGAAAGCTCTAACAATCATTTAAGATACTGCTTGTGATAGGTTTTATCGAAGAAACGAGAACTACTTGAGGTAATAAAGAGGTGCCCCAAACCATGTTCCACTATTCGCTGTATTTGCGAAGATAGATTTAATCTGTTTCACTCCGTATCATTGGAAATTATTCATTTCGGATTTTCTTGACACCAATTAGAAAAGGATGACTTTAAAGGGAATTCTTGCGAAAATAATCAACGCAATGTTCGATTATATTAAAAGAAATTTTCGAAATAGGCAATTTCTCGCAAAATAAGCAGTGCAATGTCCTTTTTATCGAACATCACGTTGCTTATTGCGCAAAAACTTTTGCATAGTCATATTTTCTTATGTCACAAAAAATCGAAATGTAGGGTTGCCAATGGTATGGAGTCAAACGGATTAAACGTATTTGTGTGAATGAGGGAATAATGGTACAAGGGTTTGGAGCACTTCTTTATTATCTCAAGACCAAGTAGTTCTCATTTATTCAAAAAAAAACAATCTCGAGCAGTATCTTTCAAGTACTCGTTCCCTCATTTTACAAACCTAAGACAGGCTCAAAAAATTGCAACATTTTAGCACTTCGCTCTAACACTCTGCATTTTAAACTACATTTGAGACAACATTTTGCTTCCATATTTGGCAAAACTGAATTTTCGATTTTGTCGGGTTGACATAGTATCGACATCACAAACAAAAAAAAAGTTTCTTCTGTATGACTCAAACTGTTAAATGACTATAATTCAATCTTTGTACATGTACATCTCACAAACTGTTGTACTTTTGATTTCTCATCTGTGCTACAGTACTTTTTAGTCAAAAGCATTACAATAATAAATTATTATCAACATCATAGCAGAAGCATATCTAAATAGAACATGCAAAGAAGCATCCTCTATACCCCTTTGCTCAAATACCCTTTTGCTCAATTGGTAAAACACTGGACCAATAATAATCCATAGACTGCAGGGTCGAAACCTGTGGGAGGACAACTTCTTCGCCTCTGAGCTCGCAAACGATTAATAATGTAATTGGAGATGACACGTACGTGACGTAACAACCTTACTGTCGTGAATGACGCGACCCTGCAGAAAAAGCAAGACAAAAAAATGCTGTTCCACTTTTCTATCGAATTTATTATCCGCCTACAACTAGCATTACCACAGAACTTATTCTTTACATCTAATTAATTTTCTACAGCACGATTTAAAACTGTCACTAAACAAACTGACTATCGGCATGCCAGTCAAGGTAATTTTTCGCAGTCAAGCTGAACTCGTATTTTCACAAAATTCGAAAATTTTAATTTTCCATCTTTCACTTACACACGGGTGGGACGAAAAAACCTACCAAATTTTAAAACCTTGCTCTGGCACTGCTCTCTCAGTTATCTTCATAACTGGAGAGAATTATGCGGTGTTTGAGTTGTCATCTGGCTTGAATAAGAGATTAGAAATCCATTTACCAGTGTAAGAACCCAAACGCTCTAACAGATAAAAAATTAAAAGGTTGCTAAAGCGAGGAAGCACTTAGTCAATCAGAAATATTAATCCGCGCATTTTTATCCACTTTTTAAGATTAGGATTAGGGTTTGAGTTAGTAAAAGTTTGAGTTTGGATCAGAATTCATACAAAACTAAATTGGCATTTCCAGTGAAATAGTTTCTTTCAAACCAAAAACACGTCCAAAAAGTTTGAAATTTAAATGAGTTTGCTATTTAATAAACATCGCTCGAAATGGGTAGGAATTTGCCAATCGAAATTGGCATTTTCTACCGTGTGTCGTTGACACAAACAGGTGGCAGCATGACTCGAAAAACGCTGGGTTTCGGTGTTCAAACTTTCTTGTTTCTTTAGCAATATGCAGGAAAAACAAATGCTTTTGAAGAAAACTTCGTACTAAAGTGCAACACCATCATAACCAAATGAAAACAACTAACTACCACATAATCAGATTAAGAGCACAAAACTAGCCACAATAATATTGTCTTCATTGGTATTCACTGCACAAATTTTTCTATTATTTAACCTCATCCAAGTAATTCAATACTTATTTTATAACTACCTATATTTTTATTTATATCATGACTAATACTGTCTTTCAAATATTTCACACAGTTTTACTTTCAAACGTTTCCACTTTCCACAGTTGCTATTCTGAATGGAAAGCGTGGTTTTGGCACCCAATTATAGCGACATCGAGGTAACAAATTTGTGACATAATAACACCACTGTAAATAAACCACGCGTGAATTGCAAACATGTCCATGGCCAACGACATTACGAGCAGCGAAACCGAAATTTACAGCCAACGAATTCTTTCCTTTGCCAAACCAGCTAAGGAAGAGATCGAGGTAAACAGCTATACTACTGTATTTACACGCTAAGTGAGGATAGCGAATATGAAAACTTCATGCGTTCCAATATATTGAAGTTATATATTTAATGTTGTTTTGTCATATGCCATCAATTCAACAAACAAACAACATAACAAAAATTGCCCTATGGAATACACAAAAATTTGGAAAAAACTTGGGAGAGTGCAACCTCACTACTGACCACAGATCAGCCTATGAAGCCACAAAATGGATAGCCTTGAAAAAATCGGTTTTTATTGAAACTTTTGTCCAGCTCTTCTTATAAATCGAAGCTGGAATGAAAAAAAGAACTAAAATGCGGTGTTGTAAGATTGACAAGCTCTTCAATTCACTCATTTGGCAAGGGATAAACAATAGCTTGGGTTAATCTCAAAGACTAATTTTGCGAAAATCTCAAGGAAAAAATTTTCACCCGCTGTTGATCTGTGGAGTGTGGGTGTAATTCTCTACCGCGTCGCGACTGGCCATTTCGTTTTTATGGCAGTGCTAGAATGAATGCAGCCTCATGTACTTCAATTTTCTTTTGACTGACAAGCTTTTACATTACATGTAACACAGCGCATCATTGCAGCAGCCCATAAGAAACGCAATGCTAAAGAATATTTTTTTAAAGATTTGAATTAATATTAGTGGATCCAATAAAATTTGTGTTCTTTCTATGAAACTTCAATAATCTATATTACATTCGGCGGAAAAGCATATTTGCAAAGCAGTAGTGAAGGGGAAAAAAATAAACAATAAAGGAAAAGACTATTTCACGGAAATTTTTGTCTGTTTTTTTTATTAACTCTGACCCAAATCTAACCCAACTCAAATCCTTCCTCTAAAACTAACCCATAACTTAACCCTAACCGGAAATATACAGTAATCCTAACTCTGATCTTAACCAGTTGAAGAAGTAAGTGAAAAATGTACGGGTGAATATTTTTAATTTTTTCGTTTAATTTTTTTGATAATTTTCGGTGAAATAGTCACTTCCAACAAAAAAGGAGAACTTTTGCTTAACGGGATAAAAATCAAGTCAAAGATAGAGGAAGTTCTCTTACGACAATATGAGATAATTACAAATGTCATGCTTTTCGTGAACTGCGCTGGTTTTAAGTTACGGTATTTATTTGCATTTTGTAGTTTCATTTCAAATTCATTAGACAGAATAATTAACATGAGACCTATCTTTGCTCAAACTTAAAAACAGTGATGGCACAAACTACAAATGCAAAGGAAGGGAAAAATAGTCCACAAAAAAATCAAACAAAACTTTGCTACAACAACCCCTGAACTTAAGTTAAAAAAAACTAAAATTTTAACTTACTACGACCACCAGCATACAAGCAATAACACTACAGCTAGTGCTTAATAACAAAAAATTGCGATACATATTACTTCAAACTAGTTCAGCAAAAAACTAAATAGTGACAACAGCTCCAAATTTAAACACTTGTTTTCATCTGAATCTTCGGAGTTAAATTTTTAGGATTTAGCTTCATACGCTTCAATTTTCTTTCGACTGTTAAGATTGTACATTGCATAATATCATACAGCATCAATATATGTTTTGCATAACCAATAAGCTAATCATTTTGGTATCTTTTTAACATCTTACACTATATACTATCGTGTTTTTGCTAATTTCTGTTTCGTAAGATACTGTTCTTGTTTGTAACGTGCAATACGTTTTTTTTGTTTGTGTTTATTCAAGTTAAACTCAATTAAACAACCAAGAAACAAAATATAATGCTTTTATGTGCATTGCACTTCTGGAGACTGCTACAGTACTGACTTCAGAGCGTCTCTGCGACCTAAATTAAATACTCGTATAGGAGGGCCTTTTCGTTTTTTGCAGTATTTATATCACTTAGAAAGGCGCTTTGATTTCCTTTGGTAGCGTTTTAATTTTTTGGGTTTTTATTGGGTAGCGTCAATCTGGTAACTTTTCTTGTACCTAAGAAAACAGTACATACTATAACATTACACCATGGTCCACGAAGAACACCACGAAGCTTGAATTTCTTGTTCAATAATGATAACAGTTAATATTAGATAATGAGCCACATTTATGCTCAAAATTTTAAATCAAATTAAAAACAATGCCAGCCTCAACGTGAAAAAATAGTTAAGGACACGGGCCAGTTTTAAAAAACAAAATCAATTGCCCGTTTTAAACCACAAAATCAATTTCTGCTATGGAGTACCATATCGCGATGAATAATTGGATTTCAGCAATCACAGCCCCTAGAACACCTTTCTTTTTACTGTAGTTTATTACTTGGCGAAATGTAAAAACAAATCTACCAAATGACACGAAGATGAATCGATTTCAACGCTAGTGCACTTCGCTACAGTTCCCATGAAAGGTCGAAAACAGATGATTTATGAACACCTCTACAATTAAAGGTGATGGAAACTGCGACTACAAAACAATAATCGAAAAAAATTACAAGCACAAAAGCAAAAGCAAACAGAAAACAAGGCAAAAATTACAAAAGACAACTTTTTATCAAACAATAAATTTGTGTCACTTTTATTCTCAAAAAAATTTAAGAACAAATAAGGCTGAAAATTCGTGAAGCCTCTACCAATATATACTATGCAAGCAAACAGATGTAATAGCAGACAAATACAATACATTAATTACATCAAGCGTACTGCACTATTACAAAAAACGCATTTTACCGCAAATACCGTGTTTCCCCGAAAATAAGACAGGGCTTATATTAATTTTTACTCCAAAATATGGCACTAGGGCTTATTTTCGGGGGATGTATTATTTTGATACATCAAAAAATGAAGTTACAAAGTAAAAATTACGAGATTTTAAATAAACAGAAATTACGAAAAAAGATCTACATTTACTTGCCATTAACATGTTTTTTATTCAGAAACTCATTAACAACAATTTATTCAAGAACATACACCGCATTAAATGATAGGATGGCATACACCGCATTAAAGCAGTTTGAATAAATATAAAAAAGAATGTTTGACTCTTTCGTCTTTCTGCCGCTCTCAACTAGGGCTTATTTTAAGGGTAGGCTTACATTAAAATCATCCTCAAAAATCACGCTAGATCTTATTTTGCGGGTAGGTCTTATTATCAGGGAAACACGGTAGCACTCCAAACTTAACTCGAACTGAACATCACATTACGTCAGTCTGGCCTAAAGACGGTATGAGTTGAAATTCAATTTGGTAAATACGACGCTTTGGTAATACAAGTTTGCAAGTTTGCTTCGTTTGCAAGTTTGCAACAATACAAGTTTGCTTCGATTTATCCTCCACTCACGGGAAAGGGACGGTGGCGCATTTGTTTTGTACGAATCGTCGTCACCCGTTTAGGAGCTGACCGTATTTCAAGCTTTCTGGTTGAATTCTTGTCGCGCTAAGCATCTTTTACTTGCCTTTCACCAATCACGTCGTTCTCGCGTAGGCTATCTTTTTCAAAGCAAATAAAAAAGAAAAAAGGCAAAATGCTTGCAATAAATTGACACAAAATTTCCACGAGTAAATATGCGTGGTCGGTAAAAACCACTTTCATATGATGCTTTTGGAAGCTACCAAGCAGAGATATAATTATTATAAAGCGTCGTATCCAAGGACGCAACAACATGACCAGGGAGCGAGTTGAAACCAGATCATGTGATCAGGGTCGCGTTAAAAATGACGCCTTCACCCTTTCGGCCGCGGTAAACACCACAGCCCAGTCTAAAATTGTTAGGTGTATGAATCTATCCTAAACCAACATTTAAATACCCAATAAATTGTAAAAACCACAACATTCCAGAACATTCAGCTATGAACTGACCAGCTGCAAATTTACGAATTACTTTAAAGCAACCATTAAATTGGTTACTTGATCTTATAACAAGTAGTAATAGTTATAAAGCGAACTTTTGCGACTGGATTCCGCCGAAACACCATAAGCATATTTTGTTTTGCTTCTGATGTCAATTATCACTAAAACGCGGTCTTTATTGATAATGACAGCTTCAAGAACAGGGCATATTTTGCTTGTCATCTGAATTGCACTAATTATTTATTGTTTTAACTTTTCTGTATCTAACAAACTAAGCATTTTGGTACCGGTATCGTTTTAAACCTAGCAATGCTGGGACTTCGTTTTCTTTTGCTGAGTTTCAGAATCGTGAAAGCTATGTTTTTTGTGCCGTCCAAAAACATTATTTTTAAATGCTTTTCAAATTATCGAATTACTTCTCAAACTTAATCAAACAACCAAGAAACAAAATTTGAAACTATAGCAACCATTTATGGTACAAGAAAAGGTGATTACCGGATCTGTTTGTATTGTCCGTTTCGTTTCGTTTATGGTTACTTTATTTCACGTTTACTTTTCACGTGACCTCGTATCCTGACTGTGAAACTACGCAAATTTGCTTTGCTCATCAAATTGTTCTATTTGCCTAAACTGTATAACTAACGTGCAATAAAGTTTCAAAACGAAGGGGTAGAGTAAACACCACACCAGATAACCATATTGATATCTGCCACCTATGCTTTTAAACACTTGTTGAAACCCTGATACTGTATTAACCACAGAATAACAGAACTTAAGTAAAATATAACAAGAAGTTTTATTACCCCCAACCATTTCTAATATAAATAGCATTTACTATTTACCAACATTAATCTTTATTTTTGTTTCTCATTTGTAATGCAAATGCACTAACTGAATATGTATCACAACTAAAGAAAATAATTCATCATTCAAGCGGGTAAAGCAAGCACTTTACACCTTTTTTAGGTTTTGTTTGAAAGTCTTTTGGGCCTCCACAGTCCACGACGGGTAGACTGCATAGCCTCGATGAGAAATAAGTGCAAATACTCGTTTTCATGAACACAACGATGCATTGCCAGTTCGAGAATCAAACCGGGAGTCAATAACTATTTAATAACTAACTGGAAGCTCTACCACTGATCTATATGGCAGCCGTAATGAAAATAATCATCATCAACAAAAAATGACTACAACTTAATGTGGATCCAAACATGGGAGAATAATGGTCCTGAAATTTAACAACTGTTAATTCAACTGGTTTGTTGGGCATGATTGTATGATGTGTAGTGTTGTTTGCACTACAAATGAGTTTGTCTTTGTACTTTGCATCTGATCGAGTTCTGTTGTTGAAAATGAGCTTGCAAGTTTTTTTGGTAGTTGCTAGTTAAAGAAATCTATCCATTTATCATTGAAATTCATGAAATCATTTCAATGACGAGGCGAGAATAACTACAAGAGAATTTGTTAACCTTGAAAGGATGTGCCCCTACGCTTTACGATGTAAACCAAGTGTACACCGCGGGCCTTGAACCATCTGAAATTAGTAGGTACATGAATTCAAAACTCTCTTTTTTAAACTTGGGGCAAAGTTATGATTCAAAATAAAACAGTTTTTGGTAAAGCTGTGAGTTTGTTAATCTTGACCATAAAATATGCTTCAATTGTTGTCACCAGGAATATAAATAAAATCAAGTTTATTAGCTCAACTGGTGAGGCAGAAAGCTTATTGCCAATGTTCGAAACGTTGGCTATGAGCTTTCTGCCCCACCAGTTGAGCTAATAAACTTGATTTTATTTTAATACAATATGTTTTCCAACGATTTTCAGTTATTCATCAGAGGCATGACTATTTGATGTTTCTCACACTCTTTTTTCAAAATTGTATAAACTATTGTAATAATTTAAATGTCTAGAAAAGATGTCTATAAAATGTCAATCAAAATTTTTACAACTCCGCTCATGATTTCTGCTTCTTAAAACCAATCACTGTTTCATCTTACGAGCGATATTGAAATTTATCCTATAGGATAACCCAACTTTTTTCCTACCGCAACAAAACAATTTTTACAGTAAGGTAATTAAGTACTGCAAGTATAAATATCATTCGCAGCAGCAAAGTTGCAGGAATAAATAAACCACAGCACTCGCACAAAAATAAATGATTTCCCACAAAGTCATTTTTCAAGATCGTGGCAAAACAAATCCGAAAAACAACATCGCCTTGTTTGATTGATTGTTGACTGTAACTGCGAAAAAACAGACCAAACAAGCACTGCAGTAGATGCAGAAAAAGTAAAACCGCATTTTCGTTACATACCGTATTTATCGAAAAAATACCGTATGCTTACTTCCGTTCCGTACTTTTCACAAAAATTTAACCGCACCGTAACAACTCTTGGCTTCCAGTCAAAATAAAGCAACGGTTGAATAATCTTTGTAGGCAAATTTGTTCCCGGGGTAAGACCGGAGCCGCAACTACGGGGGGCCTTGGAAGTGGCGCCCCCCAAACACAAGTTTCGCCTCCCCAAACCCAAAGCGGCAATAGGAGAAAATAGTGGTAAGTATTCTAAGCGCCCCCCATGAAAGAAATTTTGCCGCCCTAGAACAACTCTTTTGTTGCGACACTGAATAAGAGTCAGTCATTTTCCAAGTTTTTCGGTTGATGTTTGATTTTTTTTCAATTTTTTGATGCTTGTTTGAAGCCACTTATCTCTTGGTATTAACCAACAAGCAGTAAAATTAGTGGACAAGAATTCGCAAAAATCCACAAAAACATTGGATCACTGGAAACTCTTAATCAGGTGAGGACTCCTTTAAGCATGAAGTAGACATTGCAATGAAACGTGTGTAGTTCGTCCGATAATAAGCGACTAACGCTGTCCGGTGACAAGACAAATATGCACCACAACAAGTCAACAACACTAAGCAGAAAAATTGCAGTAAAAAAGCGCATTACCCCAACGCGCACCAATTTGACCAATGCGCAACAACAACAATTTGACTGGATTTGAGTTGGACCCATAAATGCGATCAGCGTCGTCGCAAAAAACATTTTTGTAGGATTTCTCTCGGTTACGCTTGCCACTATTCCCTTTAATATCTTAACAGATTTAGAGCATAACTTATAAAGTGATTCTGGTAGACTTTCCAGTTTTGAAAATGAAAACGATTTTAACTTTTTGTATTGATATTTATTACTCAAATCTACTTCATTTCACAAGCAATCATCATTTTCTGAATCTATTCTGAATGGCAGAAGCTATTTCCTTTATCGCTTCATTATTTTTGTATCTTGCCAACTGCAGTTATACCTTTTTCATAAGAACAATTTTATAAGATCTCGAGACTCATTGTTGCTCAAAATTTAAGAACAAAATAAAAACAATACCAGCCTCAGGAGTAAAAAAACTTAAGAACTAACAAAAACAGACACATTTCAAATTAAAAAAAAAACTTAGTTCTGTACTGATTCAAAACAATGAAATTTTACTGATTTTCTAGTATTTGCAAAAAAAAAAAAATGCAACGATTTCAAGATTATCAAGTGCTTTTGCGCATTGCGCAGGCAATCGAGAAATTTTTTGACTGTTATTCAAATTAAAAGAACTCGTTTTTTCGTTTTTGTTATTTTACGAAGCAGCAACAACAGTAAAAAAGCGTTTACTCAAGCTGACAGAGCATACAGAATCGAACAATTTTACAAACATGGTCGCTAATATTAACATCGATGCTTTCAAATTTAAGAACAAATGAGACTAAAAATTTGCAAAAAATTAAGAAGAGCCAGCCTCAACTCAAAATTTACTGATTCTTGTTATAAAAAAAAGTGTATTGTACTTTTCAACATTTTAACTAATGTCTTTTCAATTTTTTTTTTCATGTTAACTAATGTCTTAACATTTTTTCGTAGTCTGACACTATTATTTTTAAATTTTTACCGCAGCATCAAAATTATCGTCCTTACAACGACCCACAAGCACAAACCGATATTCTTGACTGAACTACTACCATTGCAAAGCGCATGCATGCGAATGCGACGAAGTCTTTATTTTACAATAACGTACGATAAAATCGGCCAGTTAGAAACGTTCACTAGAAAGAAAAAAAGACACAAAACGTGACAAAGCAAGACTCGTGTTTTTGGGGCTCGTGTTTTTAGGACTCGTGTACGGAATCCCAGCCGTGGCCCTCCCCTAAGCAATAACAGCACTGTTTAAACTGTAAAAAGTAGAAAATTTTAGATTGAACGTTCGTTTACCTTTCTTTATGAATCTACGATAGAATTAATGAAGTAAACCTAAAATGCGATTAGAAGTTAATTATATTGAAATATACTGCAGCGTCCATAATAACAATCTATTTTTTTAAACTTTCATGCAATCAACCAACGTCTAAACTCCTTTATATTCAAGAGAGTACATTTTTTTCCAAAATCGAAAACAACTAATAAACTACACTTCCTGGGAACAGGTCTCATTGTTACTGCTTTTGCAGACTATCTGCATATTTTTTGTGTTAACTAGTTCACAGCAACTTTACTACAGTAACTCTTAAATTTAAGCAAAAAAAACTACCAAATATCAACCCACTTTATTATCACGAGAATACATAACCAATAAAACTACGGTACTTTATAAAAAAAAATTCAGAAGTTACATAGCAGACTTGAAACATAAAGTTGTTTTTTTTTCACGGCTGTGAGGTAGCACTTACCTCACATATCTGCTTTCCCATTAGGCTAGTGTTTCATCAGCATCTGAATTCACACATAGCCTATCCTGGCATCCCACCCGAACCTTTAAACCACACACGAAGGCAGTTTCTACACTTGCCATCGTACCCTCTTCTTAGATTACTCTGATCTAAGTCTGACAACAAGGTCACCAGAAAGAGGATTCTCGACCAGTATCACACTGGCACTTCACTTAGCTCAACCGCATTGCGCTAGCATCACTAAGCATGGACACCATATATGACATCACATTAGCAATTTACCACAATAGTACGCTATATGCATATTTCAAACTTGTTTGTTATCATCAGGCGTACATAACTGTGTAAATGCCTATTACAAATTTTGAACCCCAAAAGCCAAAATTAACCTACTTGTCGGTAACCGGTAAAGCAAATTGCTATATACAACGCCAGTCAACGCTTATTTTTGATGGCATTTGTAAACACATGAAGTTTGAAAGCAAATTAACACAAAGTTATTGAAGTTAGTGACACAATATTCGAAAAGGGTGCGTTTAAATTCTTGATCTGACTATCAACAAGCATAATAACAGAACTTTCAAAATTTGCTTTAACAGAATTTGGTGAGAAATGTAAAGCTTAACAAAGTTCAGTAAAAGTTCGATACTGTAGCAAAGTTCCTGGATATCGCTAGCGATGTCCCGTTCTAGTTTTGAAATATGTGGAAAAAACTATGGTATTTTTTGTGCCACGTTGAAATTTTTCGTACACTTAACGAACTTGCTGAGCTTTACCAACTTAACTAACTGATGTTCGCCGAAAACGCTCTGGCTTTATATTACCTTCCTTTTTTCTTTCGAGATTTCTGCGATGCGTCATAATTTGTTCATTCTGCATAAGAGATCCTATCGATTTTTGTCTTAAACGACATTTGTCAAACACTTTGTTATAAACGTTTGTCATGAGCTTTTGTCCGTCTTGGTAAAAATCGATTATGCTTATATGCAATATATGGTATATCGTGACGAGATAGTCTGATTTTAGCGATTATAGCTGATCGAGTACCCGTTTTCTAACTTTGATAGTGTTTGATAGTCGCACCAAATGATAGTCTTAGAGAGATAAAATAAATTTCTACAGTATCCGTTTTTCGTACGTTTTCGTCCGTTTTTTTACGTTTTTGCTTCTTCTTGAAAAAGTATGCGCTTTTTCATCCGCATTTTTATAAGTCCATATCCGCACTAAGTAGACTGTTATATATAGATAAAAATTTTGTTCAAAAATTTTTTGAATGAACGATAAGAGCGATATATTTCAAAATAGTGCTGTACCCCTTTGCAAAAAATTTTTTTCGGAAAACTTTTGTCCAGTATGAGACTGTCTGGTTAGTGCGGATATGGGCATATGAAAATGCGGATGAAAAAGCGCATACTTTGTCAAGGAGAAGCAAAAACGTAAAAAAACGGACGAACACGTACGAAAAACGGATACTGTGTAAATTCACCTATAGTCGCACTTTTGATAGTCGCACCAATATTTGAAACGGCATGCAACATGCGGTGTGACGTAAACCCTTGTGCAAAATAATCCGAACTCTTGCAAAAAAGGTCAATTCTTAGTTTCAGACATGTTAAAACTACGAAACAATCAAGCAATCATTGTTCCGGTGGAGGGCATGATGAACACCAAAGCTTACTAGCAAATTATCGAAAGAAAAGTCTGCACAGAATTGTCCGACCTCAACCCACGTGCAATTTTTCAACAAGACTCTGCACCCTGCCACAAGGCTAAAATCATAAACAAATACTTCAAAAAATGAAAACAACGGTCTTGGATTGGCCAAGGAACTCATCAGATTTAAAATCCAATTGAAAATTTGTGATCCACCGTTAAAATCGCCTACGAAAGATTGATTACACCGATGAAATCAACCTCATTTAGTCTGCAACACATGTATGGTTCCATGATGAGGAAATCAAGCAAATCTGCAAAAAATAGGTTCAATCTATGAAACGAGTGAAATTAGTGTCAGATAATAAAGGTGCCTAAATATTAGTTACTGATTGTTTCGTACAGTAGTTTTTAGCTTTTGATTGTTTTGTAGTTTTGTTTTTTGCAAGTTTTACGTTTGCTTTGTTTCACTTATCTTTAATGCCTACCCATCCTGAGAATTAGACTATCTAGCTTCTAATTGATTTGCCAAGGGTGTAACTGGAGTGCAGACTAAGCGCAATTCATTCACAATGGTGGGGTCTTTACTTGATGATTCAAGTTTACTTGATGTTTGACTTCGTATCACGTGAATGCAACTTATTGTTTGTTGGCTATCTGCACAATTTGCACTTGCACGAGGTATAACGTGAATAGCAAGAGGAACGGCAACTGCCTGAAAATCGAGACATTCAAAACAGGAAGTCACATTTAGCTCAACCAATTATTCAACTATTCGATTTTCATGATTATGGGGTATTTGCGATGTATTCATAACTAACGAACACGAAATATAAATAGCACATACTTCGACTGAACAAACCAATTTATTCAACATAACTTAGAATTCAAACTCCATTCTTGTAATGTTGCTCATAAATATATGATATTATACACTGTTTTGTGTTTTCAGATGTTATAGCTTATAAGCATTCTAATATGCTATTTTGGAGACTTCGTGATAGCAGCCTAAGTGTTTTGCGACAATTATGATCGTGGGATTTCGATGAATAAAATAGGATCCGTAACAATATGTGAAAACAAGATTATTTATTCATAAACTGATAAACTGGAAAAAGATAAATGTTTTGAAGATTTTTATCACTGGTGATATTTGTCATTTTGGCCTTGCTAGCCTTACTAAACAAAGAGCTCTGAAATTAGGCGAAACAGCTGTCTAAGGCATGCTATTGAAAATTATTTTGAATTGAGCTAGTATATCTCTTGTAATATTGTGATTACTCAAAAATGGAAAAATTATATTCTGTTTGGATCTGGTTAATTTACGATTCTGTGCCTTTCTACGCTCATGTTCACGCCTTTGATACCAGCCATAATGACGAGAAATAAAAGACAAAAGTTGATTCCGAAACAGTATGTCTTAGGCTGTTAATCAAAGGTTAGATTCTGCCTCTAAGACTCTGGATACTGCTAATAGCTTAATTTTAATTTTTCAGTTCATTGTTCTCAAAAAAACAAGACGTCATGTTCTAATTTAAATATTATTCTTGTGGAGCTTTGAAAACTTCAGTTCTTTTCAAACTAACTAACTTAAAACTTTTATATTCAGTGTAAGCACTCAGCCTTTTTGAATATAATAAAACCATTAAACAACCACCCACAAATCCACAAGGAATACAATATAAAAGGGCAACGGCTGAATAAGTTTTTCCGAACCCCGAAAAAAAGATTACTTTCCCTCCATGAAACTGCAGCGTATTGATCCTAATCTAATCATCTAAAAGTTATGCTGCACGATAGTTGCGCACTTAGCGCCATCGTTTCACCTAAACTAGCTTGGTCACGTGATGTGACTGGAATGCTTAGTAATGTCACCCTGTTGATTAGAACAGCTTGCATCTCGCGAAGCAAATGAGCGTCCCCCAGCAGCAGACTGTTGCATTCCACCCTGCTGATTTGAACAGCTTGTATAAAATGAGCTTCCAAAATCGCCATTAAATGCGGGTTAGTTTATCTCATTTGTTTATCTAGATGTGCGAAAAAATGGGATTATGTGCGAAAAAATAAAAAAAGCATTTAAAACATATCTTCACCTAATTTTAACCTGATAATATTTATTCTAACTTAGCCCTAACGTCACAGTGTCACTGTTAGTGAACCATAAAGCGTGACAAAGTATGCGTGAAATACAAGCAGTAGCACGCGGCACGGTTGAAACATAAGGGTTTAGGGAGCACTTTAGTCACAGATTTTAGTGGTCGCTTGGTGGATTGTTGTACTTGTCAAATGATAGTCACACACCAAATTTTAGACAAATCCACTCAAGCTTTTCCTGCCGACTTTTGGATTAAAAATTGACACTTTTGCGCAGTTTTATGAAAACTAAATGGAAACGATACTCCATCGGCCTCACGCTCTTGCAATGCCAATTAGCCGACCGCGCACCAGATGTGTAACGTATGTTTTTAGCGCTGATTTACTTGTTCAGCTATAACTTCTTTTTTTTGTTTTCTTGTTACTCTAAATGTAATCTTTGTTATTTTTATTACCAAGATTGATTGTGATATAGCTTTGTAGTTCTTCGCACCGAAAGGGATACGATCATTCGGAGTGTAGGGATAATGGTATTTTTTTGTCCTTTGTATAATGCAGCAGTCGGTGGTCACGAATATTTTTACAAGTTTTAATAAAATGTAAAGTAATTGCCACACTTCTTCAGTTTGCATTAAGTTACATTGATATTTCAGAATTGCAATATTTTCTATAAATGTCTTGTAATTAGCAATAATGACTAAAAGAAAAAAAAAAAAAATAACCAGAAAAGACACGAAGCACGATGTGTTTGGGCAAGCATCCTCTTTCTACTCACTAACTTCCCTTAATTGGTGATGTGTTAAAAAATTGTTGGAGGTACAAATGTGAAGCTGGACGGTTTGCAGATGTGAATTATATTGTAAAGAAAGCTGCTTTAGTAGTTTCCGCAATTTGGGCTCGGGCGATTGGAGATCGGTTAATTGCTCGTTTGCTGGATCAAAAAGTTATTCAGGATAAGTTGAAACGACTGTACAGAAAAGAACTGATTGTTATCACAAATAAGCAAAATCTTTGGAAGTTGAACGAATTCAAAATAGAAATGAATAAATTCTTTGACAAATGTAGTTGCATGTGTCCATCTGCCTCTTGTTTCCGAGTAAATTGCATAACAAAGAATTGTGATGGATTACACTTGGCTTGTAAGTGTGAAGTGAAGATTCCTTATCGTGAAATCCCATTCTTGCTTGACCAGCGTGGTGCTTGAAAGATGGTAATATCTGATATCGACAAGGATGTTACCAAGATGTGGGCTCGAGCGACAGCATGAGACGAGGCCATGGAGGTGGCTGTTGAAATCGAAAAAGGTCAAGCTGGGTTCAGGAAGGAGCAAGAGCAGCTTGATTTCTCTGATTTCAGTGCTAAAGATGCAGGCAACAACGAAAAGAACAAACTGAACGAACATTATATTTAAACGACCATATCAGACAACAGTTCCAAAAGAAACTTGTCAAAACTTTCTAATCTTGCTTCAGTCTGCGATAGGTATGGTGTGTCAAATAATGCCGGTGATAGCTTTGGCCACACTGGTTGATTACGGTATAATAACCAAAGTGGATACAAGTCAATTTATTAGACCACAGAAAGTGGGAGTCGAGAGAAGGCGATGCAAAGAAGCGAGGCGAGAAGCAGAGTTTGGGAATTTAAAGAAACTTTCATCTTCATATTTTGATGGAAAGAAATCCATGACCAGAGTTCTTGTAAAAAACAATAAAAATACGTACATGGTAGATGGCCCGCACAACACTTTTGTATCCTTGCAGTGGCTGAAACATTTGAACAACACCGAGATGAACATTGTAAAAGAGGTGGTGCAAAGAAACGCTTTTTTTGCTCGTTTGGACCAACTCCTACTTGTTATGTGTACAGATAAAGATGTAATAAAGTCAGAAAGCTACGGGCTTACTGCATATCGAGCACTGAAGATAAAAAATTGGCTAATCTTAAAGCGGATGATGAGATGCCCAACATTGATGAAGAACTTTTAATACCGACTGATG
The DNA here is from genome assembly GCA_963965965.1 of Trididemnum nubilum. Lineage (NCBI taxonomy): Eukaryota > Metazoa > Chordata > Ascidiacea > Aplousobranchia > Didemnidae > Trididemnum > Trididemnum nubilum. Next base: position 34,882,934 of record OZ014476.1, on the reverse strand, counting down.
ACGAAGTGGATGAAGATGCAGATGCGACAGAAAAATCGCGTAAAAAGGCGTCCAAAACATTACTAAAGTAATCCAGCCAACGCTGAAGTTCCATGCAACAAATTACTACCACATGATTGACTGGACACTAAATTGAAAACTCAGCCTCTTTTTTTGACATCCCGAAGTGATGAAGAAGTTTTACATATCTTCGAAGAACCTCTAAACGTTCCAAAATAGTCAAATCACACTCACACAGTTGAAAAAAGAATCCAGGTCATGGCTGAAGCTTGCACGGAGGTGGCTGGTTATAAGGCAAGAGATGGCTACATCACAAAGCGACGTAGTAGCAGACGCATTATGCCTACGTTTTGTAACAAGAATCAGTTTAACTTTAGTTATCAATAGCTAAACAATAAAAAGTAGTCATCGTAAGACGCAGTGTTTAAAGAAAATGTCTTTTCTTGATTAAAAATCGGTTAAGTAAATAAAACTGCATTTGTTAAAAATCGACTTTAAACAAAGGCTTCCTAAGAAATTTGGTAGCCTCACAACTTTCTCTCAAAAAGTTTTTGGACGGCACTCTTCGATAACGATGCAGTGGGCAGGATGTTTCATACACGATCTTGAATTTTATACTTGTGGTAAATCGAAATTGAAATGCGTTTTGGTAAAAAAAAGTGTTCCATTTTATGATTTATTAATGAGTTGTATCAAATATAATGTATGTATACTGTAATGTAAAATTAGCCAAAAATTGTCCTAAGAAGTCGGTAGGGAAGATGAACTTATTTTGATGCGAAATTCGGCAAAAACGCTTTTCTTATATATAGCAACAACCCAACAAGCGACCGTAGTGAAATTCAAAGTTTGGTATTTTTTCAATGCACCCTATAGGGGTTGAAATATTCTAGAGAGTAAGTTTTTTCTCACGCAAAATTCTTTCTTACGTAAAATCAACTTTACTGAACTACGTTTAGAACTTAACTATACACTTTAAAATAGCGTCCTAATTGCGTTAAGCTTGTTTATAATTGTTGGTGGGCAGCTCTATGATACATCACTTTTGAATTTTGTCGTGTTTCACGAACTTGAACAGGTTTTTGGTTGAAAGGAGTAAAGCATCCAGTTGGGATTATGTGCGAAAAAATGAAAAAGCATTGAAAACACATCTTCACCAAATTTTAACTTTTTATGACCAGTCATTTACAAGATATTTCATTTTAAAGTTAGGGAGATCTATCCTGCAGCGGTGCCAGTTAAAATTTTACTTTTTCTTAAATAATCAGGTAACTTTCACAAATTTTTTGAAAGAGCATGACTGCAAGGCTTCTATAATGGGTTACTTTAACTTTTGGTCATATTTTTACTTGATGCATCAACTTCTTGAACTCAAGCTTAGACCAATCCTAACCGGTTTGTCTTTTTTTTTTGTGTTGACGGAATAAAGCATATTGCTATGCATGCTAAGGAGATCGTCCAGGACGATCACCGCGAAACAATGCAAACATTCGCCGACAATAGAGCGTCCGTTAGGAACTCACTGATTCTGGTGCAGCTCGAGAACTAGGAGATAGCGAACAATTTCAGTCACGTTAAGGAGCAGAAAAGTATTTGGTGGTAACGGATTATTTTGTTGGTTCAGCTTATAGCGGCAACTTTTTTTCGTCTTTCTGTAACGTACTAAATCACAGCAATTTTGTGTGCACCGAAAGGTCATAGCAATTTTGCGATGTTTTGGTGAATACAATAAATGCTTTGACGCTTTGGTAGCGAATTGGCTTTCAAATCTGTTATTAAACTCTAGCTAGGTGCATAATCTCCCATAAACCATGATTTAATTAGTCAATAACTTGTAAAAACCAAAACATTCACTTACAAACTGACCACTTAACCATTTAATTTAGTTCTTTTGATCTTGTAGCGATCGGAAATAAAAAAAAACGAGCTTTGGCGACCAGATTCCGCCCAAACACGATACTTGTGTTTGCTCCTGATGTCAATCATCACTAAAATATGGTATCCAATGAATGATAGGTCTATTGACTACTTAAAATACGTTGTTTTTTTACCGTACGGGGGCATGTTTTTGCTTCTCTTCTGAATCGCACTAACTAGCTATTTCCAACTTTGCCTTTTCTCTACACAAAAAATTAATCATTTTGATGTCGTATTAACAATGCTATCATTTTTCGCCTAATTCCTGTTGCTTAAAAACAGTATTTCTTTAGTATCGTTGAATATTATCATTTTTTGGTGTTTGCCATATCATCATATTATCTTTCAAACTTAATCAAACAACGAAGAAAAAAAAAACTAAAGCTTTCGCGCACAACACTTCTTTAGTAGACTGCTGTTAATGGCACCACATCGCAAAAGATATTTCAGAACAACACGCTTTTTTTCTCGCGGTTTGGCACTTGTTCTTTACATAAATAGGTGATTTCCGAAAAGGTGGTTTCCCGTATTTCATGCGTCACATAGAGTAATGAACTTTTTGAATTATTATTTAACCAAATAGGCAAATACAATACAGTCAAACTACTGCAGAGCATATTTATTGAGAATTTCTTTAAACGTTTGTCAATCTTATTTAAGTAGAATAAATTTGGAATTTAAAACTCATTTTCTTATTCAAAATTCTATCCAAATAAGTTTGACAATGGTTTCAATAAATCAACCTAAACGTCTCAATAATCATGTTTAACAGAATTTTGGCTGCATTGTTTTTGATTAAGTAATCAAACGCATGAGCAACATTATGTCGTTCTGAACACCCATTTTCCTATGTTTTTCAACCAGTCAATACGATTTTACCAGACATCAAACTTTTTCAATGCAGTAATCTTCTAAAAAAGTATCACAGTATTGAAACATATTCTCTTTATTGGAACGAACGACGCTCGCGTCGCGTGTTGCTCTGTTTTTACTCGGCCATTTTCCAACTAACGTGTGCGAAATTTCACACTTTTGCTTATAACTCGAGAACAGTTAGGTCTAGCTACACGAAATTTTGACAGCAGTTTGAGATTAATGAGTTATACGTTTGTACCAAATTTTGAGGCAATAGGTCTCGTGACTTCGGTTTTAAAACCCGAAAACCGCCCCGCAAATTTGGCGTACAAAGCGTTCTCATTCAAAAACGGCCTAAGTACGGCAAAAAATATTTCACATGGTTATATGTCTTAGGATACCCTTTCATTCCAACCTACCCACTTTTGGCCACGATGAGGTTTTTTCCTTTTTTTTCCTTTTTTTTTCTTTTTTTTCTTTTTTTTTCCTTTTTTTTTCTTCCTAATTTTTGTACGCTCTTCTTCTCCTAAACCACAAAACATGGACATTTAATTTTTGTGTAAAGTTGTTGAGCCGCAAACGCAATTTTTTCTCCTGAAATTTTTTTTGGCAACTCCACCGGGAACCCCCCAAAATGGGGCCCCAAAAAATCAATATTTTAACTGCTCAAGCTAGGGTGCTAGTTTTCTTTTGATATCAGCAGATACTTAACAGACAAATATTTTGACATAGTTTGGAGGTGCAATCCCTCGGAGACCCCCAAAATAGACCCCCAAAAATCAATTTTTTGAACGGCTCAAGCTTAGGTGCCAGTTTGTATTGATATCAGCAGATACTCAACAGACAAATATTTTGACATAGTTTGGCGGTGCCATCTGGTACCTCCCAAATGGAACCCCAAAAATAAATTTTTTGAACGGCTCAAGCTAGGGTGCCAGTTTGTTTTGATATCAGCAGATATTTAACAGACAAATATTTTGGCATGGTTTGGGAGTGCCACCCCCTCGGGGACCCCCCAATGCACCCCCCAAAAATCAATTTTTTGAATGGCTCAAGCTATGGTGCCAATATTTTATGATATCAGCAGATATTTTAGCGGACAAATATTTTGGCATAGTTTTGGGGCTATCTCTCCAAGAACTCCCCCCCGCAAATAAACCCCCCAAAATTCAATTTTTCGAATGGCTAAAGCTGGGAAGCTAATTGTTTTTAATATTATTACATATTAAACAATTATTTTGACATAGTTTAAGAGTACCACTCCCATGGGAAACCGATAATTGGACCACTTCTAAATCAATTTCTTTAAATCTTTTGTTAGAGAGCTAATTGTTTTTAATATTAAGTCTGTAAAAAATAAATATTTTGGCATGGTTAAGAGGTGACAACCTTCCCCAGAAACCCCTCAAACACATAGATTCCCCAAATCTTTACTTTTCATTTAAGCTAAAATAGTTTTTTAAAAGATATTTGTAAGACAAAGAATTAAAAATACAAATAGTCGTCAGTTCGACATAGAAGTTTAGAATTGTTGTTATTAAGGCAAAAACATAGATCTGGGACCAATACAATGCAGAGTGTCTTATGAATATAAGTAATATGTACTAGACATTACACGATGGCTTTGTACGCATTTTGAATTTACGCTTGACCTACGATATATGTATTTATAATACTGATGATGGAAGCTTTAATATACAAATTGTTGTTAATCACTTAAGATTTGGTTTAGCACGTAATTTGATATGATAGAATTTTCACTGCGCTACCAAGATTTTTCTATTTGTTCAACCTACATTTGGGTCGCCATCCATGCTTTGAGAAACGCTGGCTTAACCTGTCGGTTTTGTTTTTTTTAGAATCAGAAAAGATGACGTTGATATTTTTTGACATTGTTTGAAATTTCTACTTTTCTGGAGGTTCCATAATCAGATACTTTTGAATAATTGCTGATTTTACAGTAGATGAAAAGTACTTTTGAGCGTCACAGCATTAGCTACGCGTCCGTCGTTCACTGGATTTGCTAGCAAACTCCTGTCTAGTTTTACATGAACAATATTTCATAAAAGCACAAAACTAAATTTGCTTAAAATTTAAGAACAATGCCAGCCTTAGTATAACAAATCAACTGGGAACTGAGCCAGTTTCAAAAAAAACAAACTTAATTTCTGTTTTGCATACCATACTGCGACGAAATAACCACTGTTTAGCAGTTATATTTGGTGAACAACAGTTTGCAATTATAATCAATATGAAAAAAGACAACTGTTAACCTAGCAATGAGTTTTGTGTCACTGTCACAAATTTTAAATATCTTTATTGTGGTTATTTGCAGCGCCTTAATTCAGCTTTGCTGGTTTAATAATAGTTTTGCCGCTTTTTTAAGTTGAAATGCTCAAGATAATTCATTCAGACCAATCGAAAACGGATCGCACGAACTATTCTGTACCAAGGCCGCTAACATTCATTCCCGGGAGGATTAGATCACCATCTTCATCGTGATGAAGTGTAAAAGGGCTAATGGGGTGCCTCCCCAACCCTAAACTTTTCCCGTCTCTGGCCACGCCTTTCTGCAGATGGACGAAGCAATTTGCGTGCAAGATGACGCAACAGGATCGGAACAAAGTAAAGACACAGTCAGACAGCGAGACGACTCACTTTCCCACAGCAGCCACATTGTGGCAATGTAAACAGGGACTACATTTCGGATAGCGAGTAACGACTCCCATGCCTCGTCGTCTTCAAATGAAACGGCTCCCCTCTTGGATGATAAAGTGTCCTCATTTAAATGATCCCGGAAGAGTCGCGAAATTAATCTTGCTGGAGTACAATCTCTCCAAGTATAGTCCACGCCGACTAAATCAGAGAACAAGCAAGATATTAATTGACCAATGGAAAATGGCATTTGAGAGTTCTGTAAGCCTCTGAAATTACAGAAAGCAGCAACACCAATCGTAAACTGAACAACTATGACTTTAAGATGGCTAAGAAAACAAATCTCTCGGAGCAAAGTCGCTCCACCAAAACTTAAAACTCACGACCGATTTCCGTCGCGCTCTGAGGCTTCACAAGCCAATCACAGACATACAATCTAGGCTAAACTGCATGTCTTAACTTACAGTTATACAATAATTCACGACCAATTTCCGTCTACTAGTTTTTTGGGTTGTGGTCTAGTGTTTTGGGTTCCAGATATTAGCTTCCCAAAAGTTAGTTCAATCATCTTTGTGCATTGCTAATCTCTTTCCACGTCTTGAAAGCTCTGCATTACTTTTTACTAAAATAAGCCTAAAATTAAGTTTATTTTTGCAAAAAAAATGCAAAATCTTCGAGTACTGGAGGCTTTGCCCTTCTTGCGTATGTTTTCCCTAATTGCAAATTTTTGGTCAATTGCCTGCTCACCGCTGCATAGAAGATCTACAACGACGACTTGATAATCAGAGACCAAACGAGGTAAACCGAAAGCTAAATTCTTATTCACAGCGCTCTTTCTTGTTCAGCATAAACAATCAACGGCAAACGAACTGCATAAGATTGGAACCCGTTACTAACTAAGTTCAATTAAGTGTTATAAGCGAAATTTTTGGCGTTATATTTCCGATTCGTGGCACTTTTTGCTGATACTGTACTTGCACTGTGGAAGTCAGACTGATCAGCCTTTACTGATGATAACCACTTTGTGCACGTGGGCACTCATTTTTTTCAGAGGGCTATAAGCCAATGTAACCACCAGTCAATCTTCAAAATTACGAGATACGTTACGCAGAAAGTCACAAGTATGGGGCGCCGTTTGGAAAAATATTATTTGTTTTGTAACACCGATTTTTTGAGCTTATACGACAAAATACACTTAAAGTTGAAATAAGAAAGCTTGCAAAATATATCGTCAATTTCCGATATATATATTGGAAGGTTCCGATATATGTATGACAAAATTAATTACACCTTAAGTAGGAACAAAAAAACCTACAAGATATATTGTAAATTTCCGATATATATCGGAAGTTTCCGATATATATATGCGACAAAATACGCTCTACGTTGGAACAAGAAGCGTGCATTTCTTGATTTGAATAGGAGCGTCATTTTTGCTCAAAATCTAAAATAAGCCAAACTTGGTTATTCTAGCCAAGGCAAACTTGGTTAATTACTATGTGATTACAACCAAGTACCTTAATTGTTCATTTTGTCCCATGAGAGCCAAAAGGTCGTAAGTGACATTTTGATAGTTTTGAATAAATCGAGTTTAAAGATTTGATAGGCCCTGAAAAATCAGGTTTTAATGCAATTCGTTTGAATAGTTGCATATGCCACATAAACATGAAGCTCTACAAAATAAGATGGCAGAGTTGATGGTTCGAGCCCCTGTCAAGGCAAAATTTCACTTACGACCTTTTGGCTCTCAGCTTTTTATTAAAAACCATTACTTTTTTCACTTACGACCCTATATCATTTTACTAAAATATTGTGTTTCATGTAATTTTTTGCACTCAACTTGTAACCAAAAGGTTATTTAGAGGGGGAGTTGTGCTATTTCTATCTTTTTGTTGTACAATGATTAAAAAATGGTGTAAGTTTAATTGCGAAAATTGAAGTGAATAAACTGATAAAGCTTAGATGTGTCAATGGTCATCATTATCATCAACTGATAGTTACCTCAATTGCATTTCGAAGAGGAGCAGGTTGGAGATGTTTTAATCCTTAAGCCAAGCTTTTTGTTATCTTGAAACTTACAAGTTTAGGCAATAAATGACAAATGTCAGCTACTCTGTACGATACATCAAATAGCGTTTTTATGGAACATTGTCATAGCACAAATCATGTATGGGCGGACAAAAATGCTGTGCTTCCTAGTAGTACTGCAACTATGTTATACATTTTCTTCGGGTAATATGAACTATGCTGAGTAGTGCGCTATCTACAATGAGTTTGTGCTATGAAATAAGTGGCACCATTTGCCCCCCTGCTTTGTCACTAGTTATTGTGCAATGCTCCTCATGTTTAGGCCACTAGTAATAAAAGCTTTAACATCAATAGCCACGCAGTTATTGAAACAGAATAAACAAAAGTTGAAAAGGCCCATGGTAAGAGTCCTTAACTTTTATAAAATTTTAACTTTTTAAACAAATAATAAGATGAGGCAGATTGCAGGATATTTTCAGCAAAATAGGTAATAGAAGTTGCGAATGACTATAAATAGCGGAACAAAATACTCATAGAAAAAGGCTATTGCACCACAAAATTTTATCTAGCTTTTTATTAATGCAGCCAAATCTAACTTAAACTCAAATCTTTACTCTTAAGCCTAAAACTAACTCTAAACCCTTGAAAAGGTAAATAAAAAATACGCGGATGAATATTTCTCATTTTTGTCTAATTAACTCCCAAAAAATTTTGGTGCAATGGTATCACCTCGACTTATACTGCATATTGTACCTTGGTTTTATACTGTAAGTAACGCAAACATTGATTATTCTAGAATAGTGCATGCTGCCCAGTAGTTCAATTGCATATTCGATATGTTTGTGCTGGTTAAAGACGATGTGATGTGTCCATAGCAAAAATTTAGCATGAATTTGAACAAAATAGCAATAACATTTAAAATTACTAAAAAATCTTTTGAGATTTTTATTAGAATGCTGGGGGGTTGAGTCAAAAGTCCATAAAAAAGTTTTTGATGGGGTATAGTGCTGTCCAAAGAAGTCGTTCAAGAAGATGATCCAGATTTTGCAATGAGAGATTACTGGAGCTGAAAAAAAAAACTTCGCAATTGATGGTCTTTCAATCCGTTCTCGATTTCAAAATCAAAGTGGTCCAACCCAAAACAGTGCGGTACCACTCTGTCCGTTACGGCTCCCCAGACCTTTGGCTTTGCTCCCAAACTACGCTATTCGATGCCAAAAGGTACAAAAAATCCGATTCTTGGTTATTTGCTTCATTGAATATAATTACTCGATTTTGTTGACTTCTAACAATTTTATGTTAACTCGAGCAGTGGGGCAGAACTATTTTTCAGGAAGGGACGTTGTTGATAAAAAAATGGTAAGGCCAAAAAACTTAGTTGAGTTTTTTCGATTGCACAACCCATGCTGATATTTCAGTGCTTACTTACGTAGGTGGTAAGATACACTAAATAATACTGTATGGTTGGCTGAGTTGTATTAAAAGATGAGGATCTAATTCCCCTAGCTATCCCTCAATTTAAATCACGACGATTTTGCAAAAAAACAAAAATAAACAACCGCAAATTCAGCTGTAAATTGCCAAACAACGTGATTTTACCATTCTACAAAGTGTCACTTACGACCTTTTGGTTCTCGGTCAGTGTCACTTACGACCTTTTGGCACTCAACACTTGAGCCAAATTTCACTTGCGACCTTTTGTCACTGATGAATATTTCAACGAATTCTCAGCCGATTGCAACCAAAGTTTGTCAGCGCATGGAGGCACTAAAGAGCACCCTTTTTATGCAAAAAAACGATTTTTTGAAAATTGTCACTTACGACCTTATGGCTCTCATGGGACAATAGGCAATCTGCAAGGTTAAGTTGAACAACACCGGCAAAAAAAACCGAAATTAACGCATTGTAGTTCTACAGAGTGAAGACATTATTGCTTTCAAGAATGTACCCCAACCAAGGTAGTAAGTATTCAATTTTTAACAGCATATTAAATCTAACCAAGCGACACTCATCCATTCAACTGCCAAAGCAAATCTAGAAACCGTCTTATACAACCCAATTTTATTGAAGACAGTACGAAAGTCAAACCAAAAGTACAGAACCAGAGCAGTCACTCATAAATTGAAAGATACTAGCAACCAGTTCTCCTTCAAATCATCATTATATACCTTGCCACTGACTATATGTAGTAATGCTTGTAATTAGCCAGTGCACCCTCACTTTCAGACACACTATTCGATCCACATATATCCCCGTAGTAATACAGGCATTTCCAACATTTACGTTATCAACCACACAAGTGACTGAAATTGTAAAAGTAAACTTTAAACCAGAATCTAAATAACTTAAAATTGCCAAAACTTCCAAAAGGGTTGGAATATGGAGCCCCAACTAAAAGTCCCAGTAAATTCAGAAAAAATCCCACTTTGATCTGTCGTTTCTTGGAAGCAAAATCCACGTACTGACAACTAAAACCAGTTAAGCTAATTGTTGACATAAAAGAATTTCATTTATTACTTCAAAAATTTTTAGCACCTTTCACCGTTCAGTTAAATGCGAAATGTGATATAACAAGTTATATAGCAAACAGGTAATTATGATAAATGTCAAAAAGCAAGTGACGTCATAAACAAAAAATATAAGAAAACTTACGTAATTTAGCCAATGAGAACATCGAAACACCAAATGACGGTGTTAAAAAAAAAACAAAACAATATACAGTATTGCAGTATAAAATAAATAGTAAAGATAAAATATTCAGCAAAATTGCGATAATACTATAGAAGATTAGAAAGAAGGAAGTGCAGTATAATAAAGCAATAAGCAATAAAATAATCAGTTATTGAAAACATAGAGAGGCAGAGAAGAGTCATCAACGTTAATATTTGGCCTACGCTCAGGGGCGTATTTAGGGGGGGTTCATTGGGCCATGGCCCCCCTTTGTGTGGCCAGGATTGCAAAATTGCATAGAAAAGTAAGCAAAATTGAGGCATGCCCCCCCCCCCCTTTGCAAGTCGGGCAGCAGGCTTTGGGCTCAAAATGGGAGAAAAATGGGACGAAATTTGAGTGCAGACTTTTTTTTTTAGAAAAATGGGACGAAATTTGAGTATGACAATTTCAAATTCTGATCTATGTTCCTCTCAAATTTTCTGAAGTTTCTGCCCCCTCCCCCTTTTCAAAATTCTGCGTACGCTACTGCCTGCGCTGGTGAATTAAAATAATTTCTTTGACCAATAGTTCTTTCAAATTTGAAGCCGATGCTAAAACCTCAGGATGTTCAAAATCAATGGTACGCAAAAATCAAAAATTTTAGTTTTCTTTAATTTTTTATCTTTGCTTATGCACAGGTGGAGCAGAAAAACTTAGCATATTTTAAAACCTAACTCGGGCAATGCTGTCTCAGTTATCTACATAGCTGGTGAGAATTATGTCGTGATTGAGTTGCCATTTGGCGTGGAATAAGAAATTAAACAAACTAATGATTATACTGCAATTCGTTTATCTTTGAAGAGGTTGAAGTCGCGACTTGGTCTGTGCAGGAAAAATTGTGCATATGTTGCGAAAAAATTTTGTCACTCTTGGAGAAGCAGCATATTTTGCAACTAAAAAAAATTTCGGATAACATTTTCGACTGAGTAAAAAGAAACTGTGATAAAAAGTGTCACATATAATAATTTGCTGTGCTTTAATGTAAACGAGACTGCTTTACTAGTTTTGCCGCCTTTTTTGATTTGGAATGTTCGAGATAATTCTTTTCTCGTATATTCTACGATCTTCTATAATCACCGGGATATTTGTTTGTTTACGACTTTTTAATTGATACATTTAGCTTTGAACTTCGTGATGTCATAATTATGTTGCAGTTCGTTATCGTAAGCGCGTATGCTTTTTCTATTGTGACGTATTAAGAGTTTTTCTAGGATATTTAATGGCTTTTTGCCTAGTACTCGTATATATAGGCAAGTCTTTTTATTTAAATTCATTCCAAAATTCTGATGATTGGAGGATTCTAATAATTCTACATATTAGTTTTGTAGGCAGTCTTGCCAAAATTGTGTATCTGTGATTGGCTTGTGGAGCCATGGTGTGCGATTTGAATTGGTCGATCGCGATAATGTATCATGAGCGATCTAATCGCGATAAGTATAGTGTGCAATCTGAATTGGTCGATTGCGATTAGTTTTAGCGCAGCGATTTTGCTCAGAGAGAATTTGGCTTGTTTTCAATCTTAAATAGAAGTCTTACTTTAAGATTGGTGTGCTGCTTTCTGCGATTCAAGAAGCTAAAGGAACTATCAACTGCCATTTTCGATTCGTCAAATAACATCTTAGTCGTTCTCTGGTTTAAGCCGACGTGGATTATTCTACAGATTAAAGATTGTACTCTAGCCAAGTATCAACAATCGCGACAAATTAATTGTTCCAGCTTGATAATTGGCCTTTAGCAGTCAGTTTTGTGTAGTTTGTGATTTGCTGCAATTCTGTAAAAATTGCACGTTTGTAACAAGTTTTAGAGCGCCTTCCGCTCTTAATTTGCGTAATTTGCATAGGATCTAATCACGTGATGCACTCACCACACCTAGTTGCATTTTTTGGTTAGTCATTCTTAGTTTCTCGGTATACCTGCTAGCAGGGCATTTTAATTTTGACAAGTTTTTCTTTTATTGAGTTAAAAAGATCGGATTCTATACAAAAGTTAATTTGCTGTTTTGTTAGTGCTTAGTTACTGTTCTTCTGCCGTTTTGCCTAAGTTACGCTACGTTCCCACTGTGTTTGAGTTATTTTATTTGAGATCGGATCGAATTTACATTTTCATGAACAAATATATTTTTTTGGATAGAAAATTGAGTTTTTTAGCACAGTAAGACAGTGATAATCCATAGGCTCCCTTTGGATTGGAACTCCGATACTCATAATTGTAAACGGAAGACTTGAATCCGCAACATTAATTATTAACTTGTCGCAATCCTGTGACTTTATAGAAAAAATTGTTTGTTATAGAAAATAATCACTTTCAAACCTGCAATGGAGAAAATGCTTCATATGCTCAGTACCAACGTTATCTTGAGGTTTCCACGATCGCAAAACTCCACCACATAAAAAAGCATTGCACTCGGTCGACATTACTCAGGTGTTAAAATCATAAAAACAATCTGTCCTGTGCTCACATTGCTAGAGTAAAACCTCTTCTAGAATAGTCCAAGTCGACTGGAGCAGAGAACGAACAAGATATTAATTAATCAATCGAAAATTGCGGTTGATAGTTTAATAAACCTCTTGAATTGCAGAAAGCAGCAACACCATTCTAAATGAGTTGGGTGTTTAATGCAGAACGCTCAAAATAAGTAAAATCTTGGGGTTGCATTTACGAGTGACCGAAGGCAAGACGAAGAACTCGATACCCGAATAGGCAAGGCAAGTGCAGTAATGCGAGCTTTGCACTATTCGGTGGTCACGATACGAGAATTGTCGAAAAAGGCCAAGTTCTCAATTTTCAAAGCAGTTTTTGTTTCCATTCTCACTTAAGGTCATGAATCTTGGGTAATGACCGAAAGAGTGCGATCACAAGTGCATGCGTCCGAAATGAGGCTTTTACGAAGAATCGAAGGATAAACTGGCATTTTCTACCGTGTGTGGTAAACACGGACAGGTGGCAGCTCGATTCGAAAACCCATAAGGTTTGTTTACTGTCTCCTGGCCCAGAAAACTTAGTGAATAAAAGATGTAATTACAACTGCAATTTTCGAGCATTACATTAATGCGTTTAAACTTTCTTGTTTCTTCAGCAATATACAGGAAGAAATGCTTAAAAAAAAACTGCGTATTATACTGCAACACCATCTTAACCAAATGAAAACAGTTAACTACCACACAATGGGATTGAGAGCACAAAACTAATCACAATAACCTTGTCTCCGTTAATATTCACTGCACAAAGTATTTTGCTACAATATTTCACCTCAACCAACTGATATTTACCGCATAAACATTTATTTTTATAACAACCTATATTTTATCTACATCATGACTAATGCTGCCTTTCAAGCATTTTCCACAATAATATGTGAAAATTATCCCAATGTACGGCAATCGTACGTGACTATAGTGGCGTAACACGTTGTAACGTAACGAAACAGCGTTACTGTGCGTGATTTATAGAACATGACAAAACGCGTGAATTACAAACATGACGAGCAGCGTGGTTGAAACTTGTCAAAGATAAGCGGAATCTTTCCTTTGCAAAATCAGCTAAGAAACAGATCGAGGTATACATCTCTTTCTTCTTTGTTCCTTGCTCGCTTTTCCGTGAGGGTTGCGGGGGCAGCAGCTCGAGATTAAGCCGTCATACTTCACGGTCGTCCATCACATCGATCATATCGCTTGGGTGAAGTCCCAATCGATTCCATCCTTGATCTCCAAGGTAATTGATCCATCTAGTTCTAGGTCGTTCAACTGGTCTTCTCCCATTTGCTTCGGCAAGTAAAGCTTGTTTGGGGAGTCTTTCCTGAGGCATTCTGCTTACATGGCCAAACCATCTAAGCTGAGATCTTTCAATTCGGAGAAGTAACGGCTCTTTCGATGTTAAGAAATTTTCGAATCTCAGAGCTACGCACCTTGTTAAACAGTGTAACTCCTTCGATTCTTCGTAAAAGCCTCATTTCGGACGCATGCACTTGTGATCGCACTCTTTCGGTCATTACCCAAGATTCATGACCTTAAGTGAGAATGGAAACAAAAACTGCTTTGAAAATTGAGAACTTGGCCTTTTTCGACAATTCTCGTATCGTGACCACCGAATAGTGCAAAGCTCGCATTACTGCACTTGCCTTGCCTGTTCGGGTATCGAGTTCTTCGTCTTGCCTTCGGTCACTCGCAAATGCAACCCCAAGATACTTGAACTTTTCTACTTGCTTCAATGTAGTTCCATTCACTTGTAACACGCACTGATCAAGGTTTCTTGAAAGATGAAGTATCTCAGTTTTGGCCGTGTTTGTTTTCCTTTCGGGGGTGTTGCAACTGTTGCATGCATCTGCAAAGCTATTTAATGCGCGCTGGAGGCCAGATTCTGTGGAACAAAGCAGAACCAAATTATCAGCGAATAGCAGACGACTGATTTTCCAATTTCCAATCGAGGCATACTTATCAGCTTGGCTGTATTTTTTGATCCAATTCATGTAAACAATGAAAAGGAAAGGTGACAAAACGTACCCTTGCCGTAGTCCAACGCCCACATGGAATGGCTTTGATTGCTTGCCATTTACCCGAACACAAACCTCTGGTCGGCAGTAGAATGACTCATTGGCACGTAACAACTGACCATCAACGCCAAATTCCTGCAAAACCTTCCAAAGTTTATCCCAAGAAACTCGGTCATATGCTTTTTCAAGATCGACAAAGCATGCAAAGAAATCTTTGCCATACTCCCAAGATTTCTCGAAGATTTGCTTCAGAGAGAAAATTTGGTCTGTGTTGCTGCGATCCGGACGAAAATCGCACTGACCATCTTCCAGTTTTGATTCCACTATTTCTCGGCATTTCCTTTCAAGGCATTTGGCATATACTTTCCCTGGCAAACTGAGGAGTGAAATGGATCTGTACTTTGTACATTGCTTGCGATATCCTTTCTTCAATATCGGAATAATCCCACCTGTTTACCAGTCTCTGGGAGTTTTGCCAAACTTCCACGCAACTTGACACACTCGCGTTAACTAGAGAATTTCTTCTTCAGTTACCGCTTTCAACATCTCAGGTCTGATTTCAGATTTATCCCTTTAATTGCCATTGCCACTTCTGCTGCAGTGAAAACTTCCTCTACCCTAAATGTGTCACTTCGTGGAGGTAAACATCTGATACTGTATTTGGATGCAAAGTGAGAACAGTGAATATGAGAACTTCATGCGTGCCAATATATTTAATGCTGTTTTATCACATGACATCACTTCTGGACTTTTTAAACAATTTAATCCACTACAATACAGCAAAACTACTGTAAAGCATATTTATTAAGATGTTTGGGTCAATTTCTTTCAACCTTTGTCAATCTTATTCAAATAAAGCAATTTTGAAATTTAAAAATTATTTTCATGTTTAAAATTTTATTTGAATAAGTTTGACAATGGTTTCAATAAATTAACCGTAACGTCTCAATAAGCATATGCTCAAACACTATGCAAATTTTTGGCTGTATTAATGATTAATAGTCAGATGCGTGAGCAATATTATGTCGTTCTGTACACCCACTTTTTTACCTTTTTCAGCAAGCCAAACGTGATTTTCGCAGACGTAAAACTTTCCGATGCAGCGTTTAGGTAAATTTGCACAGTAACCGCTTTTATTCATTTTTGTACGTTTTTTCCCCATGAAAACGTCAAAAAAAAAAAAAAAAAAGCAAAAATGATACAGATCTTATCTACAAAATTTAGTTGAATTGTTATTTGTGATTGGGATTAGTTGAATTCCACACGTTCCAATTAGAAAAAGTCAAAAAATCGAATAAAAAAACAAAGCAAAAACGATACAGATCTTATCTACAAAATTTAGGAGAATTGTTATTTGCGATTGGGATTAGCTGAAATCCACACGTTTCAATTAGCAAAAAAATACGGTTTCATTCACTAAAATTTGGCTAATTTTCCAAAGCAACGGTCAATTGATCATTGGTCAAAATATGTTGTTGCAATGGCGCACGAGACTAAGTCAACTTGACTTAAGCGTAACAGAGTTGCTTGCATGACTGCCCATTAATAACAAAAATGGTCAGAGTTTTGAACAGACGACACAAAATTTTCAATATTTCAGGGCAATTAGGCTTCAACAAGAACTGCGTAGTAAAATATATACAAGGGAGCTTTAGCAATAAAATTAGTTAAGTTTGAAGATTTTTTTTTGAACTTACGATTGCTGTATAGTACAGTACACATTTTAGTTTGGATATTAAGGTATCCAACGAAAAACCAGAGCACAATGTTCCCAATTTTGGTTCATTGCGCGCTGGAAACATATATGCAAACAAGTAATAAGTTTGTAGACCTACTTGCTACTAAAAATACAAGGAACTTGAAAAATTCAAACAAATTTTAATGAGAAAAAATGTATACAATAAAGTTTAAGCAAACAGTTGTAACAGCAATGAATTATGTTGATTGATTCCATCAAAACGTACAAATTGACAAAAAAAGCATTTTACCAAGAATTAAAAATGAAACTCAAGCTGCAGGAAAGACCACGCTGCAAGAGCTTAAATCAAAGACAACAAATTAAATAAGCTAATAAAAACTGAGAGCAATTTAATTTCAACTGAATAAAGCTTTTAAAGCTATGCTATAATACTGTTTACTTGCGACACATTAAACCTGAGAGAAACAGCGGAACCAGTGGAAACAAAACCAGAGTCCGATTAAGCTTTACTTTAGGTTGCTGTGCATTATCACAAACACTTTAGTGAAACAGCCCTAAAACTTACTCCGAAATTGTAACCGGAAATTTTGTTGTTGATTTATTTACCTTCATTTTTTCGGTGAAACAACACTTCATGAACATTAAATAAATGAACACTTACGCACTATTTACAATATTCGTCTTTTATGTTGCAACCACTTTTCATGCTGAGCTGATTTAGGACCACGAGCCCATCACTATTTTTAGTCTTGAATTAGCGTTTTACTCTGGGAACCCATATCATTACTACGAGTAGTTCAGAACCACATGATCAATGCACGGTATTTCCCAACTCAAAACTACAAATACCCTCGTTTAGAGGAACGATATCTTTCAAAATAAGATTAAAATACTGACATCACTTTGCAACATTAGATTTTTGCATAAACACATAATGTTGAAAAAAGCACTACGCAATATACATTATCGTTTCCAAATTTAACAACGTACATGTACAATAATAGCTATACACAACACACACGAAATAACAAAGTTGTTTGTATGCGATTCAAGGGCAGTTTGCACAATGATTGAAATTGAGTACCACGCAATTTGTTTTTTCACATATTGATACTCTGGCCTGCTAATCTTCGATCAGACTGACAAACCATTTAGGGTCCAAAAACCAGGAACACTTTCTTGTTGAGCCTCTTGCGGGAGTCTGTACAGCGTTACGACGCAACCCAGGTTTGGCGAAAAAAACATACAGTTACATTTAGGCGGCGGACGTTGGTATCGAATACCACGCCTTGGGTGTGGCACGACTGTCGGGTCTCCACAACCCCATTTCTTGAAAGGGCTCGGGTAGTACCACCAACAATGAGCTGGATTTTTGCGGAGTAGCGTTTACCTGGCACCATGCTCTCATCCGCAAAACATAGCCGGGTAGTATTAACCACCAAGTATAAAACAAAAGCAACACTCAATTCCACTCGCTGTGTAACGCCGTTGGTTACTACGGAAAGACAGACCACAGCAAACAGCATTGCTGAGAAACATGAACATTGAATGTTTACAATTTGTACGCCATTTTTTTGCCAATCCACTGTAATGTGGATTCCGTCGACAGACTGCGATCATGACGAGCAAACTGTTTGCTTCCGGGATTAGCCAAAATCGATGTTTTTGGCGTTTTGCATAACAGTTACTGTTGAAAACCACACAGATAGGAAAATTGAATAAAGGCAAAGTGTTAAAACAATCAAAACATCTTTTACACGGTTACTTTCTCAAGACACAACGATCAGTAGGCAGCTTGGTCGAGAGGGTAAAGGCGTGGTTTTTACATCGACCCTAATCGCATGATCTTGGTTCAGCCCGCTCCCTGGTTACGTTCTTGCGTCCTTGGATAAGACGCTTTACGATGATTATCTCGTTCGGTAGCTTCGAACAAGCAACGAATTCAGTGGACATGAATTTCAAGAAATCCACAGGAATGTTCGATCACAGGAAACTAACTTCTAAGCAGGTACGGATTCCTCCAACCACGACGTAGTCATTGCAGTAAAAACTGCTTGACAAATAGTTAACGACTGACGCTGTCTGGTGGCTGGAGGTAAATATGCGCTGCAAGAACAACCATCTAATTCAAGTTAGTATCAAACCAGGAACAACAACCTTCTTCAGACAAGTGGGTTAATTAGCACAATGCGCCGACAAATTGAGCTACGCCGCGGTAAACAGATTTAAACATCAAGCTTACTGCTACTTTCAACGCTATGAATTTACGAGTTGATGAAAAAATACAATTTAAAATGCATCAAGAAAGAAAATTCATGGATTGCATTATTAGGTTAATATTTTCTATAACGATGAATTAGTTTAGTTTTAAATACACTGAATTCGTAAGTTCAGAGAGATAATCATTGAAGTGATTCCTATCCTCCGTAGTTTTCCATGGATCAAAAGTTAGCCAAGTTGGCACGCTAAACACTATACATATCCAATGAACAACTAGTCTAGTTCTACAAGTTAAAAAACAGCAAAATTTTATTTAGTTACCAAGCACTTCAACGAAGTTTCTCAAACCGCACATCTAGTGGCTGGTAAGAGGAGACCAATGAGTACCTACCAAAGGTGACCATCTGGTACCCACTCGCATGGAGTGGTGCAGAAATGATCACATTCTCTCTCAGATTGTCCAGCCCAGATGGGATTCTATGGTGTTGCACCATGCTATCATCCACATAAAGAGCCACGCGGTTATAACCAACTAACCATGTTTTGAAAAAAAAACAACAAAAATTGGTTCTAATTTTGAAAGATCTGTCAAGCGTATTTTTTTTTTTTTTGGAAAAATAAGAAACAAGGCTTAATGCTTAGTCTTCTTCTACGTTCAGCAGTCATTGAAAAAATTTTACACAAATATCTGGTAATTCCAGATAAGTTAACGCAATGTCGCACACCGATTTAGATTGAAAAATCCAAAAACTTTGGTTTTAGTGGCATAGTTCAATGAATAAAAGTTGACGCAAGCAGGAGCATACAATCATTATAACTTAATAACGTTTTCGGAATTGTTGCAGAAGTGCTTTTGGTCGGAACTACAAAAATATTAAGGTTAAATACAAACAGGCGCGCAATCACGATTTTGCTAAGTAAGAAAAGGGGCTTTAATCAAAAAAGTTAAAATATTCTTGTTCTAAAATTGCCTCCTATAGACAACGTGCTGAGCAACGTGGTTCAGCTTAAGCGTATTACAAATAGCGTTCTCCGGAGGCCGTTTTGTGATTTTTCGACAAAAAAAGCCAGTTAGGCGCCATTTGGATTACATTTTGCTCGTTTTTAGAGCCATTTAAAAGAACTAAATCGCTAAAATTTGAAAGTCATTTGAAAGAATTAATTTTTCCAGCCTTTCCCCTTACATACAGGTCAAGTTCAATAAAAGTTCAAACGCTTGTATTTTTGAGTTAAAAGTGTTAATTGACTTGGCGAATGGGAATTGAAGCCCCCTTAGCTCCCCCTGGTTGTACCACTGAATACAAGCAAAGAATTAGATCAATTACTGATCTAATTTCATCGCAATGTCGTGTAGATTCGCCTCTTTTAAAACCTCGACTAGTTCTGCAACGGATACTAGGCCTGGAAACTTGTTCTCCCAATGAAAGATGACTTGGCAAATCTGTAAAATAAACATGAAATTATATAGTATTCCTCGCATTTTCGTAAACATTAACGATAAAAATAAATTACACGGTGTTTTCAGTTTTAAGAAATAACAATCGCTAAGGTAAATTATTCAAGTCCGCCTGTCTCAAATTCGTATACAAGTATATCACGAAACTTTGGGTTTATCTTCGATAGCTAACGTAATGGAATATATTTTAGTTTCAAAACACTTCAAACATGACATGATTTCAAATTCGACTATCGACATTACTGCAAAGGATGGAGAACGCAAAAAAAAAACAACTACTAGTAAACACTTTTTTCAGAAGTTGAAGTATTGTTCGATAATTAGCGTTGTAAACTTAAGAAAAAATAAATGAAGATTTTTGCATTTTGTGAAAATCATTCGCTAAAGTTGTCAAACAACCACAAAAAGAAACACTTGCAATGCATATCACTATAGTTTAGCATAAACTTTTTCGCGTAAAGTTTTTGACAAAATTTATTTTCTAAAAATACACAGGTTATTAAGTATTTAGCATTCTTGAATTGATTGAACATTTTGTCTATTCATTCTTATATTGAGCTGGTTGCCTGGGCAACGCAGCTCCTTACGAAGAAATGTCGCAAGGATGGCAATCCGTTGGCAGCAACGAGTTCGATTTCACCCAACAGGGATTCGAAGGCATATCAAGCGTTCCAGAAGAGCGCCAACTGCTCGACTAACTGTCCGGTAGCGGTAAATAAATAATTTTAGCGTTTTAAAGTATCAAGTAACATACCTTTTCGTGAAGGCCGTACTTCTCATAGTCATAATCGATGCGGTCAATTTGTTCCTCACTAAGATTCATGTGTCGGGCCAAATGCCGCCAATAGGAGGACCCCACATTGTTGACGACTTTATACTTGTCGGCGAGAGTTATAATTCTTTGCGAACCTGTATAATGCGATGATGAATCAATAGTAATGAAAATAACTCAAATTAGCGAACATTCCCTAACCGATACACAACTGAATAGATCGAAGATAACCCCGTTTATAAATCATTACTTATTATTTATAAACGCCAGTAAATTTTAATTTGAAGCTGATTGCTCCTAAATATTCACCTTTAATCTTAAAAAAGAGTTATTTCTGTGATTATCGATGACGCAAGAACAAAACATTACAGTCGAGCGTTATTTCGCTACGATATAGATTTATTGAAATAGATTTCTTTACTTGAAAATTAATCCTTGCTATTAACTATCTTTTTTCATACCAAGGTTGACGATGTTCTTAAATTTTAAGCAAAAATATGCAACGTGTTGTGGCAAAAAGTTTTTCTTCTCTTCGCTTTGGCAAAGTCTCCAATCAAATAGAAATGCAAAGTCAATATACAACAAGAACTTACCCGCCCCAGGAATGGGAACATTCCTTTTCGGTGAAGCGTCACTATTGCCAGATGGCGCTGCATTATCCCCAACATGAAGATAAATGTGCCCAGCAGCTTGGATGTTATCTAAAAATTTCATTTTTCATTGCACTGCAAAAAACGTTTACACAGTCAGCAATATACGAGTACTTATGGGTAAAAGTGGTACATCTGCACCGCTTTTTAATTACTCTATCAAAGTGAATTTTTATCGTACCAACTTGTTTATGCGAACAAAATGGTACTGCCCGCCGATTGTTTTCAGTGGCTTAATGGGTAAAAATAAGGGCATCTGTTGCATATATTAATTTACAGTTTCTCTTTTTCAAAATGTTAGAAACCGAAACAAGGGCTGTTAAAAGGGAGAAAGAGCGTTGAGGGCGATTTTACAGGAACTCATACTCTTACAGTAAAATGGGTCCCCGATTAAATTGATAAAAATATACGATCGGTCACCCAGTTGCAAGAGTTTTTGCTGTTGGTCTGACATAAAGTTGAAATTTAGATTTCAAGCAATAAAATCGAAATAGAAAATTAGCTTACAGACAGCTTGCTGAGAAGGTCTAATTAGGACGGCTGGTTTGGCTGGTGGTTGAGGATCATCCACAAAGAGCTCAGGCTTGTCCACATCCGAACTTTCCTCTGGGTAGGAGGCCGATGCACAAGTTATTCTATTATTTTATCCGGTAAAAATTTACCGCATAAACTATTTTTGCATCTTTTGTAAATTGCACTAACTGTTATTAAACTTTTTTCCGATCATTTATTTTTGGATTATTTGTATATCTTAAGTCTTGACTAATATTTTAATATTTTTTTTTATTTGCTCTTTATATTTGTTATATTCATCAAAAATCTTTCAACACCACAAACTGACCAAGTGACCAATCGCATGCCGCTGAACATATAGGGAGTCAAATTAAACAACGTACTGTAAAATATAGTCACGCATAACAGATTTTTTCCGGTTGTAAATTCTGAAACTGTTTGAAAGATAAAATTTGTTCACAATAAGCAGATAAAAGAAAACATTATGCACGCTAATTTTGAGTTGTTTCATCAAGGTACGATTATACTTTACCAACCAAAAGCTATCCAAATAAATCGAATGCCGAAGTATATATTGACTTGGAGGAGAACTAATAAAATGAAAGGGACAATTCATAAAGTACGAAAATATCCTTAGTGAATTTTTTTATTACAATCCAGTTTCTTTTTTGTCACATATCATATTTTTCTACACTTAACCAGTGGCGGATCCAGGGAAGATCTGTACCCCCTGCTCAAAGTTTGTTGTCCTTGCTAAGTTTGTTGATGGTAAATCCATTACGTTTTTTGGTTGACTGAAATCGATTATCCGAATTGCAAACTTACGATGCATTGCTCGTTCGTATGAACCAGGCGCTCTGCGTCTATCTATAACCACATCAACGCAGATATGTTGATGCGAGCGCAGTTCTTATTTCCAAAGTCGAAAACAACGGACTACGCACTCTGCAAACAGATATTATTGTTACTGTTTCTGCAAGTTATGGGCATATTTTTGATTTACTTAGGTCACGGCATCATTATTTTGTTTACTTAAATCCATAGGTGGGCAAGTTAATGCAAAACGTTGGCTTCGTTAACCACTAACTAGTCCGTTAACAAACTTCACACTTCCGTTAACGTTAATTTTTTATTTTCAGCTTTGATTAACAAAAGTTAATAAAGTCCGTTAATCTCTTTCATTATTTTTCATTATACTTGCTGTAGTACGCCGTAGCGTGTGACGAGTTTGCGGGGCCCATCTCCGCGTCATTGCGCCCGGACAACACAGCTCCTTTCAAAGAAATGTTGCAGCGGTGGCGAGCCGTTGGCAACTCTGTGTCCGATTTGACCGGCCCGAGATTTGAACCTCTGACCTCCCACTCCAGAGACGAACGCGTTACCGCTCGACCAACTGGCCGGTAATTCGTTAATATTTTGCGTGTAATTTACATTCCTTTTTATTCACTCGCTTCTAGGACACGTATTGACGCTGTTGAGCTGATTATATGGAAATATTTATTGCTATGAAGGTCATTTTGTGTTTTGGAAGTTACAGTTTACAGTCTAATCTAATTTCAAGATAAAAATAAGTTCAAATGCACTAACAAAGCTGCTATCAAAAATCGTTGGAAATTGCGAACAGCGATAATTAATAGACTTATGAGACTACAGCTGATTATTTTCCACAAAAAAAGAGCTCCTTTCTTCGCTTTCTTCTATACAACTCGTGCTAATACGCAACAAGTGTTACCAGTGCAAACTGGTTTGTACCGGTAGCATGAATGAATGGTGCAAGATATTAACGATAAAAACCTTAACAGAACTTAACGAAAGTTAGTTTAGTCCGTTAACACGAAAAAACTTTTTAAGGGGTTAATAAGTTAATGAAAAAGTTAGTTAATGAAAAAAATAAGTTAATGAAAAAAAACTGTTATTGACGGATTAACGATTAACGGACTTGCGCCCACCTATGCTTAAATCAAAGAAAACTTTGTTACAGTAAGTCTTAAATTTATTGAAAAAAACTGCTTAAACATCAACCTACCACTACTACTACGAAAATACATCACCAACAAAACTACAGTACCTTGTAAAAAAAAATTGCTGTGCATGAAGTAGCTTTACACTTAATCGATAAAACCAATAGTACCTAAATGGTAACTGCAACTAACTACTACTTCCTATTTAAAGATTGTTTCTTCTGACGCTTTTCAGTTAAATTTTATGAATTCAACCTCATGCACTTCAATTTTCTTTCGACTAACAAGCTTCGACTTTGCATAAAGCTTTAATACTATTCACATAGCATTTTTAACTAAAAACCCATGACGAGCATTGTTTCAAAAAGCATTACTTGCTTGAGATTTGTAAAAAAATAATGGGTCCAGTATGTCATTGGAAAACGCCAAAGAACCTTTTCAATAATGCTTCATCGTAACAATTTCAAACCATAAAATTGTGCCTAATGTTTTGTTTCACCATGCTTTTTCAAAATCTTCGTTTTCCGCAAGCTTGCTCACAGCATGTTCGGCAATAACGTTAGAAATAGGCAAAAGGTCCTTTGCTCAACCCTGCCCTTTTTAGCAGGAAGGTCGATCACTAAATCCTGCGTCTCGTATTACGTCATAATATGAAATGCATGATCATTTTTTGTTTAAACAGGAACAAACAAAGGGGCTTTCGCTGATATAAACGAGGCATGTTGCCATTTTTTCATGTCTTTTTAGGAAGAATTTATGGAAGCAAGACGTCTTGTTTTTCTTGAAAATGAGCCGCCCTTAAATTATTACGAATGAAGAAAAAATAATAATATTTCCAAAAAAAATATATAAATAATAAAAACAATTGATGATAAAAAAAAAAAAAAAATACCGGCCAGTTGGTCGAGCGGTAACGCGTTCGTCTCTGGAGCGGGAGGTCTGAGATTCAAAGATCGGACCGGTCAAATCGGACACAGAGTTGCCAACGGCTCGCCACCGCTGCGACATTTCTTCGAAAGGAGCTGTGTTGCCCGGGCGCAATGACGCGGAGATGGGCCCCGCCAACTCGTTACACGCTTCGGCGTATTACACTGAGTATAATGGAAGATTTGATTTGATTTGATTTGAGTGTAAAAAAGTGTTACTTTTATACTTAAAGTTAGTTTCGCGCTAAACACAACAAAATTTCTCGCTCACACTCACTTTAAACCAGAAGTGGAACCGGTCAGGATTTTTTCGACCCTACCCAAACGGTAAATTTCAAAATCTATGCAGATTGACCGGCCGGTCAACCGGCTTCTGACCGGCCCGGTTGCTTGTTTTTTTTACAGCAGGTTTTCGTTCCCTGTTCAATGCATACAAAAAAATTTTTCAAAAGGATGGGAGCATGGTTGGGGTGTTAAAATTTGTGACTCCGGACCATAGGCGTAGCCAGGATTTTTGATTGGGGGGGGCCCAAACCACAAATCACATGCAATGACGTCATCAGAAATTTTCGAAAAAGTATTTTTTTGTGGGGCAAAGATATCGTAGAATGGAAGATCTGAAGCCGTAGCCTGATGGCACTTAACCAGGATTTTGGTAAAGGGAGAGGGCGAAAACTAATTATTAAAAAGTGTAAAAGTTTAACTTGGAAGACGTGTTGAGTAAGCTAGTGTACTCAAACGTATCACAGACGGGGGTCTGGGGGCAGAGCCCCCAGCCGCCGATGGCTATGGGGGTCTGGGGGCAAAGCCCCCAGCCGCTGGGCGATTTTTGTAAGTTTTTGGAAAAAAAAGCTATTTAAATCCCATTGGATCACATTTTGCACGAGTTCAGAGCCATTTCAAAGAACTAGATTTTTAACATTTCAAAGCCAATCGAAAAAATTTAGTTGTTCAATCCTCTTTTTGCAATTAAATCCCAAAACACGCTTAGAATCTTGCATTATGGTGTAAAATTTTAATTGTGAGTGATTTGGTCTATAGGGGGAACTAACGAACATTGCCTCCTGCTATACTTTAGCAGTAAATAATTAAGTTCATAACAACGTTAAACGAGGGCCTGGGGTGGCAACTTTTAGGTCAAAACTCTTAGATTTCTCACAGGTTTTGCATATAAATTGTTAAAAATTTGCATTAAGGGGCCCCTGGCCCGGGAACCTTGGTCGTCAGTCAGGGGCCCTTGGGCTCCCTGGTTGCCAGTTAGAGGCCCCGTTGCCCCTTGCTTGTCGGTTAGGAACCCATGGCCCCCTGGTTGTTAATTAAAGGCCCTGGGGCTCCCTGGTCGTGAGTTTGGGGCCCCGGGGCCCCCTGGTTGTCAATTAGGGACTCCAGGACCCCCTGGTTGTTGGTTAGGGGCCCCCTGGTTGTCAGTTAGGAGAGCCCCAGGGACCCTCGTTGTCGGTTCGGGGGCCCCTGGCCCCCTGGTTGTTGGTTAGGGACCCCCTGGTTGTTAGTTAGGGGCCCCCTGGTTGTTAGTTAGGGGCCCTGGGGCTTCCTGGTTGTGAGTTAGAGGCCCCCTGGTTGTCGGTTAGGGGCCTGGGGCCCCCTGGTTTTTGGTTAGGGGCCCCCTGGTTGATAATTAGGGGCCTCGGGGCCCCCTGGTCGTCAGTTAGGCACTCCGGGGCCTCCTGGTTGTTGGTTAGGGGCCCTCTGGTTGTCGTTTAGGGGCCCCCTGGTTGTCAGTTAAGGGGTCCCCTGGTTGTTGGTGAAGGGTCCCTTGGTTGTTAATCAGGGGCCCTTGGGCCCCCTCGTCGTCAGTTATGGGACCCCTGGTTTTCAGTTAGGGGTCCCGGATCCCCTGGTTGTCGGTTAAGGATTCCAGGGCCCCCTAGTTGTAAGGGCCCCCTGGTTGTTAGTTGGGGGCCCCGAGACTCACTTGTTGTCACTAATATTATTGTTAATTACTGTTATGTGCGTAATTACTGAAAAAAAACTGCAACTAAACATCGCCAGGCTACGTTGTCATAAGTTTTTGTCGTTAGTGGTATTTTGATTGGGGGGGGCCCGGGCCCCCTGGGCCCCCCCCCCCCCCTTGGCTACGCCTATGCTCCGGACGGAGGTCTCTGAAAAAAACGCAAAAACATTTTTGCTTTTTTTGCAAAAATAACTCAATTATAAGACTTTTTCAGGTTAAATTTCGGTTTGAAAGACCTGCTTTAAAATAAGCGTAAAAAAAACTGGAGGGCACAAGCTAGATTATTAGACGTTCTTTCTAATGATGTTATGCGTATGGCCAAAAAAAGAAGTTAAAAATTTTCATCTATTTGTGATAGATTATTTGCAATTTTTCGAGCAGCAAACACCACACTGTTAGGACATTGGCTAGAAAATATTCGAAATATAATGCCCCAGCAGTTTGTAGAAATGCTGCTACTTCGGAACAAGCCTAGCTAGTTAGATATAAAAAAATAAGAGCTATGTCTTTCTGGCCCAGGATAGAGTGTGGTAAATTTAAGCTGAAAAAAGCTTTTCAAAGCTGCAAAATTTAACCATGTACTAAAAAATCTGAAATCTGTGCCACTTCTACTCTTAAGCTGATTAAAATGATGCTAAATGCCAGGTAACGTAAGCCTCTCATACATACATTATTTATTATGATCTGATTACGCGATTTTAACATATATTTTGCACTTTTTTGCTTTGTGCCGTGGTCCAAAAGGGGGAGGCCATGACACAATGTCCCCTTCTAAATACGTACCTGGATGTCTTAATGGTCACAGCATATTAGTCGCAGCTTGAAACCATTCAACAAGTGTTTTCAAAAGGTGTGGCTTGTTAATACTGTTTTTTTTTTATAAAAAGTTTTATTTACAATAAAATTTTCGGCTGTTGAATAAATAAAGTTTTCAATAAAATTTACAATATTTCGGCTGATGCTTAGAAGTCTTTTAATGGCAAGAAAGGAGAATTTGACCGGTGTTTCAACTGGCTTGACCGACCGATCGAAGAATCTCAACCCGACCGGCCAGTTGACCCGACCGACTTCCATCTCTGCTTTAAACATCGATGCACTTCTCCAAGCATACAAAACATAGCCAATAAAAAATTAAGGCTATATAGTATATTTTTACATGGGTTCTGCAGAAACTCTGCTTTTGCTAAACACTACCTTACATTCTAACTTAATAAATTTTCACATTTTTAGTTTCGGTTCCAGATACTTCGCTGCGGTAACAAATCAAATCGATTTGGTTTGAAGTCATTGCGCCGCGCTGCTGTGTAAAATGATGCGGCAGTGCTAGCCAGAGAAACGATAAGGATAAAAAATGGCGGGCGTCGATGAATGTCGAAATACCGCTAATTGCTCAAGAACAGAATGTAAAAAAAAGGTACACATCGGCTGCAAATGACTATGACAACAACAAAAACAAACCCAATTATCAAAGACTCGCATTCTGAAACCAAGCTACGAAAAAATACAAAACTTCCCTCTACGACCCCCAGATTAAAAACTGGCAACAAAAAAAGGGAAATCCAAACTGTTACGTCGCACGTCTTTGGGTGTGTCAAAAAAAAAAACTTAGAAATTTCCTTTATAGTCAACATAGCGCATTTTTCAAATCAGATATTCCTGATTTGTGAAAGGCAGGAAAATGCAATGGGGGTCGTCAAGTCGAACAATTTCTGTGTCAACTGAATCCATTTAAAAAAAAACTAACATGGTTACATGTGCCTAAACAAAATGTAACAATTGATAAAATTACATTCGTTTAAATAGTTTATGTTTAACAGAGGTGGAGTCCTCGAGGACGTCCTTGGCCTCGAGGACGTCCTCGAGGACACATTTTAAAGTCCTTGGCCTTGGCCTCGAGGCCTCAAGTCCTCGAAAATTGGCCTGTCCTCGGCTCGAGGACAGCACTATTTTTTGAATTGTTAAAATTTTGTGGAGCGCTTGAAAAATTTTTTTGGAAAACGTTTTTTTGTGGAGATCGCTTGAAAAATTTTTGTGAAGACCTTTTCTTTTTTTTTTGGAGAGCACTTGCGCTTGTGTCCTTGGTCCTTGGCCTCGAGAGTGTCTGTCCTCGGAAAGGCTGTCCTTGGCCTTGGCCTCGAGCCTTGTGTCCTCGACTCCACCTCTGATGTTTAATATAAATTCAACGTTCTTTTTTTTAATAAAGTGGAAGGTTGAAAGAAAAGATACAAAAGACTATTATCGAAAAATATTTTACAAATACTAACAGTTTTTTGAGGAAGCTTACACAAAATTAATAACAATTGAATCTAAAAATTGCAACAATTTTAGTACATTTAAGCCTCTTACACAAAATTCACTGCGTGGTTCAAATAGTAAGTGTAGCTATAATTCTGATGAATTTATACATGCTTTAACTTGCGAAGTGTCTTACACTATAGTTTTATTTTCTAAATTGTCGTCTGCAACATTAAAATACATCGAAAAAAAATTTTTTTTAAATATTTAAATGGATGTTTTTTTTTTATCGTAATTGAAAAAAAAATGTTTAGCAACCGTACTACTGTTTCTGCTAATCATCCACATATTTTTATGTGGTTGATGCCAGTAAAACAAAACAGATTTACCTTTTAAATTTAACTTTGCCTCGCGCTAGACAAAACAAGGTTTTGTTACCACTCCAAACATTAACGCTCTTTTTCGAGCATTATATAATTAATGAAGCCACTGAATATCTAAAAAAACTTATTTACTATAGCTTTGCATGGATTCGACAGCAAAGTTTGCTATTACTAAACATTACCTCACATTTTTTAAACTATTTTTTACAGTTGTAGTTTAGGTTTTAACTGTTTTATTACTGATAAATAATAATAATCAAATCAATTCAATTTTTTATTTTTATGAGGTAAATTTTAAAGTAAGAAAACATAACACAAAGCAAAAATAATCATAACTTTAAAATTACGTCATATTTAACAAAACAACATTAATTACAGTTTAAAAACTAAAATAGACCCATTTTTGAAAATGAAATTTCAAATTATTCTTATATCTTGCTATTATGTAATCAGAATTTTTAACCAGATTAATTGCATCAAAAATTTTGAAAGTTTACATCGGTAAATCAAAAATTTAGCATATAAAAGCAGTCTATTATTTAATAAATTGAAAATCAACACTTTGATTTTAAAAGCCAAACGAGTTCTAAATTCGAGTTAATGCAACGTTACTGTTGTGTATGTGGTACTGCTGTGTTATGTGTTTGCCGCATTGTTTGTACAAGGAATAAAAAAATAAAATGGCGGTCGTCGATGTGAACGTCAAATAAGCGCCATTTTTATGTCGAATTAGCGAAAGCTACTTATCGAAAAGGTTGAGAACACTAGCAATGTCTTACTTAAAAGAAAAAAATAAGCTTGGAGAGAATTTTCTAAATGCGGAGACACAATCGTGACAATAAGTCAAATGACCAATCGTTATTCGTTGCACAAAACAATGATATGATGATTGCCTCGTTGCAAAAAAATAATTTAAAGCAAAATAAGAACAAAATCAAATTTAAGAAAAAAAATCAAACTGTAAGCAAATTAAGACTGCCAGTATGCGTTCGAGAACAATTTTTTGAGAACACGAGATTATTTTTTCTCAAAATTTTAGAATGCAAAGCTTAAACAGCTGAAAAATACTTCGACGATTATTCGACTCCGACTAACTCGCTTTTTCCATGCTGTTTAAAATGTTACCAAGCCTGAACAAAAATAACGGTTGTTGAAACAGAGTGAACTTAAGATTAACGATGGTTTTGCAAACGTGTGGACCGAGGATGCATAAATTGCTTCCATCTTTCATGTAAAGTTTAGAAGCAAATCAAATTTATTCAACTGACACTGAAAATTGGAAAATACTCGTAATTAAGAACAACCACTAGAAACTGTAAAATTTCTGGTTCATATAAAACAATACAAATATTTACGCAAGCACAGCCAAAAAGTTCCAACTTTACGAAAACGCTTAAAAATTAGCCGGCACTTGCAGAGCATTCAGTCACTATCATTTCAGCAATATTGACTGATATAAGCATCTTGAATCTTTATCCTGCAAACAGGGAAAAAAACGATGTCGCTATCCTTTGAACGAATATGTTCGCACACCCTGTAGTTTTTTTTACAAATCACATACTTTTATCTGAATTTTACACACTAAGCACTTTCTGTACCATTTCCATACATCGTAAAACTATTCCTTCATTTTTTTGTATCTCTCTAAAACACTGTTTGCTTTTCGTATTTTCTTACCTTAAATTCATTAGTTTGTTATCTTTGAGTCTAAGCAATTATCTTTAAATGACCAGCAACAAAAACATAATCACTAAAACCATGTCGGTTTGTGCCTCATGCAAAATCAATTTGATCAATTAAACAAATCACGAAACCAAGTTGTACAACTCGCATAAAAAGTCCTGCAGTATATACTGGCTGATTTA
Source organism: Trididemnum nubilum (assembly GCA_963965965.1). Lineage (NCBI taxonomy): Eukaryota > Metazoa > Chordata > Ascidiacea > Aplousobranchia > Didemnidae > Trididemnum > Trididemnum nubilum. The sequence continues at coordinate 34,851,629 of OZ014476.1, read as the reverse complement.
AAAATACAACGACGTGACGTCGCACGTCACGGGACATAAATATTGAATATTGACGAATAAAGTGATTGATCTATTCCTACTAGGTCAAGTCTTCTCATAGCTCGTAATTCGTGTTGTTTATCAAATTAAATCTTTCATTATACACTTGCTGTAACACGCCAAAGCGTGTAACGAGTTGGCAGGGCTTATCTACGTGTCTTTAAGCATTGGCAACACAGTTCTTTTTAAAGATTTATCGCAGCGGTGGCGAGCCATTGGCAACTTCGTGTCCTATTTGACCGAACCGAGAGTTGAATCTCAAACTTCTGGCTTCACAGTCAAACGTGCTTTTAACTGGCCGGTGCTTAACAAATCAATAATAGCAATTCAAAAAATACTAAGAAACTTTATTGATTACTGATTGCACGCTGACCGCTGAGGTTGGCGTTCTTTTCATTTTGCTTGAGCGAAAATAAGGCTCGTTTTGTTATAAAATTTTTCTTATAATAAAGATACTGGTGTGCAGCCCTCACCGCATATCTTTGGTCTGTATTAAATAACACTAGAGTAAGTTAAATTCAAATCCAGCGAAGATTTTTTTTTGGTCATCATCTTGAATTCGGGAGACAATTAAGCAGAAAATAGGCAAAGACCAGAAGACCTTATTTTTGGTTTTCAGCTAGTTTTCACCATTTTTTGCCCTGCGAAACGCAACTGTTTGGCTAAAAGTTATTCTTCTCTTATATTTCGGTTTTCATGAGGAACTTGAATAGTACGCATGCAACTTTGCTGGATCTGATTTGACTCTCCAATGAAAAAGTTTGCGCCCCTCTGTGCTGGTTTAACCGATAAAAAATAATTGCTGCAGCGATATTTTGGCTCTTTGGCCTTTAGAACATTTTTTCTACCGCCGAAATGATTTGCGTATTGATTGGATAATTATATCAAAGCATATTTGTGCGATTTACGTATTCTCATTTACTAATGCTAATTGGCTCTTGACGTTACTTTAACTAAACTGCTAAACTGCATTGTGTCAGCAAAGTATACGTACGTAGGTATAAACACATAGTTTTAAAACAAAACAATTTTGTGTAGTTATAATGTTAAGAAACTAAATTTTCAATGTGATTTTCATAATTTTCAATATGATTTGATGCGCCTTTCAAAATTCAAAAATAACATAATAGATTTGTAGCGCTTTATTCTTCAATGTTCAATATTTATGCATAGTGACTTGCGACGTCAAATCGTGATATTTTCTCACACTGTATATATACTGCGGGACTTTGTATTCGAGTTGTAGAATTTGGTTTTGTGATTTGTTTCATTGGTCATAGTGATTTTGTGTGAGGTGCAAACCGACATGGTTTTGATGATTAAGTTTTTTTGGTCGTTGGTCATTTAAAGACGATTGGTTACATTAAAAGATACAAAACTAATGAATTTTAAGATAAGGAAAAGGAAGGCTTTATTTCATCGAAAGTTTTTACTAGTTTTTTATTAATTATGATTCAAATCTAATCTAAACTCAAATGCTTATTCTAAAACTATCCCCAAATCAAACCCTAACCCAAACCCTAACTTAAACCTTAATCTTAATCCCTGAAAAAGCAAATGAAAAATGCGCGGATGAATATTTCTCATTTTCGTTTTGTTCTGTTTAACTTGAAAATTTTCGGTGAAATAGTCACTACCTAAAAAAAAAAAACGAAAAAAACAAGGAAACAGTATTTTAGATACAGTTACAGAAAAATGAAGGAATTATTGTAGAATAAAGAAATAGTATAGAAAGCGCTTGGTGAGTAGAATTCAGATAAATGTAAATAGTTTGTAAAAAACTTGCGGGAGTGCGTACATATTTGTTCAAAGGATAGCGACACCGTTTTTTTCTTCTGTCATTAGGATAAAGATTCAAAATGCTATCAGTCAACATTGCTGAAATGATAGTGACTTAATGCTTTGCAAGTACCTGCTGATTTTTTAGCGTTTTTACATATTTTGAACGTTTTGTCTGTGCTTGAGTAAATATTTGTATCATTTTATAAAAGCCAGTAAATTTAGAATCTCTGCTGGTTGTTCTTATTTATTTTCCAATTTTCAGTCTCAGTTGAATAAATTTGATTTGCTTCTAAATTTTGTTTGAAAGGTGACTGCAAATTCATGCAACCACTGTCCACACGTTTTTAAAACCATTATTAATTTTAGGTTTTATTCTTTTTTATCAACCGCTATTTTTGAGAAGACTTGGAAAAATTTTAAACAGCATGGAAAAAACGAATTTGTTGAAGTTGACAACTGTCAAAGTATTTTTCAGCTGTTCAAGCTTTGTGCTCTATGAGTTATGATTTGGAGTGCATATGATAGAATCATGGAATACATTGGTAAATGTACATTTAGTTCAAACTTTGGGCGTTTTCATGTCATATTTTTAGTGTTTTTTTTGTGGCGGTGCGAGTTTGTGTAAATATTTGTACTTTTTTATATCAACCAGAAAAATTTATGTAGCTCTTAAACAGAAATGTAAGAATGTATGACATGTTTGAAACCAAAGACATGACACAGGGCGGAAATGTCAGCAAAAAAAAGAAAAAAATAGGGTAATATGAAACCAAAACACTTTCGGCAAACATCACAAAACACTTTCGGCAAACATCAGTAAGTTAGTTTCGTTAGTCAGCTAATTACGCGCAAATGTGCTGAATAAATACCATAAAAACCTGCTGATTACGTGCAAATACGTTATACTAGTTCGCTTGTAAGGAATTATTTTTTTTATGCTAAGGTTGGGGTTGTTTTTAATTTCGCTTCTAAATTTTAAGCGAAAACGAAGTTCGTATTTTTATGAAATTATTTTTATAAGAAAGATACTGGTGTGCCCCCTTACCGCATATTTTTGGTTTTTATTGATATTTTTATTAACAACATACTTTTATTAACAACACTAGAGAAAGGTAGATTCAAATCCGGCAAAGATTTTTTTTTTGATCATCACCTTGAATTTGGGAGAAATTTAAGCCGAAAATTTTGGCAAAGACCAGAAGACCGACCTTATTTTTGGTCTTCCAGTTTTCACCATTTTTTCCCCTGCGAAACGCAACTGTTTTGCTAAAAATGTTGTATAATGATTGAATGATAGTATATCAAAGTATATGTGTGTGATTTACGTATTCTCACTTACTAATGCGAATTGGCGTAACAACGTCCTGGAAATGCCACCAAAACATCAACACTATAACAAGAATACATAATCAACAAAACTACAGTACTTTATAAAAAATGCGATCCATGAAGTAACTTTACATTAGTTTGATAAATCAGCTGTAACTGAGAAGTTGCTACAGCTAATCACTACACAACTTCATATTTAATAATTATTTCTTCTGACGTTTCGGAGTTAAACTCTTCGGATTCAGCCGTATACATTGCACTTTTCTTTCGACTAACAAGCGTGGACATTGCATAATGGTTATATAATGTCCACATAGCATCTTTGTCTATGCTTAGCTATGCATAAAATCATGCTATGTTCATTCGCAAACTATTTTTTTTTCACAAGCTTGCTCACAACCTGAAAAGGCAAGAAAAAAGGTACGCAATAAATGCCATTAAGTAAAAGTTTAATTATCGAGAATGTATTAAATGTACTGTACATAAATCACACTGTCCAAACAGGAACAAAAACAGAGCCTTCTACTTTATCAGTTTAATGTCACGGCAATATGTTGATTAAAGTGACTTTGACATACTTTGTGTGGTATGCGTATTCAGTCTCCATTTTTTCATTTTCTTTAATTAGAAAAATTTATAAAACCAAGACATTTATTTAAAAACCGTGACAATCTTCAAAAATATTATGAATGAAAAAAAAGTAATAAAATTTTTCCCCAAAACAATAATAATGATAACCCGATTGTGATAAAATATGCAACAAAAAAATGAGAAATTGAGCAAACAAATTTATTGAACATTTCGAGATATTACTCATCTCATCATCAGCAGATAAATGATGATCAACGCAAAGTGTTTATTGTCTTGACCATAAACGTCTACTTAACTTAATTGTTGTCTCCAATGGTACTGACTACTTAAAAGGGCATTCAGGACGAACATTTTTTTGCTAGATTTTCTCTCAAAAAATCTTAAATCGGAAGACTAACCTCACTAAATTAGAGCTTTCTACGACCTTCCATTCCTGAGATATAACAGATTAGATTTCCTTTTAGAAAGGCTTTTCCCCTTAGAAATTTTGCCAGGATTGCCAGTTACAAACAAAATTTCAAAAACTTACTACGTGTTTCCGATTCTCAACAAATTTTTTGCGGCAGAGTTATTGTAAAACAAAGTACAGGTTGAGAACTGTAAATTTAACTGCTTTTCATGTAAATGCAAGCCGACTTTTTAAAAGTTATAAATCTTCTGTTACAATACCGACATATGGCAACACTGAAGTAAGAGGAAAATTGTTAACTATGATCTGCAATATCTTGAAAACGGAAAGGCGTAAAAACTCCAAATTTGCTGAGAATGCATTTTAGACTTATTTCAGCATTTTGGTCAAATGTGAAAAACTTGACTTGAATGTCCTCTTAAACAACTATGCTAGTAATAATTTAATTGTGATGTTTTGACGTTTGTGCGTAACGCCTCGAAATAAATTACTACGTTTTACCGTATGGAGCATATTTATGCTTCTCTTCTGAATCGCACTAACTATTTCTTATTTTTACTTTTTCGGTACTCACCAAACTAATCATTTTGGTATCTCCGTAAATGTATTGCCACTTAAGTATCTCTTTAGTATTTAACAATGCTATCGTTTCAGCTAAATTTCTTCGTTGCAAAAACTATACTTTTTTGTATCGTCCAACACTATTCTTTTTTGGTCTCTTTCAAGTAATCGAATTACGTTTCAAACTTAATCAAACAACCGCGAAACAAAATTTGAAGCTTTTACGAACGTAACACATTTAAGGCTCGTTTACTCAGGCGGGAACGCGATCTACGCGGAAAATCAGGCAATTTTCCGCGTGATTTGCTGTTCTAATAAAAAGCGATTTTCCGCGCAAAAGCCGCAATCTGCTTTGTATTAAAACTCGATCATTTGCCAATGTGAATTATTGTTATGCAGAATCATTAATTATAAAGACGGTTGTTTGTCACGGCGAAGTCCACCATATTGCAGAAGTTGTAGCCTATTTATTTAAACTTTTAATCCTGATCAAGTTTGAGAATATTTCAATTGACAACGATATTAAAAAAAAACAACAACATTAATTACTGGAAAGCAATCACTTTTTTTATTTAATGTCATTTGAGAGAAGAGATCTACTCTTTATATTTCATGAAAAGAACAACTATTTTTTCAATGTCATTACTGATTTTTTGCTATGCACTGTTAACAATTTAATAAAAATTCGAACTAAATTAAAAAACACAAAAATGCTAACTTCGAGTTTAGAGTACTGTATCACATCAAAATGGAAACCAGGTTTCAACAATCATAGGCAGTGGATAGTACTGTTTTGTTCAATAATTAGGATCAACAACAAAACGCAATGTTTAACCAAGCAAAAATGAGCTTTTGTCACTCCAATAAAATTTAAGAGCAACTTAAGTTAAAATTTGTGAGCATTTAAAAATCGTCACCTTCGACCTAAATTTTACTGGCTCTTGTGCAAAAAGAAAAGATTGTACTACGCTAGTGATATTTAGACCGACAGGAAAAAGTTTATTTATCTTAAAAACAACGAAAGTGATTTTATGAGATAATAACGTTTAAACGTTTTTATATTTTAATATAAGAGTAACAACACGGTTAGCAGAATCGTTTAATATTAATTAGGTCGGCCGGTTGAACGTAATTTCAAACTTTATGCAATGTCAAATGTTTGTTGCAGCAAAATAGTGCGCCAGTAAATGTTAAAAAATTTTTTTTCGACAAATATCTATACCCGCATGGCGCATAATATAGCATTATATAGCTACGCTGAACATAACATAAAACAGCATAAAACATTTCACTGTTTTTTGTCTGTATCAGTGCAGTGAGCGCTGATTGGTTGAACATAAAAGCCGTCGCAAACCCCGCTTAAAATTTAGCTTTAAGCAATCTACACGGTTTTCCGGGCAAACTAAAGTTTGTTCGTGTTCGCGCTTTGTGTAAACAAGTTTATCTTATTTTATTATGATCTTTTCTTCGCGAACGCCGCCTCCTCGTTCGCGCCGCATTCCGCGTTCGCGTTCTGTATAAACGGGCTTTAGGGTACAGCACCGCAACAAAAGACGCTACTCAGACCACGCCATCCAAGCGTATCTTTCTATGTAAATAAAAAAATAAGCTTGAATGGCGTCGTCTTGAATGGTTACCTTTATATTCACATAAAAAGATACGCTTGAATGGCGTGGTCTGAGTAAATAAAAAGATACGCTTGAATAACGTAGTCTGTGTCTTTCCTAAAACTATACTTTTTTGTATCGTCCAACAATATTATTTTTGGTGCCTTTCACGAAAGGACGCAGCAACGTGACCAGGGTGCGGATTGAACCCAGATCATGTGATCAGGGTCGTCGTAAAAACAATGCTTTTGACCGCTGGGCCACGCTGTCGATAATGATGCTTTAACCTGGAAACGAATCGGCGTTTCAAAATGTTATTAAACACCACGGCCCAATCTAAAATTGCTAGGTGCATAAATTCCTCATAAACCATCATTCAATAGCTAATAACTTGAAAAACCAAAACATTCCCGCACATTCAGCTGCAAACTGGCCAGTAACAAATTTAAAGCTAGTTTCTAAAAACCATTTAATTTGGTTGTGAAGGAGCTAAAAACAAACTTTTGCAACTAGATTCCACCAAAACACCATAAGTAAGTATATACACTGGTTTTGCTCGTGACGTCAATCACTAAAAGATTGTCTTAAAATAACAATGACTACTTAAATTATTATTTTTTTGTCGTACAGGGCATTTTGCTTGTCTTATGAAAGAGCTAACTATTCCTTATTTTATCTTTTTGTGTATCCAACGTCAAATCAAACTAATCAACTTGGTATGATTTTTGCATCTTAAATAATATTTTTTTGCTTTATGTTTTGTAAATACTCTACTTTTTTGTATCGTCCAACAATAATAGTTTTTGGAGTCTTCTTCCATGTAATTATATCTTTTTTCAAACTTTATCAAGCAACCAAGAAAGGATGTAAAATATAAGCTTTTGAGTATATAACAGTCTCAACTACTCTGTATGCTATCGCAGCACACGTCCGAAAATCCAGACATAAAAATTCAACCGCCCGAAAATTCACGTTACCGGTATTGTAAGAACCAAAAAGCTATTTTAAAGCAAATTGATGCAAAACAAAAGTGTATTGATTTGGAGGGTACGTAATAATCCGAAAGGGACAGATCCTGAAGCATCAAAACTACGCTGTACTAAAATTTAATAACAACGGTCCAGTTTCTTTTAGCCTTACATTGTATTTTACAACGCTTAAGCGATAGCATCTTTATTCCTAATCTTCTCTTATCACGATTAAGCAATAATATTGAACATGCCGCTTTTCGTGTTCCGAATCAATAACAACCTAAAAGTCGACCTTTTTTAACTTTGCCAGTTAATTTTGATTTCCTACTTAATTTGCAGCTTGATTGAAACTTCTAAAAATAAAAACTAATTTACAGTAGCACTTTAGTGATTTTTTAAATATTCTACAACACCAGAACCAGAAAAGCTTGGAATTCAGAAGTAAAAGCATTCAACCTGAAGTGATTTTTCAAACATTGAAAAAACTGTCGTTTCTGTTTGTAAAATCATTTTCATATTTCTGTGTAATTATATTAATGACTGTATAAAAAATGCTTTTTTTCAACTTAAAGCTAGTTTTGTGCAAAACAAAATTTTTTGAGCCCACTCACTCTAAACATCACTTCTCCAAACATACATTTCATAACCAATGAAGTGACTTAAAAAAAAAAGAACGCTATGTAGTGTAGTATATCTTTTCGTGTGTTCTGCAGAATCTCTGCTGTTGCTAAACACTACCTCATGTTTTATCTTCACATTTATTCACAGTTTTTGTTTCGGCTCCAGATACTAAACTGTAACAAATCAAATCAATTTGTTTGAACTCGCGTCGCAGCGCAGTTTTGTAAAATGATGCAACAGTGCTTGCTGAGAAACGACTTAAATAAAAAAAATTCCAGGTGTCGATAAATGTCGAAACACCGCTATTTGTAGAAGAACTGACAGGAAGAAAAAAATATGCGCATCGGCTGCAAATGAGTGTCATTACGATAACAAACACAAACCCAGAAGTCCATGCATTCACCAAAGACTCGCATTCTAAAACCAAGCAATGGAAAAATACAAAACTTCGTTTTACGTCTAGTTAACTAAAACCATTACTAAAACCTCGCAATGGGAAAAAAAAAAGGGAAAGCCAAGATATTACGTCGAACCTCACTGCTAAGTATTTGGTGAATCGATTGTATACCGTGATTGTGTGGTACAATTATTAAATCATAAATGTTATTTCAAAGCAATGTGTGCGATTAACGTATTCTCATTTACAAATGGTATTTGGAACGACCGACGCTCCCGTCGCGTGTTCCTTTGTTTTCACTTGACATAGTTCGGGGGTACCACCCCCCGGGACCCCATTGATGGACCCCCAAAAACCACTTTTTTCAACGGCTCAAGCTAGGGTGCCATTTTTTTTTAATATCAGTAAAGAAATATTTTGTCATAGTTTGGGGTAACACTCCCTTCCCACCCAGGAGACCTCCCCAAATGGACCCCCAAAATCAATTTTTCGAATGGCTTAACCCTGGGAGCCAGTTTTTTTTTTATATCAGTAGATATTCAAGAAAAAAATTTTTGATGTAGTTTGGGGGTACCACTACCCCCTGGGGAGCCCTCCAAAATGGCCCCCCAAAAATCACTTTTTTTGAATGGCTTAATGTAGGGTGCCAGTTTTTTTGATAATAGTAGATATTTAGGAGACAATTACTTTGACGTAATTTGGGGAAACCACCCTTCCGGGATCTTCCCAAATGGACCCCCAAAAATCTATTTTTTGAACGCCTCAACTTAGGGAGCCAGTTTTTTGCTATCAGTAGATGTTTAAGAAACAAATACTTTAACATAGTTTGAGGGTACCATCTTGCTGGAAACCTCCTAAACGGACCCTCCAAAGTCAATTTTTTGAATGTCTTAAGCTAGGGCGCTATTTTTTTTTGAAGTGTGTAGATAATTGCTTCGGTCTTTCAAAGGAGTTGCTTCTCAGCAAGCTCACATCTAGTTGACACTTGACGTTACTTAGGCCGAATTGCTGAACTATATCATAACCGCTTTGAAGAATCCTTTACTGTGTTATTACTACTTCTTGCTAAGTTTGTCGGTTTCTAACTGCAACATTTTTATTGATTGATAGAAACCCATGTTCCAAATAGCAAACTAACGTTACATTACTGTCACTTCATGATGATTTTACTGTAACATTAACACCGATTTTTCTTTTTGTGTGGGTTAACTAGCGGTGAATCTAAAGTCTATTATTGAAATTATTTTTGATGGCATTTATAAACACATGAATTTTGAAAGTAAATTACCACAGAGTTATTGAAGTTTGTAACACAAAATTCGAAAGGGGTGCGTTTAAATTCTTGATCTGACTATCAACAAGCATAATAACAGAACTTTTAAAATTTGCTTTAACACAATGTGGTGAGAAATGTAAAGCTTAACAAAGTTCAGTAAAAGTTCGATACTGTTGCGAAGTTCCTGGATATCGCTAGCGATGTCCCATTCTAGTTTTGAAATATGTGGAAAAAAATACGGTATTTTTTTGTGCCACGTTGAAATTTTTCGCACTCTAAAACGAACTTACTGAGCTTTACTAACTTAAGCAACTGATGTTCGCCGAAAACGCTTTTGCTTTATATAGGGTCACTCTCCTTTTTTCTTTCGAGATTTCTGTTATGCGTCATGCTTTTTTTATTCTGCATAAGAGGTATCGATTTTTGTCAGTGACACCATTTGTCAAAGACTTTGTTATAAAAGTTTGTTATTCTGTTGTCGGTCTGTCGTGATAAAAATCGAATTACGCTTTTATGCAATATGTGGTATACCGTGACAAGATAATCTGATTTTAGCAATTATATCTGATTGAATCGAGTTCCCATTTTCTAATTTTGTGATTAATGACAAAAGACACTTTTGACAACTTCTAATTGTTTTGCCTTTATTACAAAACACAAAACTCAACATCTTGGCTACTATTAACTAAGATGTTGAGTTTATAACTTACTTCACTTTATTCTCCTACAAAATTTAAGAACACCTAAGACTGAAATTTTGTAAAAACATATGAACAGCTTACCTAACTCAAATTTAACTGGTTCTTATAAAAAAGGGTGGCTAATTGTGGAATACAGCTAGTCGCACCAACATTTGAAACAGCATGCAACTTGCGGTGTGACGTAAACCCTTGAGTAAAGTCATCTGAACTCTTGCAAAAAAGGTCAATTCTTAGTTTCAGACATGTTAAAACTACGAAACAATCAAGCAATCAATCATTGTTCCGGTGGAGGGCATGATGAACACCAAAGCTTACTACCAAATTATCGAAAGAAAAGTCTGACAGAGAATTGTCCGACCTCAACAGAGAATTGTCCGACCTCAACCCACGAGCAATTTTTCAACAAGACTCTGCACCCTGCCACAAGGCCAAAATCATGAACAATTGCTTAAAAATATGAAAGCAACGGTATTGGATTGGCCAAGAAACTCACCAGATTTAAAATCCAATTGAAAATTTGTGATCCATTGTTTCTAAAAATCGCCTAAGAAAAATTGATAACACCAACAAAATCAAACTCATTTAGTCTGCAACACATATAGGTTCTACGATGAGGAAATCAAACAAATCTGCCAAAAATAGGTTCTACGTATGAAACAAAGAGTGAAATTAGTGTCAGATTATAAAGGTGGACATATTAGTTATTGATTGTTTCGTACAGTATTTTTTAGCTTTTGATTGTTTTGTAGTTTAGTTTTTTGCATGTGTTACATTTGCTTTGTTTCACTTGTCTTTAATGCTTACCTATCCTGAGAATTTGACCTAGCTAGCTTCAGATTAGTTTGCCAAGGGTGTAACTGGAGTAAAGACTAAGCGCAATTCATTCACAATGGTGGAGTCTTTACCTGGTAATTCAAGTTTACTTGATGTTTGACTTTGTATCACGTGAGTGAATGCAACTTATTGTTTGTAGGCTATCTGCACAAGTTGCACTTCTACGAGGTATAACGTGAATAGCGGAGGAACGGCAACTGCCTGAAAATCGAGACATTCGACACAGGAAGTCACTTTTAGCTCAATCAATTACTCAACTATTCGATTTTTATGATTATGGGCTATTTGCGATATAAACATAACTACTGAACACGAAATATCAATGGCACATACTTCGACTGAACAAACCAATTTATTCAACATAAATTAAAATTCAAACTACATTCTTAGCATAAAATAGCAGAAAATTTATTAAAATCTGGCCGGCCAGATTTTAATAAATAAATTTTCTAATAAATTTTCTGCTATTTTATCCCGAGATAGTGCTTGAAATCGCCGTTAACTTCGCTGTTCCGGGTCAGATTCTTGAAAAAATGAACAAACATGTCGATGTCCCAAAAAAAATGTAACACTTTTGATTGCTAACTGAACTCTCATTTTAGAGCGCAATTTTCTGTGCTTTTGCCGAGTTAATGCATAGGGCAAGGAATTTTTTTCCTAAAAAAATCAAGTCGCTACCTCCACTCAGGGCCATTTTATGGCACGAGGAGTACTGCAGCACACTTTGCCGGGAGGCGCCATAGAAAAAGATTTGATTGTTTAAGAAATGGTCTTTGGCATAAAAAACCATTGTTTCTCCCACAAATCTGGTGTGTCAGAAACAAAAATCTCTAGTCTGATATGAAAGCTCATGTTTTTCCTAGTTTTTGTGTGTCTCTTAAGACAAGTATGAGGTCCAGAACCCGCGTAGCCGGAGGTTTCTCGAGGGGGGTCAAGAAAATCTCTAAACCCCTCTCTTTTCGTAATGCAGCCCTATTTCTACTCTCACCTTTAGATCAGTCTCTACCAGCGACCATGACTCTACTCTTAAGGTTAGTTTATTCTCCAGCATTTATAGAAATGCTCTTCGATACTGTAAATGAAAAAAAAACTTCGATGTGTCCTTCATTTTTGTTCATGCAGGCATTCGGCCTGAGGGGCACTACCACATTGCCCCCCCCAAAAAAAAATGCAACAATCCGTCCCAAACTGTTGAAAAATTCAAGAATGAGATTACCCAGTCCATCAGGAGGCTGTCAAATGAGACAAATTATCGAAAATATCACTATCAAGCTGAATGGTTTCATGAATCCAAAAGAGCATGTGTCGCTGATTTCATTCATTATCAAAATCAAGGCGAAAATGCAGCAGACCGAAACGAACCTTAGAATGGATATAATGACTTAATTTTTCAGGAACAAAACTTCATTGCATATGCATTCATTGGGCAAAAGCTCTAGAATGTACGTTGTAAAATCAAAAAGTTATAAGAAATGTAAAGTTTGCACAGAGCTGGACAGCGCTGTTTCGAGCTTTTAGCTCTCATCGGCAGCCCTAGTTATCTATTGCAGAAATGTAAAGTGTTACATTTTTTGTTTCACATCACGTTCTTGTTATTATGACATATTACACCATGACATATTACACACTGCTTTGTGTTTTCAGATGATATAGCTTATAAGCATTCTAATATGCTATTTTGGAGACTTCGTGATAGCAGCCTAAGTGCTTTTCGACAATTAGCCTTTACACAAGCAGTGAAGTGGCATTTGATAGTTTAAATTTAATTCTGTTAATTTGTTAGTTTATGTTTGCCTTTTTACGCTCATGTTCATACCTGTGATGGTAGCTATAATCACGATTCACAAGGAATAAAAGACAAAAGTCGATTCCGAAGCAGTATGTCTTAGAGTGTTAATCAAAAGTTTGATTGTGCCTCTAAGACTATGAATACTGCCAAAAGCTTATTATTAATTTCTCAGTACATTGTTCTAAATAAAACATGACCTCATATTCTAATTTAAATATTATTCTTGTGGAGCTTGGAAGTTGTAATTTTGGCCAAAACTTCAGTTCTTTTCATACTAACTAACTTAAAACTTTTATATTTCAATAGAAGCACTCAGTCTTTTTAAATTCAATATAAACATTAGACAACGACCCACAAATCCACAATGAATGCAAAATAAAACGGCAATGGTTGAAATTTTAACAAAAAAATTGCAGGTCCCTTAACTTTTCCCAAACCCCGAAAAAAAGATTACCTTTCCTCCATGAAAGTGCAGCGTATTGAATGTAATCCAATCATCCAAAAATAATTAGGCACGATAGTTGCGCACTTAGCACCATCGCTTCACCTAAATTGGCTTTGTCACGTGGTGTATAACTGGAATGCTTAATGATGTCACCCTGTTGATCAGAACAGCTTGCATCTCACGCAGAGAATGAATGTCCCTAAGCAGCAGACTGTTCCACTCCACCCTGCTGATTTGAACAGCTTGCGTAAAATGAGCTTCCAAAATTGCTTTTATTGCGGGTTAGGGAATCTCTGTGCTTATCAAGAACCTGATAATATTTAGGTAGTGACTATTTCACCGAAAATTTTCAAGTTAAAGAGAATAAAGCGAAAATGAGAAATAATTATCCACGCTTTTTTCATTTGCTTTTTGGGGGTTTAAGATTAGGGTTTAAGTTAGGGTTTGGGTTAGGGTTCGATTTGGGGATAGTTTTAGAGTAAGCACTTGAGTTGAGGCTAGACTTGAGTCAGAATTGATAAAAAAGTAGATAAAAATTTCGGGTGAAATAAAGTCTCCCTTCTATTTATTCTAACTTGCTTTGACGTAACAGCGTCACAGTGCGTGAACCATAAAGCGTGACAAAGTATGCGTAATATACAAACACGACACAGTACGTGGCACGCAGGCCCGGCGCCACGGGGGGACATTCCGGGGCCGTGCCCCCCAAATGAGCGCTTGTGCCTCCCAAGCGAGGACTGTGCCCCGAAGAAATTAACAGGCTCGGGGCTTTTGGATTACAAATCGAGGCTAAGACTCCCAAATTCGTGTTTACCGCCCGTATTTTCGTAATTTTTGTGGACTCACACCGGATTTCATAAAACTTTTTGGACGCAGACCTTTTTTGTTTTTGGTCCTCACTCAAGAATTCGTGAAAAATCGCAAGAACTTTGAGACGACAACCAGAATTTGTGGAAATTTTTGAATTGAATACCTTTTTTTTGGTCTTCACTTTTTTCGGTTGATCCACACTGGAATAAATTTCTCGTGCCCCCCTGCCCCTTTCGAATTCACGTAAATAAACTTCTCGTACCCCCCCAAAATTTATTTCTGCCTCCCCCCCAGTCACGCTATCCTGGCGCCGTGCCTGGTGGCACGGTTAAAATATTCTAGAGAGCAAGTTTTTTTTTTACGCAAAATTCTTTCCTACGCAAAATCAACTTCACTGAACTACGTATAGAGCTTGACTATACACCTTAAAATAGCGTCCATACGTTAAGCTAGTTTATAATTGTTGATAGTCAGCTCTATGATACATCACTTTTAAATTTTGTCATGTTTCACTAACTTGAACAAGTTTGTGGTTGAAAGGAGTGAAGCTTCCAAGTGGGATTATATACGAAAAAATAAAAAAGCATTTAAAACATATTTTTACCAAATTTTAACTTTCCTATGACCTGTCATTTACAAGATATTTCATTTTAAAGTCAGGGAGATCTGCCCTGCAGCGGTGCCAGTTAAAATTTTAATTTTTCTTTAATGATGGGGTAACTTTCACAAGGATTTTGAAAGAGCGTGGCTGCAAGGCTTCAGGAATGGGTAACTTTATCTTTTGGTCATATTTTTTCTTGATGCATCACCTCCTTTAATTCAATTTAAGACCAATCCTAACCGGTTTGCCTTTATTTTCTGGTGACGTAATGAAGCATATTGTTATGCATGCTAAGGAGATCGTCCAGGACGATCTTCAAACCGGGAAACAATGCGAACATTCGCCGTCAGTAAAATGTTCGTATACGAACTCACTGATTTCGGTACTGCTCTAGAACTAGGAGATAACGAACAATTTCAGTCACTTTACGGAGCAAAAAAGTGTTTAGTGGTAATATATCATTTTACTGGTTCAGCTTATAGCGGCAACATTTTCTCGTCTTCCTGTAACATACTAAAACACAGCAATTTTGTGTGCACCGAAGCGTCATAGCAATTTTGCGACGTTTTGGTGAACGCAATAAATGCTTTGACGCTTTGGTAAGGAATTGGATTCCAAACTTATTATTAAACTCTACGGTCCAGTACTACCCAATCTAAAATTGCAAGGTGCATAATCTCTACAAACCATCATTTAATTACTCAATAACTTGTAAAAATCAAAACATTCACTTACGAACTGACCACTTAACCATTTATTTTGTTGTTTGATCTTATAGTGATCGGAAATAGCAAAAACGAGCTTTTGCGACCAGATTGCGCCCAAACACCATACTTGGTTTTGCTTCTGATGTCAATCATATTAAAAAAATGGTGTCCAATGGTATTGAAGACTTAAAAATTTTTTTTTACCGTACAGGGCATGTTTTTTCTTCTCTTCTGAATCGCATCACCTAGCTATTTCCAACTTCACCTTTTCATTAAACAAAAATTTAATGCTTTTTTGATATTGTATTGATATCGTATTGATAATGCTATCATTTTTCGCCTAATTCCTGTTTCTTAAAAACTGTTTTTCTGTAATATCGTTGAATATTATCATTTTTTGGTGTTTGCCGTATTATCGTATTTTCTTTCAAACTTAATCAAACAACAAAGAAGGAAAACACAACAGCTTTTGCGCACATTTTGTTAGACAATGGCAACACAACGCAAAAGGTGTTTCAATTTGTTCCTGTGCTTTGGGCGCTTGTTGTTCTTCACATAAATAGGTGATTTCCGCAAAGGTGGTTCCCCGCATTTCATGCGTCTCATTTGTAACGTATACGAGGTCTGACAAAAAAAAACAAGACTGGATCTGTTACACTGGTAGCCCAATGCCAATCGGCAAGCCACTTGTTTAGCGTGCAAGGCAACCTCTTAGCTCTATTGTGTTGCAATATTTTTAAGTTAAGTCATTTCGTTGTGCGTTTCAGGCTTTTTTGTAACGAAGTGTTAGTAACGCTTGTCAGAATTTTAGTACTTTGCGTCGCGTTTGTTCGCAGCCAGTGTTGTTGTTTTTGACGCAACTGTTGATAACACGAGAATGGAACAACAAATCAACCTGAAGTTTTTGGTGAAACTGGGGAAGAAAATAACTAAGTGTTTCAAACTTCTTAAAGAGGTTTAGGGCAAAGATGTGATGTCAAGGCCAAGAGTCTTTGAGTGGCACAAACGTTTCAAAAGTCGCCGTGAAGAAGTGGAAAATGATCCCAAGTCAGGACGGCCATCCAAAACGAAGACGGATGAAAACATCATGAGAGTGAAGCAACTGGTGCAGAGTGATCGCAGATTGACGGTTCGGATGATAGCGGATGAACTCGACTTAAACAGGGAAACAGTGCGGACCATCTTGCTGTATGATCTGGGGATGCGGAAGGTGTGTGCCAAACTGGTACCCAAGATTTTATCAGAAGACCAGAAGCAGCGCCGAGTCAATTTTTGTAAAGGCATGCTGGAGAAGATAAGGTATGATCCGGACATTCTTTACCAGGTTGTCACAGGAGATGAAACGTGGGTCTTCCAATACGACCTTGAAACGAAAAGACAGAGCATGCCGTGGAAGACCGCAGAATCGACCGCGCGCATGTCAAAACCGAAGATCAAAGTTCTGCTGATTGCATTTTTTGACCAGAAGGGTTTGATTCATCATGAATTTGTGCCTGAGAGTGAAACAGTAAATCAATACTTTTACCAGCAGGTTCTCATTCGCTTCCATGACCGAGTTCGACGCACCAGGCAGGCACTGTGGAGTGACAAGTCGGGGCTCCTATACCATGACAATGCAACTGCACATAACGCAGTCAGTGTGAGGCAGCTCTTGGTCAAAAACAAATCCCAGCTCTTGACCACCCTCCCTAATCCCCAGATCTAGCACTGTGTGACTTTTTGCTTTTTTCCCAGGCTGAAGATTGTGATTAGAGGAACTCATTTTTCATCTTCAGAAGAAATCAAGGCCTCAGTGACAAAGGAGCTAAAGAGCCTCAAACAGGAGGAGTTTGCCAAGTGCTTCCGTGGATGGCAGGATCAAATGCAGAAGTGCTTTAACTCAGAGGGGGAGTACTTTGAAGGGGAGAATTTGTAATTTACCTGAAAATGTTGTATTAAAACTTTTATGACCACAGTCTCGTTTTTTTTTGTTTTTTTTTGTCAGACCTAGTAATAATACAGTATGCGCCGCTCATTATGACCACGAATGATATGACCAGCCGCTTATTATGACCAATTTGGTACGGTCCGGAATTTCTCCATTTAAAATTCTCCGTTTCATACGACCAAATTTCGGATAATATGACCAACATTTTCTCCACCTCTCTTATTACAGTATTGTATTTTTTCCCGCCACACGCTTATAACTTCGCCTTTTCAACATGCGTGTTTTTGTGCGCATTCATGTCGCGTGTGCGCTCTGTACCGATATGTTACTTTAATCAAACGTTGCTTAAACTGTTATTTACTTTGTTATGCAGTGCCACCGCTTGTACTTATTGTTACATACTGTACTTAGTTTTACTGTCACTTGTACTGTTACAGTACTGTGCTTTGTTTTACTGCCAATGTCACACTGTTACTTCGGTTAAACGATGAATTTGACGGTATTTGGACTTCTTGTGGCTTACGGCGTCGATTCAGGCGCGGTTATGGCGACTTTGGTTTTTACGACCATTCGCATATTATGACCAAAATGGTCTGGTTCCAAGGTGGTCATATTAAGCGGCGCTTACTAAAATTGATTTTTTAGAATTATTTAACCAAATAGACAAATACAATACAGCCAAACTACTGTGGAGCATATTTAAACTACTGTAGAGTATATTTATTGGGAATTTCTTTAAACGTTTGTCAATCTTATCTAAGTAGAATGAATTTGAAACTTAAAACTCCTGTTCCTATTCAAAATTCTATCGGAATAAGTTTCACAATGATTTCAATAAATCAACCTAAACGTCTAAATAACTATATTTTACAGGATTTTGGCTGCATTGTTTTTAATTAAAAAATTAGATGCCTGAGCAACATTGCGTCGTTTCGTACACCCACTTTTCTACCTTTTTCAACCACTCAATGCGATTTTACCACACGTAAAACTTTTTCGATGAAGTATTATTCCAAAAAAATATCACAGTATTAAAACACATTCTTTTTATTTTACAAGAACAATATTTCGTAAAAACACAAAACTAAATTTTGCTTAAAATTTACGAACAATGCCAGCTTTAGTATGAAAAATTAGTTCGGAATCGAGCCAGTTTCAAAAAGCTCAGAAATAAGTTATGTTTTGCATACCATATTGCGATGAAATAACCAGAATTTAGCAGTTGTACTTGGTAAACTACCGTTTTGCAATTATGATCAATTAAAAAAGACAACTGTTAACTTAGCAATGAGTTTTTGGCATTGTCATAAATTTTTAATGCGGTTATTACGGTTATTTGCAATGCCTTGATTCAGCTTTGCTGGTTGAATAGTTTTGCCGCTTTTTTGGGTTGAAATGTTCAAGATAATCGATTCCGATAAACTGGAAACTGATTGCATGAACTACTCCGTACCAACGCCGCCAACATTCATCCCCGGAAGGATAAAATTATCTTTATAGGGATGAAGTGTAAGGGACGATAAAGTGTTCTCATTTAAATGATCCCGGACGAGTCGCGAAATTGATCTTTCTGAAGTACAATCTCTTCAAGTATAGTCCACGCCAACTAAACCAGAAAAACAAACAAGATATTAATTGATCTATCGAAAATGGCAATTGATAGCTTCGTAAGCCTCTGAAATTGCAGAAATTAGCAAAACCAATCGTATACTAAACAACTATGAATTTAAGATGGCTAAGAAAAAAAATCTCTTGGAGCAAAGTCGCTCCCCCAAAACTCAAAACTCGCGACCAATTTCCGTCGCACTTTGCGCTTTCACAAGCCAATCACAGACTCACAATCTTGGGTAAACTGCACGTCTTAACTTACAACCACTATAATTTGCGACCAATTTCTGTCTATTAGATTTTTGAGTTTTGGTCTAGTGTTTTGGGTTCCAGTTGTTAGTTTCCCAGTAGTAAGTTCAACCATAGTTGTGCACATCTAATTTTTTTGTCACGTTTTGAAAGCATTACTTTTTACTAAAAAAAAGCTTAAATTCAAGTAGTTTTTGCAAAAAAAAATGCAAAGTCTCCGAATGCTGGGGGCTCCGTCCTTTTTGCCAACGACAACTCAGTACGTTTTCCCAATTGCAAATTTTTGGCGACGCGCTGCTCATCGCTGCATAGAAATCTACAATGACTAAATAATAATAATAATTAGAGACCAAACGAGCTAAAGCAGCAGCTAAATTCGCATTTACACCGTTCTTGTTTATTCAGCAGACCCGGCGCCACGTGGGGACAATCCGGAGCCGTGCCCCCCCAAATCACCGCTTGTGCCCCCCCAAGCTAGGAGTGTGCCCCAAAGAAAATAACAGGCTCGGTGTCACTGGAGTGCAGTTCGAGGCCTGTGACTTCCAAAATACTGGTTGTCACACCAGAATTTGTGAGCAAGAGCTGTTTTTTAGCAGGTTTTGCAATAAAGATCCTTTTTTTGTGGTTTCGCCTCAAAATTCGCCCACTTTTTGAAGTGAGGACCTTTTTTTTGGTCTTCGCACCAGACTTTGTGGAAAATTGCGCAGTTTTTGAAATGAAATCTTTTGGTTTCCTTGGTCTCAGAAATCGTGAAAATTTGCGCATATTTTGAGATGAAGACCTTTTCTTTTTGGTCTTCATCCCAGAATTCGTAGAAATTCGCGATGAAGACCTCTTCTTTTTAGTCCACACTCTCGAATTCGAAGCATTGAAGTTTTTGTGCCCCCTAAAATTTGTTTATGCCCCCCCCCCCAAGTTATGCTATCCTGCCGCCGGACCAGTTGCTCAGCGTAAACAAACAATGGCAAACGAACTGCGTGAGATTGGAACTCGTAAATAATTACATTTAGTTAATTGTTGTAAGTGATTTTCGGTGTTCTATTTCCTATTCGTAGCACTTTTTGTTGACACTGTACTCGTCATGTGAAAGTCAGGCTGACCAGCCTTTACTGATAATTACCACTTGGTGGACGTGGACACTTATTGTTTCCAACAGGCTATAAAAGCCAATCTGACAATTAGTCAGCCCTCAAAATTTTAATACGTTACGAAGAATGTCACACGCGCGCAAATTACAAATCAACAGATGATCAATTTCATGATTCAAACACAATCGTAAAAACACATCATAAAACGAAAAACAAACCTAAAACGCTACAGATTTCATCTACAAAATTTAGCTCAATGGTTACTTGCGATTTTTATGCATTATTTTCTTGTCAATTTCTCGAAACTTTTAAATATCTTAACGTTTGTGTTTCCGATACAGAAAGTCCCGGGAGCTATATGTTTTTAGCCAACGCCCAAAATGGAAAAAAATTGATTAAATTTATCTCAAACTTTTTGAAAAAGCTGCCAGCCTATCACGAATTTACACACCAGACAATTTTTTGACGACGCCTAGGTAGAGATTTTTTCTATTTATTCGCGCTGCTACATCGTGCAATATTACGACTCTGCCACAAGAACAAAAACCGGAACCAAATTTTTCGTGACGTCACTACTTCTTACGCCTTTCCATCATCATCATCATCATCATCATCATATTTATTTATTTACCAAGTGACGTCATATCACAAGAAAAAAAGCTGCAACTTCCTCTAGGTCT
The DNA here is from genome assembly GCA_963965965.1 of Trididemnum nubilum. Taxonomy (NCBI): domain Eukaryota; kingdom Metazoa; phylum Chordata; class Ascidiacea; order Aplousobranchia; family Didemnidae; genus Trididemnum; species Trididemnum nubilum. The sequence goes on along the minus strand of OZ014476.1, from coordinate 34,830,607 downwards.
ATCACCAAAGCATCGAAATATGCAATTCCTTTAAAACCAAACACACAAACTTGCAGAGTCAAAGCGATATTTAGTCACTTGGTGAGGAGACAGCGAAGGACCGAAAGGTCATCTAAGTCTACTGCCACCTCACCAAGTTAACGTTAAAAAAAAACAGCTTCTAGATTTTCTCAGTCTGCTACTTTCTATGATAAAAAATTTTACGCAAAAATAAAACAAAGTGTTGCAAAGATATGTACATTTTGCACAGTGTATACACAAAACTCACAGTCACCATGTAAAGAAAATGCTAGACAACATTAGAATTGTTCTAACTCTAAGCACACTAAACGACAAAAAAATAAAAATGCTGTAACTACAGATTGGATAGAAATAAAATTAATAAAGTTCATAATGCTTATTTATGTTTTATGGAATTTAAAGTGGGCAATTGGAGTGAAAAAAAAACCTCCTTGCTTTGTTTTGTATTGTTTGCCAATATGTCATTAGTACTGGTACAATTTCCAATACCAGTATTTACCAAGTGACTGAATTTTTATTACCAATTTCCAATTAAAATTTACCAATTTCCGGAATATTGAAGCGCTTTTTGTTTTATTTCATAAATTTAGAGAAACGGAAATCCCTACAAAATTAAGTGGACAAAGAAGACACATGCATGACAAAAATAAGTGACTATACAGTATTTACGACAGAAGTATAATGAAACTTGAAGCAAAACAAACCAAAACACAATTGTTTTTTAGATATTTCGTATTGGTATATTTTTTATCATGAAATGGCTTTCTTCTACGCGCATTTGCCTGTATTTTGACGGCATTTATGGTCAGATTGTTCTCCACCACCGTAAAATGTTGACTGAAGTAATTTGAATACAAATTTGATTTTTTCTCCCACAAAAAATTCATTAAAAATACCAAAATGTTTTTGCGCATTCTAAGATCACGAAACAAATTAAAGATTAAATTTTTCACGATGAAAAGTTAACTAACATGTGAATTCTTAATTTTTCTTAAATTTTTCGTTAAATTTTTACAATTTTTCATGATGAAGAGTTAATTAACGTGTGAATGCTAAATTCGTATTCACACCGTTCTTGTTTATTCAGCAGACCCGGCGCCACGTGGGGACATTCCGGAGCCGTGCCCCCCCAAATCACCGCTTGTGCCCCCCCAAGCTAGGAGTGTGCCCCAAAGAAAGTAACAGGCTCGGTGTCACTGGAGTGCAGTTCGAGGCCTGTGACTTCCAAAATACTGGTTGTCACACCCAAAATATGTTTTCTCCCCAGCTGTCTAACTTTTTTTCGGTTGCGTTGAAAATATTGTAAGATTTATTTTTACTACGTTTACAATTTGAAAAGATAACGCGTTGGGATATTATATGGATTTCTTCCACCACAATTTATTGCAGGTGGCATACATTCATAGCAACACTTCACTTAATAAAACAACTAATATTTTTGTCGTAACTTAGTTATTTTATCCATGGTCGAAACGTTACTTGAAATTATTTATATGACAATTCTATTGTCTTTTTAACTTATCCACGTTGCACAAAATTTTGGCAAAAGTGAAAAATTATTTTTTTCTACAGTTAAAATCAAATTGTCAATCAATCTAAAATATTTGTTCTTTTCAGGGATAAAACACCTTAAAATGTTCACACGGACCAATTTCCCGTTGCGCGACCGGTGCGGTTGCAGTATCAGAGATACCTTTGTTGAATCAGTAAATTAATGGTGCTTTAATAGCAGTGGAATTAATATTAGTCAAATTCACTCGATAATAGGAGCAAGAATTTGTGGTAGAATACTTTTCAATAGCAAAAAAATACGGTTTCATACGCTGAAGTTTGTCAAATTTTGCAAAGCAATGGTCAAAGATCGTAGCAATGGGCCGTAAACAAAGGCTATGTCAATCAGCAAACTAACCCAAAGATGAATTAGCTTGCACCACTACTCATTGATAATGAAAATGGTCAGAATTTCAAACATGACACAAGCGTTTTTGCATCGTAGGGAATTTTAATTTGAATCAAGAATCGCGGGTTAAAAAAAGAGCTTACGAAATAGAATTTTTCAAAATCAAGCAATGTATTTTTATCAATCTAATGATCTTATGTGAGTACAGCTCACATTCGAGTTTAGATGATCTTAAGGAGTCAACCGCAAAACAACAGCATATTGTTCCCAATTGTGCTTGGGGCATCGCGCTTAAAAATACCTAATACAAGCACATAAAACATATGCAAAATTAATTAATTTGAACTTGAAAAATGAAAACGAATTCCAATGCGAAAAAAACAACATTTACCAATATATACAGTTCAAGCAAACAGCGCTGAACAGCAAGGAAATATGTAGTTTACATCAAAACGCACAATCAACAAAAAACACAATTCACAAAAATTAAAAATGAAACTCCAGCTACTACGAGAGTCTCCAACAACAGCTCGAATTGAAAGCCCTCTCAACTGTAAAGCTTCTATCTAGCTGATAAGAGTTTGCTTATAGCAAAAGTTTTAGTTTTGTCAAATCTTGCCCGATGTTAGATTATCGCTTAGCGGGACAGCACCACTGGAGATTTTTTTCATCACGTTAAGTTTTCGATCACTTGGCGTTTGTAATGCAGTAGCTCACGCTCTAGTGAAACGACCTTTTGCTGACAACGCAGTTGAAAAATTTGTTGGTGATGATTTTATCGTTATTTTTTTAGTAAAATAGACATCAACAATTCTTTAGTGTTGTTTATTATGGTGCATTAATTTGACTGTCTTAAGATGTTTTTCACCCATTGCTTTTTCAAAAAAAAATAGCGTTTTCACACCGGGAATCCATAATTATTCATTCACAGTAACATGATCAATACAAGATATCCTCAGCCCTGCACTACCAAGCGTCCCCTTTAAGAGGAACAATCGCGTCTGATTATTAAAAAGTGATACTGTATCACCTTGAAAAAATTACAGATTTGCATATACGTGCAAAAACACAACACGGTTATTAACTCCAAGAGTAAGGACTTCAATAAAATATGTACAACATAACTACATAATACACACAAAATATAGCCAAATGTTTGTATGCGACGAAGCTGTTGTACAGGACAATTAGAGCTGAGCGTCACTTGGTTTGTTAATTATGTTATTTGTTGACAGCAGCCCTGGCTGAATTTTCTTTCTACTAGAATGGTTAAAAAGTTTTGGCAACGGACAGAGATGCTTAATCTTCTACTTTAGCAGTTGTGGTATCAATTCGAAACGAATGTCTGGTATCAGCTATCATAAGACTTACACATTTGAATGAAAATATCAAAAAAACAAACAAACAAATTTTATTAGCATGGTGCGACACATGCAAAAAGATTATGTAAAAAAGGTATGAAATTGCTCGAACTTATTGATTTTTGGCATTTTTGCATAATGCTATTGGAGCAAAACAAAGCAAAAGATATAAATAAAAGCAAAGCAAGGAGCTAGGTTGATCACTGATACAACTTCAAAGCAACTTCATGTAAATTTGCCTCCTTTAAAACCTCTACCAGGTCTTCCACGGTCACTCGGCTTCTAAACATACTCTCCCAATGTAAGATGACTTGATAGATCTGCAAAATAAACAATCACAAAACCATTTATGGCAGCCATAGCTCTGTGGTAGAGCGTCGGGCAGTAATCGAAAAGTTGCTGATTCCTGGTTCGATTCCCGAACTGGCCAAGCGCGTTGTGTCCTTGGGAAGTGAAATACTAAAGCTAACCCAACTAAAACTAACTCAAATTGTATAAAAGTGTTGCTATTTGGAGGTTCAAATTCAAACAAAAAAAAGTTATCATTATTGTTTGCATGACTTTCGTTGTATCTATTTGTATTTGAAACAGTCTGTGGTAGTTTGCTATGTATAATAGTGCATAGGGGGCTAAACGACTTTGAGACCGTTAAATCCCTTTGCCATTCAAGGTCAAAACAACTTCGCAAATAAATGTGATACCTATGTTGAGATTGTGGCAAAAAGTAGTCTATTGAAAAGAGGAAATGCTGCTGAAATCCAACGCTTGGGTTTGATCCCAGCCGGGTCGAACCATAGACTCTGAAAATGTTATTCACAGATTTTTTGTTTGAAGTTTTGGTTTAGTATTGAGAAATAGTGGTACAGCCTAAAAAATGTGTAATAGACATGTGGGTTAAAAGATACTGGTGGAGCTTTAAAAATGTGTGATAGACAAGTAGGACAAGAGAAAGTGGAGCCTTTGAAATGTGTAATAGAACAAGTGGTCCAAGCAGAGCAAAAACTAAAACATCTCCCCGCTGTCTCCTGGCCTGGGCAAACTGTTAAAGCAAAGATGTAATTACTTTTTATGGTGCAAAGAAATATACCTTCTCATGAAGACCATATTTGTCGAAGTCATAATCAATGAGGTCAATCTGTGGGTCGGTAAGATTCATATGTCGAGCCAGATGCCGCCATTTCTTCGGTCCCACATTGTTGACGACAACATACTTGTCTAAGCGATTTATAGGTCTCTGTGAACCTAAATTGAAAAGATTAATGATTAATTAAAAACTTAATTCCATGGTATTTCTTGATAAGTTTCACTTCGTTTTACCGCCAATGTCTAAATTGTGGTCAATTACAAATTCCTATGGCAATGTTTTTTGTGACCAAACAAATCACCAAAACCCCTGACAAAGCCACCAATTATTCGTAACGGAAATAACGGTCCCGATATAAGGATTGATCATGTCCCGGATGGAAAATGCGAACTCGGTTTTTGTCTCTGTGCAAGCGTAGACTGGTGCAACTTTGGACCAAATAAAATGCACAATTATAATGCGATTGTTTCTTCCGTGGTTGTGATGCACCGTCGCAAAAAAAAAATTGCTTCTAAAATAACTGGCGCTACGTAAAGCATTGTAACTTTGAAACTGTGACATAGGCAGAGTTTCAAATACTCATAACCAGGCGCGTAGCCAGGATTTGCAAAAGGAGGTGCTATTTTGAAAGAGTGAGAAAAGTGCAAACGGCCTTGACCCGAATTTTCATTGTTCTTGAATCAGTTTCACACGGTTTGTCCGAAAATTCAGACGAAATTTCTCGGAAAGCTCGGAAATTCGAAGGTTTTATCCGCCCAAAAGCAGGTGGTCTCCAAAGAAAAAAAAAAAAAAGGTCTTCGCCGAAATCGAGACTGATTTTTCGGCCGAAATCCGAAATTCAAAGATTTTTTCCGCCCAAAATCAGGTGGTCTCCAAAAAAAAAGGTCTTCACCGAAATTGAGACTGATTTTTCGGCCAAATTCGGAAATTCAAACGTTTGAGGGGGGCTGTTTTCCTATGGGGGGGGCTATTTTCAATTTTTCACAAAAAATCGGCCTCTAAAGCACCAAAAACGTGCGATTTTGCATACTTCACAAGTCAATGGGGGAGGCTCGAGCCCCCCCGCCCCCCCCCCGGCTACGCTACTGCTCATAACGACGAGTTAAGAGCGTGTATCCTACTATACATTGTAATAATAATTCAACTGCTTATTTCATCTGCAAATGGTATCATTAGAGGTGCAGTATATGTTACTCAATTTGACAAAATTTAAATGTATCCCCAATAATCCTATGTATAGGCAAACAGACTGTTGGATTCTGTACATGCCATGGTTCTACAAAACGTTATTATTTTTGTTTAATGCTTTAGTAGTGTAGTAGTCGGACATTTTTTAAAAACTTTTGTCATAAATGCGACACTGACATGGTAAAGTGATATTTTGATTATTGGGCGTACCTTATCGTAATAAACTTGAGGGGCATTCCGGTTTAAAAAATTTACAGTTCTCTGCAGCAAAAACCACTTCCCACTAAATCGTTATTTAATCACTATTAATGATTGCCTAAGATTGCCTAAGTCCAATCGCAAAATTTTGTTCTGCTTGCAAACAAATACCGTTAGGCCTGGTCTTACACTTGGCGTGCAATCGTGAACGTACAACCTTTGTTGAGCTAATTGTACACTGGCAACTAGGTGTTCCGAAGTTTTGGTGAAACTAAACATAAGCTCCTATATGTTTACGATAGCATGTCACACGTTGACTGGGTTTTAAAAGTGCAAGCAAGCAATCAAACCAAAAAATTCACTTGAAAATGTAAGTTTACAAATCTATTGTAAAATTTGAAACCAAAAAGAACTTACAGACAGCTTGTGGAGACGGCCTAATTTGAACAGTAGGTTGAGCTGGTTGATCATCCATAAAAGTCTCGGCTTTGTTTAGATCTGAGCCTCTCTGTGTATAGAAAGCTGAATGTTGCATTTCGTTTGGGGCTTCGACCTCCATCTTCTCTTCAGCGTCACTCATTTCAACTTGTGACAAAATATTAAAAAATATAAATCAATATCTGCAATACATTTACGCAATATTTCTTCAACACCAATTTCATTTTAGAAATAAATTATTACTCTTTTTTTTTTCACTGCAAGAACAAAAAATGTTATTTTCTTTTAGAGCATAAACTAATCATTTTCTATCATTTCTGAATCGCGCAAATTAATGTTACATCACTACACTGATTGCCAACTTTCAAATGATGGCACTTGCAGAGGGAGTAGCGGAGGCATAGTCAAGCTTCCGCCATCAAACGATGAAATTCTTATAACGGTCACACTTCTGCATCAACTCAACATGCTCTAGGAGCTCGATTTAGTTCCGTGCCGCTAAATGTCACGTAGCAGACAAGTTTAAAATGGCATGAGAATTCGCGAACTTTAACCAATTGTTAGTGATGTAAGAAAATTCTGTAAATCAAATATAGGCTGAAAACAATAATTACGAATGATAAAAAAATAGCAAAGTTTCATTAAAAAAATCAAATTGTTATGAAATTGTTAGTGACTTTACAGAATTACTGTAGCAATAAAACCTGTACTGATCAATCTTGCATAAACGTACGAACTTTCCGTTAAATTATTTACTTTTTTCACGTTAATTTGTTGTTATTCAAAACCCCCGAGAAGATTGTAAACTGCCAGTAAAAGCCTTGTTCAAGGACGCAACAATATGACGAGGTTGAAATTGAACCCAGATTAAAAAGAAGAGCTAACCATGATTAGAGTGTATTTCCTGGTTATTGTGAAAAAAAGTGTATTTGCTCGGACCAAAAACAAAAATTTCAAAGAGTTGCTTTTGAAAGCGCGAAAAAGTTAGTAAATAATGTGACTTGAGTGCGCGTTGAATCCAGATGATGTGTTTAGGGTCTTTGTAAAATAACCCTCTTATACTTGTGCATACACTCAATAATGTAAAATCATAATAAACAAAATCTCGTTCATCCTAACAGTAGTCATATTTACGTTATGGTATTATGAAGGATATGTTCATTTAAAACTTTAAAATGTGAAAATCTGATATCGCATGCTTGCCGAATAGGAAAGTGGACTTGTTTTTAGTGTGAAGATATAGTCTTTCTGAGTCATAAAAGCGCACATGTGCATGTAGAGTGTATATAATCTGTATATATGTACATAGATTTTTTACTGCTTGAACAAGCCTATGTTTTTTTTTTTTTTTCAGTAGATGGTTATCTATAACATTTGCAATTCATTGATACCTTAACTCTGACTCTGATACTTTGACTTTGAAAAGTATTGGTAGGTTGATAAACACTTTATCATTCAAAATTTATACTTCATTTGTTCCTGTGAACATTAGATTCGTTTCTTGTAATTTTAGTTTAACTAGCTTGCAAATTGATGAAACAGTCTTAAATCCTGACAAGTGCAAAAGTACGTGGTTGAATGGCAGTTTTCTAATGGTAGCGTATTAAATGAAAGTGGATGCCGTTGACAGGGTGAGGCTTTACTTTTTCACTGCATCCATAGCGTGCATTTATTATAGTACAGTATATGGTAACACCTACTTAGTCTTAATTGCTCTTTTGCGAATGACGAGTGTGCCATTTTATGATTCTACTTGCATACTGAAAAATAAAACTACTTGACTTGACTTCTTGACAAAGCTGCCTTAATTCCTACTCTTCGATTTAAACATCTTAACATGAATCTTAGCTCGCAGTATCTTCTGACAGAGTTAAAAGCTTGTAAGTTGTAGATCTTGACGATAATCTCGACAGTTTTGTCTTGATCAATATTTCACCTTAATTATTTCAGTTCACTTCACAAATAACCGTTTTGGTTTTACTTCGCAAATAAAAGAACCCACTAATCAATGCTTTTTTTGACGTCACGCACGAGCCTTTGTCAGTTCAGACACCCGCTCAGACAAACACGAACAAATGTTTGGGGCGTCCCCTTCTGCTAATTTTAGCAGTGTTACATTTAATACACAGCAAACCTGGGGCGCAAAAGTCTTTTACAATTAGAGCATCACAAACATTTAGTTGGCTTCGTCTCCATAAAATAATATTATTGCGTTATAAGTAGTTTACTAAAAGTTTTAGTGACAGATCAGTTGCTGCAAAACTAGCCGACATTACTTTTTGTAAAAGTGAAGAATAAATAGCAGAAGTGCTAACATTTAAAAAACATTTTTTCTACGTTTAAGGTCAGGGTCGCGAGATAATCATAAAACTCAAATTTGCGTGGCGCTGAAAATAGTTAAAGAACCTCTGAACTAGAGTTTAGCAATATTATACCTGGTTTGCTACCGTTTTTCAATTATGATCGATCACAAAAAACAACTTTTGACCAGCATTAAGCTCATAGGCGTAGCCAGTGGCGGAGGGCTCAGGGGGCCCGCCCCCCTCCCCCACAAAATACCTCTAACGACAAAAAATTATGACAACATAGCCTAGCGATGTTTGGCTGCAGTTTTTTTCAGTAATTACGCACATAACAGTAATTAACATTAATATTAATGACGACAAGGAAGTCCCGGGGCCCCTACCTAAAAACCAGGTTGCCCCTACAAACAACTAAGGGCCCTGAGGCCCCTAACCGACAACCAGGGGACCACGGGACCTCTAACTGAGAACCTGGGGGGCCATAACTGACGACCAGGGGGCCCCGGGGCCTTTAACTAACGACCAAGGGGCCCCAGGGCCCCCAACAACCAGGAGGCCCTCAACTGACAACTAAAGGGCCCGGGCCCCTAACTGACTACCAGGGGGCCCCTAACCAACAACCAGGGGGTCCGTAACTGACAAACAAGGGGCTTAGGGCCCATTAACTGATTAAACAACCAAGGGGACAGGGGCCCCAAACCAACAACCAGGGCGCCCCGGGACCCCTAACTGACAACCAGGGAGTCCTGGGATCCCTAACTAACAACTAGGGGGCCTCGGAGCCCCTAACTGACGACCAGGGGGCCCCGGGGCCTCCAACTCACGACCAGGAACCCCCAGAACCTCTAATTAATGACCAGGGTGCTGAGGCTCCTAACTGACAACTAGAGGGCCCCAAGGCCTCTAACTGGCAACCAGGGAGCCCCAGGGCCCCGGCCTTACGACCAAGATTTTCGGGCCAGGGGCCTCTTAATTCAAATTTTTAACAATCTTTATGCAAAACCTGTGAGAAATCTAAGAGTTTTATCCTGAAAGTTGCAATACCAGGCCCTCGTTTAACGTTATTATGAACTTAATGCTATAACACAGGCGGTAATGCAAGCCCCCCAAATGAAAAACTACCAATGATAAATATGATGAGAGCATTGTCAGTATGTTGTCCTTGTCCGTAATTGCAGTTTTTTTAATTTAGGATTGACGCGTACAAAAGTAAGCAATAATAATGACGACCACATGGCCACATCATAATATTGCCATGCAATTCTTGGACGTTTCAAAAAACTGTTCAGTGACTTGACTCAAGTCCTCCACGTTTTGGAAAATAAGTTAGTTTAATTTTGATTTAAATGTTTTTTTTATGCAAGAACTTAGGGGAGCGATCTTGTCTCAAAATCATTGGCGTAGCCAAAGGGTGGCCGAGGGAACCCGGGCCCCCTCAATCAAAATGCCATCAATGGCAAAAATTTGTCAAAAAAGCCTTGTTGCTTCATTTTCAGTTTCTTTTAGCATCTTTGCGTACAACAGTAATTAACAATAAATAATATTGACAACCAGGGGTCCCGACGCACCCCCTTAATTCAATCTTTCCTACCAATTTAAACGTATAACCAGGGTGAAATCAAAGGTTTTTGTCCTTAAAGTTGCTACCTCAGGCCCTCATCTAAGCTTTTTATGAGCGTAATGCAATAACCAGCGCCGTATTTGTCATATGGCTCAGTGCCATAGCCCTGCCCTCAGATAGTAGACTTTTTTTGGTTTTCATTTATATTTGGCAGGAAGATGTTGCAAAAACCCCTTAAGTGCCAGGGGCCCCGCGCAATGTAAATCCGTCTCGGGAGTAACATGTTTAGTAAGCGTAACCATCAATTGTACCATTTTTCAATAACGATTCACCTCCACCTGGCCAGTTTTTATGCAAAAAATACTTAAAAAAATAGCTAGAGAAAATGCTCATTGAACAAATTACGGAATTTCAATTGAAGGGGCCTGGACCATTTGGCCGTACATGTACTCCTATAACAGGTAAACTTCATGACTAAACATAATTCCCTAAGAAAAATCTTCGAGTGGATTATTATTTACTGCTAATGTATTGCAGGAGGCAATGTGTCTTACTTACCCTTATGGACCAAATCACTTACAATATAAATTTTACACCATAATGCAAGATTCTAAGCGTGTTTTGGGATTTAATGGCAAAAGAAGGATTGAACAATTAAAAATTTTCGATTGGCTTTCAAATGTTAAAAATCTAGTTCTTTGAAATGGCTGTGACCTTGTGCGAAATGTAATCCAATGGATTCAAATAATTTTTTTTTTCCAAAAACTTACAAAAATCGCCCAGCGGCTGGGGGCTTTGCCTCCAGACCCCTGTAGCAACCGGCGTCTGTGATACGTTTGAGTACACTAGCTTACTCACACACGTCTCCTAAGTCAGACATTTGCACTTTTTAACTAGTAGTTTTTGCCCTCTATCTTTACCAAAATCCTGGTTAAGTTCCATCAGGCTACAGCTTCAGATCTTCCATTCGACGATATCTTAGCCCCACAAAAAGTTCCTTTTTTGAAAATTTCTGATGGCGTCATTGCATGTGATTTATGGTTTGGGACCCCCCCCCCCCCAATCAAAAATCCTGGCTACGCCTATGATTAAGGTGGTATCACTTTTACAATTTTCCTCAAATAGGTCAGAAAGTTTATAAAAATTAAAAACAGCGTATCTCAATTTAAAATTGAAAGTTCTTATAAAAAAGAGCGTAAATAATTTAGACACATTGCCGAATCAAGTTTTGAATCCGGATACGACACGCGAATTTGACGTAATTGGCACAGAGGCTTCTCAAAATTTACAAACAACGGTTGAACAGATAAAAAAAGCTATCTTATCAGATAGCAAAAATTCTTGTATCACGTGATCCCGCGTTTTGTTGACAACCAACGAAATTTGTTCTCTTTGCTATTACCTAATTCAAATTGCATAATTCCATCGTGAATAGCAAACATAGGGAGAGGTTATTGGTTAAAGTTCTATTCAGACGTTTAACACATAAAATATCGGAGTTGCAGTTTTTTTGGGTTCAGCAGATTTTAGCCTCTCTTCTTTCATTATTTTTGACTGAATAAATTCTATCATTTTTTAAGCGTAATCTGAAAAAACACTGCATAAGATGAAGCAAAAAAATTTGGGTCCAATAGTTTTTTTTGTTGGAATTCGAAAAACGATCAACTACTACTGCATGAAACTGGAGAGGAACCTATTCGTACGTATCCAAAATATTCAAAACTCAAAATCTAATAATCAACTAAAGGACTGCTCTACCACAAGCAAACACAGCTAATAAAACTACTAGTAAACAAAAAAGTATAATTTTACACTGGATCAACAGATCTTTCAGAAAATTTGATTTTGCTACAACAAGACATGTTTCCCCATTTTAATTTGCAACAGTTCTCCTCTAGAGTATCGGAGTTGTAGTTTAATCCCCAACTTCAATTCCTTTCTGACTACGTTTCATGATGCATAACAATCAGCTTTTTTGTAAGGATCCACTTTGAACATAATTTAAAAGAGTAAAGTCTGTAATTTCCACAAGAAAATTGAAGGTCGAATAAGTTTCCCCGAAATCGAAGAAAAACCCATGAAACTGCAGCGTATTGACCATATCCTAGAGTCTATAATCAATGAAAACTTATGCGGTTCGATTGTTAAGTACTGTGAAACACACCAAGGAAAAAAACTGTTTGTCTGAGCGTGACTGACTCGTGTGCAACTGAGCACACAAAAACTTAAAACAGAACTGAAGGCAAAATTAATGAAAGTTTTTTAACTTAAACAATGGCATCAGATTAAATTGGCGTTGACTTTATGCTTTTTGACCAAACGTTCCAGAGATATTCTGCTTCAACGTAACGTATAGGCGTCTCTCTAATCATAATTCTTATTGGCAACTCTAACGTTGATAACATCGGCGACGCCATCTTAGTTCTATACTAAGGCAACGCTGCAAATGAACTAAGACACAGACATCTTTCAACCTACTAATAGGTTAATACAGAACTTCTGTGGGCAAGGCTACTGCATTGAAACGCCAGGTTTACCAACAGAAATTATGATTAGAGAGACCCCTATACGTTGTGTTTAAAGCAGAATATCTTTTGAACGGCTGGTCATAAAGGATGAAGTCAACGCCAATCTAATCCGATGCGATTGATTTGAATATAAAAAGCTTCATTAATTTTGTCTCTAGTCTTCTTTTAAGTTTTTGCTGGGGTAAATAGCGCCTTAATTTCTTTCCTTTTTTACTCCTGCTTGGTAAAGGTAATGTAGTGTAGTGGTATCGTGCTCAGTTCGCAAATTTTTCTTCTTCAAATTTGAAGAAGTAGCAGAATTATTTGCAGCAAAGCTGACATTTGAAACTGCAAGCATATTGAGGATGCTGCAAATTACTATTAAGATTGACGCAGCATATTCAGGATAGATTCCAGAGAGGTTTAGTAACGGGTTCTGTCTTTTTGATCTTTTGCTGCGTATGATACGGTGAACCATCGCATCTTAAAGAAGAAAATCCTATAAATGACCAATGACGTAGTAATGAAAGATGCTTCAGAACAGAAGGTTTTTTGGAGTTCTGAATCGGAAGAAAAGTCGTTGGCGTTGCCAACAAAATGAACTCCAACAAGAAAGTGTTCTCTCCTTTTCCTGCATATTATTTGTACCAATAACCAGCTGTTGGAAAGCAAGACCGAACGGTTTTTTTCATGCAGATGATTTTTGTGTTACCTCATAGGAACGCACATTTGAAGCTGAGGAAAACAACTTAACTACCGCACTTGATGTTTAGGACCAGTGTTGTGAATATTCGATCACCTATCTCAAACCTTACGCGTTAAAAACACAAGTATTTGGTTTTCACCTGAGAAATAGAGAAGCCTCAAGGTCGCTGAATATTACATGGGCAGGCATAGCGCAATAATACATTTCGAATCTCATCTGTCTTGGAGTCACGCTGGACTGAACTCTCAGCTTCAAGCAACGCAAGACAAAAGCGAAAATACACACAAAAAATAACATCATGAAAAAACTTGTGAACTCTAAGTGGGGCCATTTACCTCACGCATTCAGAGTATCAGCATTAGCTCTGTCGTGTTCAAATCCTGAATATGCTGGCCCGGTTTGGGCGAGGTAAACGCATGTCAAAATACTTGGTGCTGCTCTTCACAGCACTCGTCGCTATATTGGTGGAATTGCACCACCTGATGTGAGAAGAAAAACAGAGGCCGAAAATAAAGAAGCAGGCAGATCATGGATCCAAATTAACAGTTATATGAAGCCATACCAGCAACATCTTGATTGAAGTCAGGAAAACCTTTTCGCAATCATATTCAATCCCTTGCATCCAGTGAACAGGAGACCAAACGAGAAATATGCAAAGAAATTTTGCAAACTCCTACACTCTCCATAAATATTGGAGTACCACCATCAGAATCCCTGCCAAATGAAAAGATGCATTTTGGTAAGTGGGGAAAACATTGAATCGCCTGCAATTGGAAGTTACCTGCTGTGAGACAAACACGGCAAAAATCGGTTACTTGCAGGGCCCAACTACTTGCGACCGTGGTTTAGTTCACATGTTTTATTGTTTCTTATTTTACGGTAATAAAAAGATAAAAAGCAAAAATCTTGCAATGACGAGGAGATGCGAAAGACCAGAGTTGCAACAATTAGGGTTGCACGGTCGCCGAGTCTGCATCTCCTCTGCGGAAAAAAGAGAGAGAGAGAGAGAAAGAAAACGCGAAAACACAAAGCAATCTAGAATCCCAAACCACTGCACACTCTTGCAATGCCCCTTTCTCCGGAAATCGAGCTCTCAAAAAGATCTGGTAGATTACAACTCCACGGCTCAAGATGGTGTCAAATTGTGCGAAAATAAAGTTTGATGAAACGACAAAAAAGATCGTCTTAGTCACGCACGGCTCAGTAAGACTTTGCTCTCGTTTAGTACGTAATGGAGGTGAAGCATCGAACCTATTGCAGTAGTTGGCATTACAGTAGCGAATACTAAAATATCTTTTTTTCTGAATGAAGCTTTTATAGCTAACTATTTTCTGGCTCAAAAAATTCAATCATTTCTGCTTTATGTCACTTACAATCATTGTAACAGTCAGGGGCGTCTGCAGGGGGGCAGGGCTAAGCAATACTCTAGGATTAAGCATTAAACTGTGTGATTACATAATCAACATCAAACGTTTCAGCATCTGTCACTAAGCTCGTATAAAGATCTACATACAATAGAGCGTTTTTAATTTCAAATTTACGCTGTGCTCATTATAAACACTAAAACAATAATTACTCCGCCATAAAATTAATTTTGCTCAGAAACTGAAATCAAAACCAAACTTGTAGTCAGTAGCGTAACCAGGGAGGCTGTGCCCCCTTGCATTGGCCTGTAGACCAAAGTGCTCGATAAGAAAATTGCCACAATTTTTGCCCTTTTGAGGCAGAATTTTGCAGTAATATGGCCTCTAAAGTGGTTCAAAGCCACTTTTAAAGCATTTATTATTATTATTATTTTTTTGGTGGGAAGGGGAGGGAAAGAGGGAGCGGGTATTAAATTATTTTTCAAAAATACGGCGTACAAATTAATCAAGAAAAACTTAAAAACATGGCTAAAAATAAGCAGTCAAAATTGATCGCTTAATGTAAAATGTTTTGCGTATGCTTTATAAGCAAAAGAGTATAGAGGGGGGGACTTTTCAGCATATGATTTATTCAGCTTAACAAGTTTTTGACTTGACCTATGAGCAACGTGGGGTTTTGACGGGGCTGAGCTTTTTAATTCTTTCAAATTGCTTTCAAATAGTATCAATTTAGTTTTTTAAATGGCTCTAAAAAGGTCGAATAGCGTTAAAATGGTTATTAGTTTCTGAAATATCTCAAAAATTTTCCAGCAGCTAGGTTTTTGCCCAAGACCCCGGTCCGTGATATGCTTTAGATGCATTTGTTTGCTCGGTACGCTGCCCAATTGAGACGTTTTGCAAAAAAATTCAATCTTTAGGCTCCACATCCCACTAACAAAAATATGGTTATGCAGTTCGTGACACAACCAAGGAGGCTAAAGGAGCTTAGCCCCCCCCCTTCTCCAGGCCACTTGGAAAACCTAACTCACATACAGTAGCGCAGCCAGGGGTCGGGATAGATATAGCCCCCCCTCACCCATTGGCCTGTCGACCAAAATGCAGTATATAGAAAATACCACGTTTTTTGCAATACTGAGACTGTCTTTTGCACTGGAATGGACTAAAAAGTGATTTAAAGCATCTTAGGAACACATACAGTATATTCAGGGGGGCCAATTTGTCAAAAATGAAACTCACAAACCAACGAAAACTTTGAAAAATGCTTTAAAATAGGCAATCAGATTTGATCGCTGGTGTAAAATCGCTTAACATAGGTTTCATCAACAAATATTACGTAAACTCACGAATAAAAGGGGGACTATTTAAGTTACCAATCACTTCTCTCAAATTTCCTATCCTTAGCCCCCACTTAATTATTTTTCTGTATAAAGTATAGACGAAACAGATTACTCCGTGTGAGTTTTATTGAACTATAGTCGTAGGATTTTATGATTTACAAGCATGTAAACAAGAGAACTAAAATTTTGCCATCAGCTACCACCAACATAGCCTATTCATGCAACCAGTTTAATCGCGTTCGCAATGCCAATTTCTATGCCACGTTTTAGAAGCATTAATTTTTATCTAAAAAGCTCTAAAATTAAGTTATTTTTGCAAAAAAATACAAAAAAAGAGGCTTTATCCCCAGTTTCCCAGCCTTTGAAGATTCTCTCCCAGACCTCCAATGGTCTCCGGCGGCTGGGGGGCTCCGCCTCCAGACCCCAAAAACAGTCCCACCATTGCAAATTTCTGGCTACGTGCCTGCTTACTTATGCATACGTTTAAACGTGGTTTGAATTTGATCTGCAAATAAAAAGAGCTGAGAGGGCTGGGCAATTTAAGAATTTAAAGTAGATCTTAATCTCAGCAACTTCGTTTCTTTTCAATGGTATTAAAGACGTTCAAAATGTGATCTACATGACGTTAAATTCCTTTCTTTTTTCAAAAAATTGCGAAAGTTGCCCAGCGACTGGGGGTTTTGCCCCCAAACCCCCGTCCATAATACACTTAAATCGCATCAGTTTGCTTGACATGCCGCCCAAATTACATTTTTTGAACAAGATTATTTTAACTTTTGGCTCAAATTCCTTCGCAAAATCCTGGTTGCAGCTGTAAGGTTTTATTTGATCCAGTAGATAATGGATACGTCGCTTGCCCCCCCCTGAAAAAATTTCTGCGGGCGTCTCTTGTAACAACCCATAATGAGCATAATTTTAAAAAAATACTCTATTGATGGATTTCAGTTACGTCATAGCTTTTTCCCGCCTAAACGATTGGACGTCAAAACGTGATTGCAAAACCTAGGACGTTACCGCAAACCAATGTTTAATTTCTTCAGCGGATATATTTAAAGGATTTCATTGTAAACTTAAAACTTTTGAAGATAGCCTAGCCTTAGTTGAAAATTGTCATGAGCGATTTAAGCAACTTGCATAACTCAGCAGGTCTTGAAACTTTTGCCTTTTGTGAAATCTCATCGTTCATTGTGCCTGCTTTGTCCATTTTGCCCGGTTTTAAGCTTTTGTTCATACCGTAAATTCGGTCATACTCTGAGTAAATAAAATTCTACGACACAGGAATACCACGTGGCAGGTTAACGTTTAATTTAGGCACTATTTATGAATAATATTTTATAATTAATAATTATTTTAATGATTTTAGTCTAACTCAATGTTTTTTTGTTTTTTTTTTCATAAATGTAGGTTCTTTTTTTGGTTTAATACTACTTTTTATAACATTAACTAGCTTTGATGTTGCTTGATGTTGGATAATTTAATTTTCAGTCTGAATATTTGTCATTGACCAAATTATTGTGAGAGCAGCTAATTGAAATTTCTGTCACCTCCATACTAAACCGATTTGGGTCACGTTGTTAATGGAATTTATTTGGTATGATGATATTATACATTTGGTATGAGATATACGTAATTTTATTTTTTTAATTTTACCGTGGCACGATTGTGCTGAACTGGTACATTATTATTATTATAATATTTAACACCATTAGTTCAAGTCGAAATAGATACAATTAAAGCTCGATCAACATTACGCTAAGGTCAGTTAAATCATTAGTTTAAAATTTAAATGACACCGTGCGAAATAGTCAAATTAAAACAACTGCTTATGTACATAATGATTGGAACGTTTAAGTAATCTTAATACAAAGCAAAGAGCCAAAACGTGAGCGAACATATTTTTTATTGAACGTTTCAAGACATTCTCATCATCAGCAGATAAATGATTTAGGCAACAGCAACTTGCCACGAGCAAAGCACAGGAAAAAAAGGCAAAGCAATGACGCATAACAAAATAAAATAAAATGAAAAAAGGAAGCGAGCGTAAAATTAAAAGAAACTAGATGGGAGTTTGCCAGCAAACCTAGTGAACGACCAATGCGTAGCTAATGCTGTGATGCTCAATAGTACTTTTCGTCTACCGTAAAATCAGCGGTTATGAAAAAATATCTGATTATGGAATCTCCAGAAAAGTAGAAATCCCAAACAATGTCAGAAAATATCAACGTTTCTGATTCCAAAAAATAACCCATCAAGTTAAGCCAGTTTCTCAAAGCATGGTTGCGACCCAAATGTAGGTTGAACAAATAGAAAAATCTTAATAGCATAGTGAAAATCCTATCATATCAAATTACGTGCTAAACCAACATCTTAAGTGATTAACAACAATTTGTCTATTAAAGCTTCCGTCATCAGTACTATAAATACATATATTGCAGCTCAAGTGTAAATTCAAAATGCGTACAAAGCTATTGTGTAATGTCTAGTACATACAGTATTATTTATTTACATAAGACACTCTGCATTGTGTTGGTCCCAGATCTATGTTCTTGCCTTAATAACAACAATTCTAAACTACTATCTCGAATCGGGATCCCACACACGAGCCCTAAAAACACAAGCTCTAAAAACACGAGTCCTAAAGACACGAGTCCTAAAAGACACAAGTCTTAAAGGACACGAGTTCTAAAAGACACAGGTCCTAAAAGACACGAGTCCTAAAAGACACCAGTCCTAAATGCACGAGTCCTAATGGACATGAGCCCTAACGTACACGAGTCCTGAAGGACACCAGTCCTAAAGAACACGAGCCCTAAAGTACACAAGCTCTAACGGATACGAGCCCTAAAAAACACGAGTCCTAAAGACACCAGTTCTAACGAACAGGAGTCCTAGTGTACACAAGTCCTAATGGACACCAGTCCTAAAGGACACGAGTCCTAAAATACATGAGTTCTAATGGATACGAGCTCTAAAAGATACGAGTCCAAAAGAACACGAGTCATAAAGAACACGAGTCCTAAAAGACACTACTTCTAATGGACACGAGTCCTAAAATACACGAGTCCTAAAGTATGACTCGTAAAACATACGAGTCATTACTAACACGAATTAAAAAAAAAGCGATTCGTTTGGAGATGCGGCTGAGTATCAATTTTATTTGACCAACCAATTCAACTACGTATCAAAATATTTGGATGGTTTTGGGGGTCAGAGTTCTGTATTTCCTCCGGCAAAGCACGCTACAAGAACGTGAGAAAAAATTTTGCTATTTTTTATTGAAAGTTTTTTGTGATTGGAAAGTGTCTGCCACTACAATGTAGACTCGGGTTCGATTCCCAACAGTTGGACAAACCCAAAAACTTAAACATGTTGATCACTGTTTTCTACTTCTGGCGTAAGGTCATGGTGTGTTACTAACTGTTTAGTGCAATAATCATGAATGTGGAAGTGAAAAAATTATTCAGAGCATGTTAATTATTTAGGGCAAGTGTGCCCCCTATAATTGACTTTTAAATGACTTAACCAAGATTGATGTTTTTATAAGTTGAGTCACTAAGAAGTTGTTAAATACATTTTAACTTCGTTTGCAATTTCAATATTAGAAATGTGTGAAAAAAAAATTGACATAATATAGGAATGCCACCCCACCAAATTAAATCTCCCAATAGTCAATTTTTTGAATAACCTAATTGTTTTTGATATCAGCTGGTCTTTCAAACTATTTTGACGTGGTTTGGGGGTGCTACCCCCTCGATAAACCCCTAAATAGATCCCCTAAATCTTTTATTTTTATTTTTGAGCTAAAATAACGTTTTTTTGATAGCAGTATGTACTTAAAAGTCAAAAAATTAGAAATATAATTTGATGTCTGTTCGAGATAAAAGTTTAAAATTGCTGTTATTAACGTAAAAAGTAGATCCTTCGACCAACTTAGTTTCGAAATCGCCGTGCGTGTGCTAAAACAATGACTCGCACTCTCACAGTGTTATTATAACGCTGTACTTGCGACGATATTCTGGATGCATTTTGCGGAAAAAGCACCCATCACGTCGGCTACATTATTTTCACTCGCAATCATCATTAGGCGATTTGCTCGTGATCTGTTAATAAAACACTAACTTTTAGCTTCTTGTGTGTTGTTGATACAAAAGCGTTTCCTCATCACATAAATTAAAATTACGATCATTTCTCAGAGTTTTAAACCACCTATCATTGGTTTGAAACAGCGTATATGAAAGTTTTTACTTCTTCCAATTTGAAAAATTCAACCGATCTGATGTTTTATCAGAGACAATTTATCACAATGACTTCAAACGTTTTCGCTAATAAATGAGTTTAAAAAATGCAAGAATAAAAAATATTTGCATTTTGTTTTTTTTTATTGTATGGCAGAAGATTTTGAATGATTTTGAATTTTTGAATTTTATAGCAGAAGATTTTATGGTAGAAACTTTGTATGGCAGAAGATTTTGAATATTTTGCATTTCAATATTTGCATTTTGTTTTTTTTTATTGTATGGCAGAAGATTTTGAATCATTCCTATTCGTTTTACACAAAAAGGTAAAAATTGATTCGTTTAAGAATTAATTTTTACGTTTAATTTTTGCTGAAGAACTAGCTCTTCAACAAACCTCGAATAACAGAAATTTAAAAAATACCAATAATTTCGTCAACTTGAACTAAAAAAGTCAAACATCTTTTATGAAAACGCAGTAGAGTTCATATCCCTCATTCACGGATTAGACTCTTATTCTTTCAATGTTTTCAATACACACTATGTTTTGATTGCAAAATTACTTTTTTCGTTGATCATAATTTTCTGCACTACCTTATTTGCGTATTAGATACTGCAAAACATGCAAAATATAATTTAAAAAAATTGTTTTTTGATTAATAAAATATCTATTAATCTTTATTAAAATGAAAGAAAGAGCAGAATGTTCAGCATAAAGTGTAACAAAAGTTTGAATGCGCTCTTTCAGGTAAGTTGATGATTTCAAAAATTTTTATTAATCTTTGTTAAAATTTAAACAGCTGTTTAATGGTACAAAACTTTAAGATTGCCTTGATCAGTATCGACGTTGAATCCGATCTGATCAAAATTGTTAAAATGAAAGAAAGAGCAGAATGTTCAGCATAAAGTGTAAGTTACGTTTGGTTCGCATTTTTAGGAATTTCTCAAGAAAAATTGTTCTGCGCTGATATTGAACTCTCTGTATATGATTTTTTTGTTTCTTACAATAAAAAATTTTTCTTTCTATTTCTTACAATTAAATGATTAAAAAAATTTGATCACAATGCTCCATTGAAAGTTTGAAAATGCAGTATTCTCAAGTTTACTGCGCTTTGGCAGTTTTAATTCTTCCAAACAAATTTCTTTAGTCACAATATTCTTTATTGGATTTATTGCAAACAAAGAAACTTTAGTTTTCTTTCATTATTGGATTTGTTGCAAACACCGTTCCCTCTCAGAGCTTGCTTGGTGTGCGCGGAATAAAAGGCCGTGTGAGCTTCAAAAAAAAGGTCTTCGCCTCAAAGTGGTTCTCTTTCAGTCAGAAATTGCGGAATTTTGGTCCCAAATTTAGGTGAAGTTCACAAATTTTAGTCCGGAATTTCGGAATTTTGCGCCTCAAATCTAAGTGAAGACTGAAAAAAAGGTCTTCGCCGCATTCTGGTTTCATTTTAGTCCGAAATTTCGGATTTGTTGTTTAAACCTTGCATTTCTAAAATAATTTTATGAAATCTAAACTATGGTCTTGCTTCCGATTGAAAGCACGTATTACCCTTGTCTTATCAACCCCTATGCAATGCGTGGCAAAACTGAAGTACTGCCACGCATTATGTCATCGTTTTAACGAGCATGGAGCATCAACGACCGTTTTTCAACAAGTTCATTAATCTGCGTTTCAGATCCAATACCCTCTAATTTTTACAGATGGATTGCAGCTACGTCATGGTTTTTCCGCGCCAAAACGATTGGACGTCAAAATGCCATTAAAAAGCATCGAACCTTACCGTAAATCAATGTTTAATTCTTTCAGAGGGCGTATTTAAAAAATTTGAATGTAAAGTTAAAACTTTTGTGGGTAGCCTATAGCTTAGTTGAAAGTTACCAGGATCTATTTAACCAGCTTCTATAATTCAGGGGGTCTAGAAAGTTATGCCTTTTGTGAAATCTCATCGTCCATTGTGCCTGATATTATCCTTTTTGCCCGGTTTTTAACTTTGTTTCACAGCGTAAATTCAGCCATGATCTACAAGTTTGTTTCACACAAAATTCTACGCCACAGCAATACCACATGGCAGATTAACGTTTAATTTAAGCACTATTTATGAATAATAATTCACACCACTAGTTCAAGTCGAAATAGATGTAAATTAAGGCTCGATCAACATAACACTGAGGACGGTTAAATCATTGGTTTAAAATTTAAATGACATCTCTACGAAAAAATTCAATGAAAACAACAGCTTCTGCGTTTTAACTCTTAGCAACTATAGCGGTAAGCCGCTAAGGACAACATCAAATGCAAAAAATGAACCTATGAAGTTACAAAAGTTTAAAAATGCGTTAATTTGCCACGAATGAATGAGACGCAACTGTTCTATTTCAGAACTGTCAATAGTAAACCTTGTATTTGATAACCGAAGCTAGCTACCACTACGTACATTACAAGATTTTCATAGATTACTAAACAGCAAGCCGAATTTATGTCACTGAAAAAAGCAAACAAAAACCCCGAATTCTTACTAATCAAATCTTTTTCAGTATTTACCGACTTTTATGTAGCATTTAACTTTACAAATAGAAAAATCTTATTAGGGTAGTGAAAATCCTATCATATCAAATTACGTGCTAAACCAACATCTTAAGTGATTAATCACATTTTACTCAAAATGGGAACAAAGCTATGGTGTAATGTCTAGTACATACAGTATTATTTATTTACATAAGACACTCTGCATTGTATTGGTCCCAGATCTATGTTCTTGCCTTAATAACAACAATTCTAAACTTTTTCTCGAACAGACGACTATTTCTATTTTTAATTCTTTGTCTTACAAATATCTACTAAAAATCTGTTTTAGCTTAAATGAAAAGTAAAGATTTAGGGAATCTATATATTTGGGGGGTTTTCGGGGCAGGGGTGTCACCTCTTAACCATGCCAAAATATTTATTTTTTACAGACTTGTTATTAAAAACAATTAGCTCTCTATAACAAGTAAGTCAAAGAAATTGATTCAGGAGTGGTCCAATTTTCCGTTTTCCGAGGGAGTGGTACCCTTAAACTATGTCAAAATATTTGTTTAATATTTATTAATTTTAAAAACGATTACCTTCCCAGCTTTAGTTATTAAAAAAAATAATTTTTGGGGAGTCTATTTAGGGGAGGGAGTTCTTGGAAAGATACCCCCAAACTATGTCAAAAGATTTGTCTGTTAAATATTTGCTGATATCATAAAACACTGGCACCCTAGCTTGAGCCACTGAAAAAAAGATTTTTGGGGTGCATTTGGGGGAGTCCCCGGGGGGTGGCACCCCCAAACTACGCCAAAATGTTTTTCTATTAAATATCTGCTGATATCAATATAAACTGGCACCCTAGCTTGAGCTGTTCAAAAAATTGATTTTTGGGGGTCCATTTGGGGGAGTCTCCAAGGGGATGTGGCACCCCCAAACTATGTCAAAATATTTGTCTGTTAAATATCTGCTGATTTCAAAAAGAACTAGCAACCTAGCTTGAGCTGTTCAAACAATAGATTTTTTGGGGGTCTATTTGGGGGGGTCCCCGGGGGGAGGGTGGCATCCCAAAACTACGTCAAAAGATTTGTCTGGTTAGCATCTGCTGATATCAAAAAAAAACTAGCACTCTAGCATGAGCTGTTAAAAAAATTGATTTTTTTTGGGTCCATTTGGGGGGTCCTCGAGGGATGGCACCCCCAAACTACGCCAAAATGTTTGTCTGTTAAATATCTACTGATATCAATGCAAACTGGTTCCCTAAGTTGGGCCGTTCAAAAAATTGATTTTTGGGGGTCCATTTGGGGGTGTCCAGGGAGATGTGGCACCTCCAAACTATATCAAAATGTTTGTCTGTTAAATATCTGTTGATATCAAAAAAAGTAGCACTCTAGTTTGAGCCATTAAAAAAATTGTTTTTTTGGGGCCCCATTTTGGGGGGGTTCCCGAAGGAGTTGCCCCAAAAATTTTCGGGAGAAAAAATTACGTTTGCAGCTCAACAATTTTACACAAAAATTGAATTTCGATGTTTTGTGGTTTAGGAGAAGAGCGTACAAAGTTTAGGAAGAAAAAAAAAGGAAAAACAAGAAAAAAAAGAAAAAAAAAAGGAATAAACCTCATCGCGGCCAAAAGTGGGTTGGTTGGGATGAAAGGGTATATTAAAACATACAACCATATGAAATATTTTTTGCCGTACTTAAGCCGTTTTTAACTGAGACCGTTTTTTTACACCAAACTTGAGGGGCGGTTTTCGGGTTCTAAAACCGAAGTCACGTGACCAATTGCCTCGAAATTTGGTGCAAATATATAACTCATTAATCTCAAACTGCTGTCAAAATTTCATGTGGCTAGACCCAACCGTTCTCGAGTTATAAGTAAAAGTCTAAAATTTCGCACTCGTTAGTTGGAAAATGGCTGAGTAAAAACAAAGGAACACGCGACGCGAGCGTCGGTCGTTCCAATTATTGTTTTCCCACGTTGAATAAATATTTCCACACGTTGAACGAGTGTTTTCAGTTTTTCACACGTTAAATGAATATAATGGAATTGAAGCTTTGTCGGAATTTAGATCTGGATGTTTTTGTTGAATCATTAAGGTTTCTTTGATTGACAATTTTCGCCAATGGTCTATTTTCAAGGACCCTCGCGTTAAAAAGTTTTTATGCGGTTACCATTTAATCGCGAAATTTCACCGCAAATAGAAAAAAAATCAATTCTTTTCGTGTCAAGCTTGATTTTGAAACCAAACTTTTATTAATTAGGAATACTTATAGTTTAAAAAATGTGTTTAAACAAAAAGAGCAACAACAAATTCTCAATCAATATGGCGTTGTGTACGAAATAAGTTGTAACTGTGGCAGTTCTTATATTGGCCAACGTCACGGAATCTAATTACCCGTATCAATAACCACGATCTTTCTTCTAAAACACCACAGGATACGGACGTCACTCAGCATTTGACCAATAACCCTAATCACACAGTTTGTTTCAATAACTTCATCATCTTGGCGAGATCTGACCGTTGGCGAAAATTATCAATCAAAGAAACCTTAATGATTCAACAAAAACATCCAGATCTAAATTCCGACAAAGCTTCAATTCCATTATATTCATCTAACGTGTGAAAAACTGAAAACACTCGTTCAACGTGTGGAAATATTTATTCGACGTGGGAAAACAATAATTTCTTTTAATTTTACGCTCACTTCCTTTTTTCATTTTATTTCATTATTTTATGCGTCATTGCTTTGCCTTTTTTTCCTGTGCTTTGCTCGTGGCAAGTTGCTGTTGCCTAAATCATTTATCTGCTGATGATGAGACTAGTTAGTAATGTCTTGAAACGTTCAGAGAAAAATATGTTCGCTCACGTTTTGGCTCGCTGCTTTATACTAAAACTGCTTATGCGTTTTAACTCCTAGCAACCCTTGCGGTTAGCCGCTAATGACTGCGAGGAATGCAAAGAGTCACCATAGATCCTGCACAACAGACTTAGGAAACTGCGATAATTTTGTCACTGATGAAGATACACCTGTTCTACCTCAGCGCCATCAACAGTAAACCTCGAATTTGATAACCAAAGCGAGCTAGCACCTTACGGGTCTGAATAAACCAAACAAAAACCGATTTCTCACTAAATATGTTCGTTTCCAGTTTCAAAGGCTTTTATCTGGCATTTAACTGATTTGGAACCTGAAAATACGCCCTATATCCTCACTGGCAGTGTTTTGCATGCATTTACATAGCGCCGATCCGCGATTTTAACGTCCAGTGGTTTGGCTAGTAGCGCGATGACGTCATGTGCAATCCATCAATACAGCATAAGATTTTGCAACGTGAGTGCAGTAATATTTTTGTCGAAAAATGACTAAATGACTAACTACCAAATGAAACTGCAAAGCAACTTACTCGTACGTATTCGAAATATTTGAAACTCAAAACCAAACAATCAATTAAGTGCTGCACTACCACGAGCAAATCCAACTAATAACGCTACTGCTGTAGAGTGTTCAAAAAATTGAATGTTAGGAGTGACCGTTTTACCGAAAATTGTTAAGTTAAAGAGAATAAAACGAAAACGAAGAAAATACATCCACACTTTTTTCATTTGCTTTATCAAGGGTTAAGATTAAACTGTTTGGTTAGGTTTGGGGTTACCGGTAATTTCAAAGCAAGGATGTGAGTTAAATCTAAGTCTGAATTAACAAAAAACCAAACAAAAATTTTCGGTGAAAAAGCCTCTTCACTTAATATGCATTGGTTCGGCAAATGTCTTCAGTGAATTTAATTTGGCTGCAACAAAACATGACTTCACAATCAATTTAAATTTTTTTCTTCTGGAGCATCGAAGTTGTAACTTTGGCCGTAACCTCAGTTTGTTTTTAGCTAACTAGCTTGTTACATTTAATACTTCAAACACTCAGCCTCTTTGTAACGACTCACGTTGAATGAAAAAAAAAAGGGCAACGGCTAAAATTTTAACAATAAAGTTGTAGATCCACTGAGTTTTCCCAAACCCTGAAAAAAAGATAACCTTTTTTCCCTGAAGTTGTAGCGTATTGAACCTAACCTGACTATCTAAAACTAATGCAGCTCGATAGTTGAGCACTTAGCACCGCCGTTTCACGAAATTGGCTTGGTCACGTGATGTGACTGAATCGGTTAAGAATTAGCTGATCCATAGTAACCTTTCTGTGACGTAGCAGCGCTCACAATGCGTAAACCACAAAGCGTGCGTAACAAAGTTAAAGTATGCGTAAATACAAACATGACACTGCTGGCGGTGCGATTGGAATTCCAACGAGCAAATTCTTTCTTGCGCAAAATCAACGTTACTGAATTATAGAACTGGACTGCAATTAAAATAGCCTCCTAATTGTCCTAAAAGTCTTTTGTAGAAACAGTCGATTTGAGACCATTAGATAATCTAATTCTTGCAAAACTGGGGTGGCATCTATTAGGTCAACTTCATCGCAAAGCGGGTTTCCTTTATTTCTGACAAATCTGCGAAGTAGAACTGTCCCTGGATTTAAGCCAATTGGGCATCGATTTTGCTACCATTGATTTTTTTGAAAAAGTCAGAAATCGTTCGTGAGGAGTCTTGTTAGTTGAAGTACATTACAGTGACCTAACAGAATGAAGGGCAGCTGGCAAAACTTTTTCCCAACTTTCCTCGGATAATTGTCGGTTTCTCATTATCAACTTCACAGTGCGCCACCAGTGGCGGCTCGTGATTTGAAAATTTGGGGGTGTTGCAAATAAGGATGATTAAAACAGACAAACTTTATTGTGTTTGAATTAATAAGCTATATTGCCATAAAAATTTGAGCATTTTTAACAGTTTTTTGCTGGAATTTAATTATTCAGTAAAATTTTAAACTTTTATTCAAAAATTACTCCTACAACTTAGTATTTTACTGTTTTAGTTAACACTTTCTCAGCTATTTTTTTGCATTTTGTGCGCAGCAAACGACGCGAACCTTGTTCATTAGTTAAGTTTGGATTTGAAGCATTCAATGTTGCGTAAATTTTCATATTTTCGAAGAGGAATGAAACTAAACAATGGCGATTGGCTAACTTACTTTTGAGTTTTGGCGTGTTTTCCCCTCAAATCGTCTGTTGCAGCACATATAATAGTGAGGCTAGAATACCATTCTTTTGACTATTTTTAATAATTTGACGTTTTTGAACTGAATTAGCAAATTTTTGTTGTTTTTTAACAGTTTCTTATCAATTTTTTGTATCCAACCAACCACCTTCTTTCATTCAATTTTTTATCCCGTTTTACTAGAACGAGATAATTTCTCTATCAGCTGCATGGGTAACGCAACGACTTCAGCGGAGCGTGAGAATCTCGAGCACGATGTAATTGCCGTGGTAAAAGAAAAAGTACAGTAGGTTGCCGTGGTAAACACATATTGCCGTGGCAAACACATATAGTAATTGCCGTGGTAAACACATATTGCATAGCTACACGCATTCAAAATTCCCCAAATTCAAAAGCTTTTTGTGTTTACTTTGGATCTCAAGGAAGTACTGCGAAAACAGCAGCACAAATAGCAGTCTTGTCACGTGTTTGGAAAGCATCGCGTAATCCGTTTTTTTTTTTATTTGTTTTATTTTTTGTGTTGTTATTGTCAACAGTAGAGCAAAATGGGTTTGAAATTTTTATATTTTTTATTTTTTTGATATAAATTTGTAAACATAAAGTTTATTTTTTGGTTGGGGGTGCTGCAGCACCGCAGCACATACAGACGAGCCGCCCCTGTGCGCCACATTGTTTGATTTGTGCGTTCACATTGGGAATTTCCAGTAAGATGGTAAGGAAACATATAGATTCTTAAACAAAACATATAATGTGCTTATCTTTTCTTTTCGTGACCGATTTTTTGTTTTTCTTTTCTGCGAAGACAAATTCGAGAAATATAACTGAAGTTTCGACATGTTTTTCAATTAAATAAATATTACAGCTGAAGCTTCGCTGTTCATTGTCACCTAACA
Source organism: Trididemnum nubilum (assembly GCA_963965965.1). Classification (NCBI taxonomy): domain Eukaryota; kingdom Metazoa; phylum Chordata; class Ascidiacea; order Aplousobranchia; family Didemnidae; genus Trididemnum; species Trididemnum nubilum. The sequence goes on along the minus strand of OZ014476.1, from coordinate 34,801,898 downwards.
CGACATTGCTAAACGTTTAACGGATGAAATTTAAAACTTCAAACAACTTCAGTTTATCTAACTTGACTTAAATTATTCGTGAAATTTCATCTAGTTTCTATTTCTTGAAATTTTAAAACAACCACAGCGAAATTACAACACAATAGCCGCCAATAAAGAACACTTCTGACTAAACTTCACACCATAACAAGCCAAAAATAGTCAATATTCAACCAACTACGTGTATATCTTTTAACTTAATCGCACACACTTTGATTTAAATTGGTATGAGACAATTTTATATACGGTAGCCTTTTTCCAAATTTGCCTTTTTCTTTTTTGTTTCGTCGCTTAGTTGTGTAATTTGCCACGCGCTCAATGTGATTCAAGTTCAACACAGCACGAAGTTATTGGGACTCAAATTTATCGCGCGCGCGTAGTTCCTATGTTTTCACTCGGCCATTTTGATAGATGAGCATCAAAATTTTTTAATTTTATAACAAGTCAAAAACGGCAAAATGTGGAAAGCTGAGATTCGGACACAACATTACAAGTTTACAAAGCATCATGCATGCCAATTTTGGGGGTTGAAAATTACGTGATAATGATTTGGGAACCCTAAAACCAAGAAAAAACAGCTATTTTGAGTCGTAATTTTTTTATTTCGCTTTTAACAAAAAAAAAACAAAAAAACGCTGAACGTGAAAAGTTGCAATTTGGACACAACATGGGTAGAGATAGAAAGTGTGTGCGTACCAAGTTGAACGGCTCATAGTCACGTGACCGAAATTTCTGAGGCAGAAAATGGACAAAAAGTGGTAAATTTTGAAGTGGTATATCTCGATAATTTGTGATATTCTTTGAAAAAGTTTGTGGTTTTTGAAAATACTAATCAGTACCTCTGTATTGGTCATGTTCATTTATTCCGTCTTGGATATAACTTTTTCTTATTTCTTTTCTTTTTTTTTCTTTGTTTTTCTTCTATCACTATTTCCTTTTAAACTACACAACGCAGATGGATGATATCATGGAGTGATATAGATTTGGAAACAAACTGGTGCACGCCTGAAAATGGGGGTGTCACGTCCGGGGATTACCCCTAAAATGGAAGCTGGTAAATTTTGAACTTTTGAATTGTTCAACGTAGACAGGCCAAATTTTTAGATTTGGTGGGTATTGGTGGTGACTAAAACATACTAAAAATTGGGGGACTGCAATGGGGGAAAATGGTTGAAACGAGCCATACGAAATTTCGAAAAAATTTTTCACTCAACTTAAGCAGATCAAATTTTCGGAATAGATCAATAAAACAAAGAGTAAATTGTTGGTAAAATTTTGAGTATCACAATTGGGGAATATTCCCTCAATAGGTTTTTCAAAATCCAAACCTTTGGAATGATCATTATCAATCAAGGCATGCCAACATCAGTTTCAGGATAGTTAAATATAGACGAAAGCATAAGATAATAATTTTTGTGGAGGTTGCATTGCACCAATCTCCCCAAAATTTCCTTTTTTCAGTTTAAAACCTTAGGGTTTCTGCAACTTAGGAATGGAATTGTGAAATAAAAAAGTTCTTCCATTTTTTCTGGCTAATCCAGTTAAACGGACTTTGCTCTTGATCAGCAAAGTCCTTAAATCACAGAGAACTATATAAACCATTATAACCAGAGAACTACCGTATATAAACTATATAAACCATTCAGCAAAGTTCTTGTTGTTTGCATACAAAAAAACTCCACCAAAATTCTACTATCTTTTGCTTAAATTTGAGAAAAACATTCTACTAACTCGGAAATGACTCTAGATTAGAAAATTGATTTTGGACATAATTTATTTATTACATAAGACAGTGGTCAGCCGCGGCCCGGTACCTGACCATTACAAACTTATTACCAGGCCGTGGACTTCTAGCGCAACATCTTCGAAGTTTTTGCGAGGCCAACTTGCATTATCTATCATTTGCATCTTTGACTTCAAGATAGGCTAGCTATGCGCAAAACGCAGTGCTGACGCTGTAACTTCCAGAATGCTGGACTACTTGCTCATGAAAATATGATCGCTAATCGAGTGTTTGTGCGACATTTTTGAGCAACGATTGTGGTTGACTTAAGGGTCGAATTTTCTGCATTTTAGCAACGCTTGTGACAAAAGAAGACGTTTAGCACTGAGGAAGTGTTGAATTTACGCTTTAATGAGCAAACAGCCTGATTATATTATTAAGTCAAAACAGAGCAAAAAACTGACCTGACATAAATCTTCGCTTAAAACCGTCAGTATTGCAAAAAGTTTGCCGACTTCTGGCATAGAGTTAACACAACCTTACCAACAACGCTACTACAACATTCTTGATCGCCAATTTTGGGGAATTCCGGGAAGTGACTGCCTTTTTATCAACCATAAAGCACGTCCAAATTAATTGCAGCAAACAATGTGTTTACTGCTTGAAAATGTTATAGCCATTTCGCACTCAATCGGTTCTAGTATTTGGCCCGCGTTAAAGCGAGAAAGTACGGACGTGACGGCTTGCCTGCAAATTTGTTTGAAAAAAAAAAGTACGCTTGTACGCTTCAGATTGCAGTGCGCACCGCAAACCGTAAATCCTTCTAAATTGGTTGGTACATCAATTTATAATTGCCTTTATTGGACTTGGGAAAAAATTTTGATTCAAAAGAATAAAATTGATTAGGCTGAGAGCTTGTTAATCTTAGAATCAATGGGGACTTCACGCAAGCGCGTAATATATCTTTTTTTGTTCGCGAATTTTGGCAGATGAGGATTGATTTGCTCATAACTAACAAACGGTATAACCTAGAATATTGAAATTTTGTACTCAACATAAGAATTAATGAAAACGTCATGTGTGCCAGTTTTGGGGATCCTAGGTTACGTGATTGTAAATTGAAACACCAAAACACGTAAAAAACTGGGCGATTTTTGTCTTGAAAATTTACAATTCGCCTATAACTTAAAAACACTCAACACGCAAAGCTGAAATTTTACACAATGTGGGTGCGTATAAATGGTTTATGCAAATCGAGTTTGGGGGCGCCCGGTAACGCGACCAAAATTTTACACGCCGAAAATGGGCAAAAAGTTGACGAATTTGTACCGATATTGATGAAACATGGTTTATGATTTTTGACTACACTACAATCGTCTTTCTTTTGGTTATGTTCGTTTACTCCAACTTAAATCTATATTTCTTGTTTGTTTTTTCTTTTTTTCTCACTTTTTTTTCTTCCCATGCTACCTCTTTCAAATCGTTTAACGCACTGTATTGAAAGTTTTAGCAATGGAAAATACCAGGGAGGACTTTTATGCGATTGAAATTGAGTGGTGCCAGGTTGGGAGTGTTCCCCTCAATCAGATTGAACTTTTACACTGTTACAACTAAATAAACCAAATTTTCGGAATGAGTAGGTATTAAAAATAAACTAAACCTAACAAAAATTGAGGATGCCGCAATGGGGGTTCCGTTACAAATGGGCCTCCCAAAAATCAAACTTATTAATCTTTTAAGCGAGAATCTTAAATTTTTAAGATAAGTAAATATAAAGGAAAGATAAAATTTGAAAAAATTTGGGAATACCAAAATGAGGGTGTTCCCCTAAAATTGTGCCACCAATATTCAAACTTTTTACCCACTTTTAACCACTCTCGCTAGACACATGAAATTTTCAGAATACGCAAATATGAAACAAATATAAAATTTCATAAAATTTGGGGGTACTAATATTAAAAGATTTTCCTCAAACAAGGACGCTAAAATTCATACTTTAACCACTAACGCTATACTGATAAAATTTTCAAAATAGATAAATATAAAGAAAAGAAAAAATTTGACAAAATTTTGGGGTAACACAATGAGGGGTTCCTCAATTGAGTCCTTCAAAACTCAAATTTTTAACCATTTAAGCTAGACACATGAAACTTTTAAAATAGGTAAATACAAAAGAAAGATAAAATCAGAATACGTAAGTAAAGTATGTCTAATTTTAGGTGCCACAATTGGAGAGTCTTCCTCCAACGGGTCCTTCAAAATTTTTACCACTAAAGCTAGACAAATAAAAATTTCAAAATCGGTAAAAATATAAAACGAAAAAAATTGAGAATCTCTTATTATAGGGTCCCCAAATTTCGTCAACAACTCTCCCCATTAACTACTAAAGCTAAACAAACTAAATCTTTTGGATAGGTTAATATGAATCAAGGATCAAAAGTAACAAAATTTGGTTGGCCACATTGATGAGATCATACAAAAGGGCCCCTTAAAATTTAGAAATCTTTATTACGAAGTACTCCAGCTAGAGATTTCAAATTTAACAGTATCGATAACTTAATATGATAAAACATGCCAAACTTGACAATGCCATGTTTGACAATTAGCCCTTAAATGGACCTTCAAAGTATAACATGAATTCTCGCAATGAATTGGTATCACAGAAAAGTAGAAGAGTCAAACTTACGGGATTACTCCAACATTTAAGTCGTTGAAATGTACTTGAGCTTAATGGCTTTGTTAGATTGGAGCTGGATTGCCGAGTTTTTTTCACTAAACTGTTGATTGTACCGTCGAAAAAATCTTCTACTTGCTCCAAAGTTTTTGAACACTTTAATTGAAAAAGCTTTCGTACTGAATAATGAGTGTAATACAATATACTCTACAATATCTAATATATTGGCTGTTGGGTCGTACTGCTAAATAGCGTTCTCAGAATAGGAATAGCTGTAAAATGCGAGCATATTTCTGGCTTTGGTTAGTGTTAAGTTTGGCTGATGCAATATTTTTTGATCAAAAATTGTTGAAATTTTAAAGACTGCTCAATGTTATTTCAAAATAAAGTGAAAAACTATTCGGAACTCCTATATTAGCTTTTTGATTGACGTTACTTGATTATTTTGAAAACTTTTGGAGACCTTTAAATTTTGAGAGCAAATAACCTCAAAGCTGTAACCATGAACTAAGCAGAGCCTAAGTGCAAAAGAAGAGGATAATTTTTGGTAAATAGTTGTTTGACTTCAAACATTACACCTAGGGTTCTAGAAAGCATAAAGTTGAGTAAATTAATAAGTTTTCAATGTGAAGTCATCGTAAAGCTAGACTCTGCAATAGTGCTTATAAATTTGTAAGAATATGATTTTTCGTTTCTAAACTTAGTTTGTGTACGTATCTTTTTCCGTGGTAATTGCTAAGGTAAGCATTGTTTTGGATTTAACTCTTAAGTTTTGATAAAATTCAGTAGAAGTGTTCATACGTGTGCTCATATAAAATTCTTCCTAAAAGAATATTGTGGTGGGCTAGTTCAGGGTGTAAATTTGATATTTAGGATAGTGAGTCAAATTTTTGGTTAAGATGACGTAAGTTACGAAATCCGAAAATCATATTGGCATTTTTTGATCAAAAAGTTTTGTTTTTGCTATTTAGATTATTGTCAAAATATTTGTTTTAACAAGGGTTTTGTTTGTAACCGCAATTTTAACAATTGCTCTGAGCTGCTGAGTGAAACTTCAACTAAGTCCTTAAAAGTTGAAACGGAACGCAATTGTGCAGATCTCTTGTTCAGTAAAGTTACATACTTTTGCGAAGTCCCCAGATATCGCTTGCAATGCCATATTCTAGTTTCATAACTGTCTTAACCTACCATACAGTATATGTTTTAAAAAATTTTGTTCAAATGACATCAAAAGCAATGCAGTTGTCAATATTCGAACACGTTAAATTGAAAAAATTTTGAAAGTAGTTTATTAGCCATTCGATTTGAGTTTTAATTTTAGTCTTTCTTGAATGAAAAAAATAGCTTTTTTCACAACTGTGAGGTAGCTTATGCCAAATCTGCTTTACAACTTCTGAAAAAAATTAAATCGCAAAAAAATCTGCATTTTTTAGACAAAGTGAAATTTGCAAAACTATACTCTAGTTTCTATTTCATTGCAAATTTTTTAAATAACATGCAGCAGTTTTTGCACGTCAAAGAGCATAAGAAAAAAATAAAGTAATAATTTAACGTACCGTAAAATCGTTATGATTTTGGAAATTTTCTCTAAATTCAGCTACATTTGAAACCATTGGTGACGACGTAATCAGTATTTCTTTATTGGTTGCTAATAACATATTGAAAACATTGTTTTCGTGTTCTGATGAATTCGATAGCGTACAGCTTGTATTTATACGCGAAAAAGAAAAAAGGATGAGCTGTAATGTTGACTCATTGCAGCCACGCTTGATCAAAGCTGAAAAAGAAAAAGGCTAGGCAAAAACATATCTCGAAATGTGCAAAATTTCACAAAAGAACCATGTTATAGTAAAAAAAATATTCCAATTAACGCTATTGGTTTGACAATAGTAACTAAGCAAATTGCACAAACCAAAGATAAATTTTACAAACATGTTGTAACTTAGCAAAAATTAAGTTATAGAAACTAAAGAAATGGAATTTTAATTTTTCGTTTGTCGTTTTTTGGCGATTTTCTAGTTTTATATACATTATTAAAACGACTCAGTTTGCACGCTGGTACAGCGGTAAATCGGTAGTACCGAATTTCGTTTAGTATAAAATGAAAATTCAATCGTACGCTCGCAATTTTTTGGCTTTAACTTTTTCATCCACGTTGTCGACTCTTCCATTTTAATAATCTTGATAAATTTAAAACAATTCGTATCACGACAGGGGTTTTCAACTTTTTTTCACTAATAACCTTTTCACATCAACTCGCAGACTAAGCATTTTTTACTGTAAGTTGAATGTGCAATACAATTCTGGTGTAATTTGCTCCAGGCAAAAAGCTACTTTAAGACCCCATTAATCAAATCTCTTTACTTATCCTCAAAAGCGGAACGTGATTAGTAGAGTATGACGTAAAGATTGTGATCGGAACATGATTAGAGTAGTATGACGACAACGAGCGTCTGGTTCGTTCAATGGCATTTTGTCAAGTAACTGTTGACTAATTTCACGCACCACGGCCACAATATCTGGACTAACACGTTTAACAATTATTAAAAGCACTTGTTACACAAAGATTTCCGGTTGATTTAGAAATGTTCCATTTTAATTCGCTGTTTTTTTTAAAGTCACCTAGCTAGCAATAGTTACGTGATACGTCGGTTTCTAGGAATGTGGTTGAGGTTGCAACTTGCAATTAGAAGCCAGGTTACGTTGCTACAATAATAATTAGAGCAAAGTTTGTGCTAGTCTACTCTGTTCTAAGAAAACAAGCGCATCCTTAGTTCATTTTAAGCAACTGACAGTTTGTACGCTGATAAGGTGGTGCACTGAGATTACGGAATTTCTGTTGAAAATAAACTAAAAATTCATCCGTACGCTCACGATTTTCACCCAGTGTAAACCGAACCTTTATGCCAGTGGCTTTAGCTTTCTCTTCCAAGTTGACCAGTGGTGCACCACCCATAAATTTTTGAAGGAGAAGTTTCAATTTTTCAAAATGCAACCAGCACGCAGTTGTTGTTAATGCTTTTTGCCATTAATAAAAAAGCACGCTATTATAGTCAAACAGGGTTGGGTGATATAATTAGATTTCGTAACAATATTGTAAATTCAGAGATGCTGCACTAACGATTTCAAAAGTTGTTCGTTGCAAAAATTGTGCAGAGGAAAACAAGTTTATGGGGCCTAGAGGGAAAGCCCCGGCCGCTGGGCGATTTTTGCAACTTTTCTGGAAAAAAATAGCATTTTTACGCTATTTGGATGATATTTCGCACGGTTTTAGTGCAATTAGAAAGAGCTAAACTACTAAAATTTGGAATACTTTTTAAAGGTTTCTTGTTCAGTTCAATCAGCCCCCCTTCGCTCATTTACTGGTCAAATCCAAAATACGTTAAAAAGCTAAAAGTTCGTATTTATTATTTGACGTAAGTTTTAAATGACTAAAATAAGGAAGGAGCTTCAGAGGCTTCAGCCCACTTAGCCTCCACTGGTTCTGCCACTGATTAAAGCATTATCTATTTGCTCATAAATGCTCAACATTATTTAGCAAAATGTTAAAATTTTTCAGAAAATGTAAGTTATTACTAGTAGGTTTACGTTGCACCAAGTAGCCGAAAAGCTTTTATTTTTAAATATTGAAATTAACCGATAATATACTGTACAACCAGGGGTGCAAGAGCGTCGGAAGGGCAAGGGGGGTGGGGGGAGCAGCTTTTTCAAAGGGCACTTTTAATACTGTACGTACGCTCGTACAGTCATCACCACCAGCATTGCTCTTTAATATCGTCAAAGAAATAAGCGCTTCAATAAAATTAAAGAGTACGTTGCATAAACACTAAAAAATTACAATAAACAAATTATCAGTTTAATAAAGGCAGGTTCAGCCGCCGAGAGTCATTGGGGGTAACCGTTAGATGCAAGGGGATTTGAAAGCGGAGCCCCCAGTGCTTAGAAATTTTGCAATTTTTTAGCAAAATTAACTTATTTTTGGGCCTATTTTAGCAAAAACTAATGCATTGAAAACGTGACATAGAAATTAGCAGTTCAAAAACATGATTAAACTGTCTTGTCAACGGAGTATGAGGGTGGTGGCTAATGGTAAAATTCAAGTCTTTTTATTGCAAGCCGGTAAACCACAAAATAAAAAAAATTAATAATTTTGGAAATGTTTATTTCCCACCACGGAGGATTTTAATTTAAGTCTGGACAAGAAATGGATCTTGCTCCAGTTATTGCAATGAATTTTATGTGTGGCAAGTTTTTCTTAAATTTCTCCGTTTTGAGAAGGAGGGTCTGGACCCCTGGATCTACCACTGGTAACGCCAGTGTCTATCGTTCCAACCGGGACTTTAAACAAAGTTAGAAATTAGAACATCTTAAGAGTAATGCTTAGGCTTTCAGAGATAAATCCTTGAAAACGATATTTTTTATTGATTGAAAATTGTAATTGTTTTTGGATCGAAAAAAATTTTTCACGTTTTATTTTTAAAAATGGCTCTGTATGTTCACAAAACAGTAAACTTTGATCACTCGAATGTTTCTTGTAGCTCCATTATTCTTTTTCGTGCCTTCAGTTTAATCTGACACTAGAAGAATATTGGTTAGGTTTCATCCACTAGATCACTTCCACGAGCTAGTTTACAAAACGATCAGTGTAGTATTTAGAAAAAGGAGCAGCTAGCACGGTAAAAAGTTAAATGCTACCAACTTCTTACTGTGCTAATAATGCTATCGTGCACAATTGAGTCATTTGTTAGATCTGTTATTCATAAACAATTAAATTTATTCTGGATTGGATAGGCCAACTTTGAGATTTCATGCTCGAGTAACTTTAGTATACTGTATGTGGTTACAATAGAAATGAAACTACTGGTGCCTTCAGTACACTGTGATACAGGTATACAGACATATATGACGAGTTTATTTCCAAAACGCCTTAGAGACCATATTTTTCAAAATGGACTTTATAATTGAAAAATATAGAAATTGACCTTGCGCATATTTTCATGTAAAAATTTAGTTTCAAATCGCTTTCTATCCCTGTTAAAAGCGTTTCAGAATATTGTGTTTTTTTTTTCAAAACGCCTTGTATCCACAGTTGGTTTAGTTCCAAAGCGCCTTCTATCCAATGAGTGTTTTTTGCTTTTGCTTATCAAGTTGTTCATAAGCAATAATAAAGAACTAAAAAAGTTTATTTGCGACACACGCGAGTTGGCTACTTATCCAATTGTCACATTTATTAATTATGCATGGTCAATGATGCGAAAATGGTTTATTTCAGTTTAAGCATATGACAAGTTTTTGGACGGTTAGTACAGTAATTTGGTTTTTTAAAGATAAAATGCTATAATTAAAATGGTCATGTCTTCGAAGCTTTTTGTCTGATACTTGTCAAAAGGAATCGTCGGAATAGAGCGCGCAGGAAAAAGAGTTGCTATTTGTAGGAAAAAACCGAACCGTGATTGGCTGGAAAAAGACCAATGAGAAAGCATCATTAGTACACAATCTTTAAGCTGTACAGGAATTCTTTTTGTTGGCAGAGGGCGGGGTCGGAAGTTTTGATAAAAGTAGATAAATGGAAAAGAGGGTAGATAGATGGAAAGAGGAGCGGCCTTGGGCAAGAATAGACAATCTACTGTCATCATAATGTTGAGCACAGACTGGATTTTGTAAAAGATGAAGTCCAATGGCTGAATCAGAAGCAAATAATAGACTCGGTATTAGTGCGGGTGGAAGTTTTGCATCGACGGGCAGAAAATAAGCGTTTCTGAGAAAAAGAGAAAGAGCGGATAGACTTGGAAATGTGTTTTTTAATTCTGCTCTGCAGCTAACAGCGGCATGCGAATTGATACAACACGTTGCTTTTCTATAAAGCAGGCCGGACATCATTGTTGGTAGCGGAGAAAAAATCGTTGGTAGAGTAAACAACGTATGTTTCCACAGCGGAAAAGCACTGTTTAACAGCAGATATTTTACTTGCTTTTCAAACCGGGTAGAAACAGAACCGAGCCATGGGAGATGTAGATAAACGGGTCATTTTTACGGTCCAAATTTAAGCAGAGAGTAAAACTGCTTCATCTTCTTAGCCAAAAACGACTTGATAACGAGCTTCGGGTATCCATCAGATTGTAAAATGAACTTGGTTTTGTTTAGTTCCGATGGCTGTCTTTCCGGAAAACAAATGGCAAGAGCTCGGTGAGTTCAGGTCAGGATTAAGTTAGTTTTGCGTTTCTGTGGACTGAAAGAATTCTAGCGTAGAGATTGATCGGTGAAAATGGGTTTCCGGTAGATGGAGTTAATAAACTTGAAAAAGGATTTTTCAACCAACACGTCCAAGAAAGGTGGAGTCAGGTTAGAATCTTTTTCAAAAGCAAAGCGAAGAGAAGGGTGAAGCAAGTTGAGGCAGATGTGTGAGAAATGATCGCAGTCATCTTTGTTGCCAAATACTACAAAACTTTCATCTATATAGCAGTAATACATCTCCCGCTGGAAAATGGTCTGGAAAAGTTTGGATTCATGGTAGCCAAGAAAAATATTGGCAAGGGCTGGTTCAAAGTATGATCTCATGGCACCTCCGTCGATCTCGTGATGCAAGATGTCATCGAAGCTAAAGTCGATAAAAAAGGAGCGATCTCCATTCTCCATAAGTTCAACAAAGATTTGCCTTGAAAGAGGTGCAGGAGGGTGCTCCGAACTGTAGAAGGCGTCAGCACAGATTTGAATAGTCTCCGCTAGAGGGACATTAGTAAATAAACTTTTAAATTCAAAAGAGTTTGTGAAATCTCTATGCTTACTTTCCTAGAATACTATGGTTGTACGCAGCATTAAGCTTAGAGACAACAGCAATCATCCGTAACGTCACCAAAGCGATTTTTTGTACAATTTTGGGTAAAAGCAGCAACCAATTAGGTTTATAGGCACTACAACAAATGCTTCAACAAACCATTAAGCTTAGATTCAGGTTAATTCTTGATGGAACAACATTTTCCAAAATTTTATTAAGTTCAGTTTCAAAACGCCTTGTATCCACTATTTTTAATTTAAATAAACCAAAATAAAACCTAAACTAGATATCGTTAATTTTTCAAACTTTTCGGTTTTGAAGAAGAATACGTCTGCAATCCCCAGAAAGTAAAATTAATAAAATATTCGCAAAAAAAAGCTTCAGTACGGTTTTTTCGAAAACATCAAAAGTGGTTATAAAGCGTTTGGAAATAAGCTTCTTCATATATACTATCATACACACTTATATGTTACAGAGCAGGAGTTTTGCTTCATTACTATCGTACTGGAATGCATAAGGCAGTACTGCCCTCCTTGGCAAAAAAGCAGGGGGGGGGCAGCTGCCCCCTGTTCCGGAACCACTGTGTACCACCAGTGAGCAGCAGTGCATCGCTACGCCAATCGTGATAGATATGCATCATTATCGCTTTTTTGGACAAAAAAAAAAACATCACAAGGTATTAAAAATAATTTACGTGTGATGTTTTGACGTTTGCTGGCCAGTGCTTTTAATATTTAATTGTTTGCATGCTATCTGGCCTAAAGGCTCTCTAGGCTTCCGCGCTGGTAGCCTTTAGGCCAGATAACACGCAAACGATTAAATATCAGCAGGTATCTCGGTGTCCGAAGTGTCACAGCAATTTTGTGACGCTTTGGTGCAATAAATGCTTGGACGCTTTGGCAAGGAATTGGCTTCCAAAGCTGTTACTAAACTCTACAATCTAGTACGGCCCAGGTTAAAAGTGTTAGGTGTATAATCTCTCATATACCATTATTTAATAACCCTATAACTTGTAAAAAACAAAACATTGAAGAACATTCAGTTACGAATTGACTTGACTGAAACCATTTAATTTGGTTGCAGTGATCAGCAATAGTAAAATCAAGCTTTTGCGACTAGATTCCATTAAAACACCAAAAGCATACTGGTTGCACTTCTGTTGTCAATCGTTACTACAATGTGGTCTCCAATGATCTGACGACTTAAATTTTTTTTTACCGCAAAGAGCATATTTTTGCTGCTCTTCTGAATTGCACTAACTATTTCTTTATCTTTTCTCTATCTAACAAACCTATCATTTTGGTATCTTATCAACTAAGCTATCATGTTTTGCTTAAATTCTGTTTCTTAAAACTTTATTTTTGTATCGTTTAATATTGTCATATTTTGGTGTTTTCCATATCATTGAATCATCTTTCAAACTTAATCAATCAACCAAGAGAGAAAACACTAAAACTTTCGCGAACGAAAGACTTTTTTATACTACGAATAACCACAATGAATAAACTGACTGACCACAACTCAAATGATGTCTCTGCACGCACTTTTTCTTTTTTTCTCACGCTCTAGGCGACGTTGTTCTTCACTTAAAAAGGTGATTTCCCTAAAAGGTGGTTCCCCGCACATCATGCGTCACGTTTGTGAGACACAGTAATGGATTTTTGAATAATTCAATCACATCGACAAATGCAATACAGCCAAATTACTATAGCGTGTATTTATTGAAAATTTCTTAGAAGGATTGTTATAATCTTATTTGAGTAGAATGAATTTGAAATTTAAACTTATTCAAAATTCTATTTGAATAAGTTTGACCATAGACTTTTTATTAGTAGACTGGAAACTGACAGCTTTGTCTTTTTTTTCTTCACGGTTTATTTTTTCAGAGTATGCTGATTCGTCCAATCAGCGTGACTTTTTTCTTTTCGGTTCACTCGCGCTAAGAACTGCGTAAGATTGGAACCCGAAACTAACTAAATTTAGTTAATAGTTATAAGCGAATTTTTGGGATTTATTTCCGATTCCACTTTTAGTTGATACTGTACGTGAAATGTGGAAGTCAGGACTGCTCTGATGATAGCCTTTACTGATGATAACCACTTTGTGGACGTGAGCACTCATTTTTTCCAACACGCTGTAAGCCAATCCAAACATCAGTAAATGCTCAAAGTTTTAAATACGTTACGAAGAAAGTCTCACGCGCGCAAATTACAAATCAATAGACGATCCATTTCATGATTCAAATACAAACGTAAAAACACATCATAAAATTAAAAAGCAACGCTAAAATGATACAGATTTCATCTACAAAATTAGGTTAATAGCTACTTGAAATTTTAATAGCAGTGGAGTTAATATTAGTCGAGTTCACTGAGATAACAAGAGTTAGAACATGAGTAAACGTTCAGGTTTCAATTAGCTAAGAAATACGGTTTCATACACTTAAAATGTCTAATTTTCGAACGCAATAGTCAGCAATCACTACAATGACCCAAACCACTAAACGAGGCTATGCAAGTCGGTCAACTTGACATAAGCGTAACAGATTTGCTTGCACCACTGCCCAGCACTAATAATAAAAATGGTCCGGGGTTTGAAAGATGACACAAAATTTTCAATATTATAGGACATGGGTCGGCAACCCTTGGCACGCGACTTGATTTTGTCCGGCAAGCAGCGTCGTGAAATTTTTCCAAAAACACGTTTTAGAATAAAAAATTACAATCGGCGCGAAACACAGTTATATTTACTATGTTTTGTTTTATTGTTCGTCATTATTTTTTTTATGATTATTTCGTCACTATTGTTCGCTCGCATGCCAGTACTAGTACTGTAATAATTTGCTTTATTCCGTTTTTAACCCTGATGTTAACCGCGATGTCTGCAGCCAAGAGGTCAAAATCAGACGCAAAACAATTTCATGAGTCGTGGACATCAGATTTTGGGTTTGCCTATCGTACTGGCAAAGCAGTGTTGCACACTTTGCTGGAAAAATGTCGTTTGCCGTACCTCAAGTATCAAACGTCATTTTGAAATCTAGCACAAAAAATTGCAGCACACTTTTGGTGATCTTAAAGACGTAGCATAACCTTGCTTTCTGCAATCCAATCAACGTGTTTGTTCAGGCAAATTTGTTCGCATATGAAGTTTGTCTTGAGCCCTCATCGCAGTCGTCTCACGGCTGATAATTTCGAAGCTTGTGTTCAGCTAAAAGTAGCAAATTACAAGTCAAATAGTGAAGCTCTTGGTGTGGAAAAGCAAGAACAGGGATCCCGCTAAACCGTAATGTTATTGTGAATACTTCTGTGTATATAACAAAAGTAACTTTCATTGTATATAATAAAAGTAGTTTCAGTGAAATTTAGTTACGTACATTTAAACAAGTAAGTTTAAGTTGTGCAAACTATCCAAGCAATTTCACGTAAATCTGTGTTGTCCTCAGGTCTGATTATATACCTCAATTTTTTATCGGCACGCAAAGGTATATTTTGACATTGAATTTTACAAATTGGCACACTGGAAAGAAAACTTTGCCGAACCCTGTTATAGAGCATTTATTGATTTCAACTAACAATTGCGGACCAAAACACATAAAAATTTACGAGTTAAAAATTTTCAAATTGAACAACTTGTTTTCAATCAACGTACGATCTTGTGCCAGTACAATGCACATGATGTATTAAACGAAAAGCTAGAGCAAATTGTCCCCAGTTCTGGCTGGGATAACGCGCTGAGGAAATACACAAACACGAAACAAGTTGATAGGTCTACTTGCTACTAGAAATACACAATCAAATGACTTGAACTTACAAAATTAAAACGAATTCTAATGCGAAATAGCCTCTACCAATATGTACAATACAGCTAAATACAGTTCAAGGCTCAAGCAAACAGCTGTAACAGCAATGAAAAATATTGATTACAGCAAAACGTACAATTAACATTAAAAAAAATGCATTTTACCTAAAATTGAAAATGAAACTGAAACATTAACTCAAACCACACTACAGCAAAGACCATAATGACCACACCCAGTTTTATTCCGACTGAATGAAGCAGCAAAAGCTATGCTGCGACAAATTGAACCTATGACAAAAAAAGTCGGATCTAGGTTCGTCGCAGGTTAGGGTTACTGTACATTATCGCACACGCTTTGGTAAATAGCCTTAAAAATCTTTCTGAAATTGTTATCAACAAGATTGCCGACTTCATGAACAGAAATAAACATTTACGCAGTATTTACAATTCAACTTTTATAGTTGCGACCACTATCAAGTTGAGCTGGTTCAAGGCCACAAGCCTATAACTGCTTTTCTTCCAAAACCAGCATTTTGCACCGGGAAGCATTCTAACGAAGTGTACCCTTAAATTTGCGAGCTATTGTTTCTTCTAATTAACTCGAGTTAAATACACTTTCGCAAATCAAAAGCGTCGTCTCTAATACGGTGCAGTGGTCGAGGCACGCTTGACAAGCTTCGCACTCGAGTTCAAGTCGCGATGCGTTCCTTTCCTTCAGAACCTTGCATTAGAGTTACAATTCGAGCAGTGACGCCGGCTTGAGATACTAAATCCAAGTGCTCAAAGGGTACACTTCGAAAATATGCCACTATGAGTATGAACCCATAATTACTCTGGATAGTTTACAACCACAAGATCAATGCAAAGTATTTCCGACTCAAAATCCCTCTTTTAGAGGAAGGATATCTCTGAAAATAAATTAGAAAGATGACATCACTTTGAAATATAAGATTTTTGCATAAACGCACACACTACAAAAAGCACAACGCGATATACAGTATCATTCTCAATCTAACAATTTACATGTTCAATAATACCTATACAATGCACGCAAAATAGCAACGCTGTTTGCATGAGAATCAAGAGACTGAAATTGAGTACAACGCAACTTCTTTTTTTTCATATTGCTTGATACTCTGGCGCACTGATTATTATCAATCAACGCGACGAACCATTTAGAGTCCAGAAACTGGGGAGCGCTTTCTTGCTAAACCCCACGGGGAATATATTCAACCATTTCGACGCTCCCCAAGCTTGGAGAAGAAACCACATCACCACATATAGGGGGTGGACGTTGGTATAGAATACCACGCTTTGGATGCGGCTCGACTGTTGGTCTCCAGCTCCAAACCCTTGGAAGGCTAGGGTAGTATCACCAGCAACCAGTAGATTTGCAGAGTAGCATTACCGTGGCACCATGCTTTTATCCACAAAACACAACTGGGTTAGTTCCAACCAAACAGCATAAAACAAACAAATGCAACACTCAATTCCACTCGCTGTTTAACGGCACTAATTAGCATAGAAGGGCCACAAGAAAGAGCGATGATGAAGAGATACGGACAATTAGGGCATTCACGAAACAAGCGTACGGAAAATATTACTCAAATACAACTTATACGCCTTTTTTCCCAATCTGATTGTAGTAGAATGCAACAAAGACAATTCATGGATTATCAGTTTAATATCTTCAACACCAAAAACTGGCTTAGTTTGAAGTAACCAAATTTTTAATTTATAGGTAAATCATCGAATTGATTCGTATTCACGACAATTTTCCATGCATCAAAATCTAGCAACGTTGGTACAGGATCAAAATTTAACCACGTTGGTAGTGGATTCTAAATCTAGCAATGAAACAACTAATCTAGTCCTAGAAGTCAAAAAAAAACAGCCGAAAATCCAGCATTCTATTTCATTACCGAGTACATGTGAAGGTTTTCTCAAACCGCACATCTAGAGAGTCGTGCAAGGCAACCAATAAGTACTTACTGGTGGTAACCACCTGGTACAAACTCTTAAAAATGGTGTAGAAATGGTCACTTTTCTCTCCCGGGTTTCCAACTCAGTTGGGGTTTTGTGGTGCATTTTTTCTGCTGCACCATGTTTTCATTCACTTAAAAAGCCAGGCTGCTCCAACTAACTAACCCTGTTTTTTCAACCCTATTTACCACGGGGAAGATGTGGAAAAGGTAGCAAAAATCCTCCTCCACTTGCTTTTCTTGTGATAAATCCCTTCAGACAAAATATTTCTACTTCAACCAAACTAATTTTGAGTCAAATTATTCACAAATAACTCTTGAAAATTTAAAATAGCTAAGATAAGGGGGAATTTTCCAATTTTGAGATATGCCGAAATCATTCGCCAAAATTTGAGCAATTTTTGGCCACTGTTAAACTTAAATGACGCCACTCGACGTTTTTGTGACGTAACCACTTTGACTTAGGCATTTTATGATTAAACAAACGTATGGATAAAATTTGAACCGCCTGTAACATCGTTAAAAATGACGTCATCAACGCAAAACCAATTTTTCAAAAAAAAATCTTGATAAACACCAACCCTCGCGCCAAAATTTATTTAAGAGTTAGATAGGTGAGGGGGGGGCATTTTTTGCCGTGTGTAAAATGCGTTGTTCAAAAAGTACACGTTAAATAGGATTGAAAAGGCCGTACCAGCAAAAATTGGTATTAATTTTGGAAAATCTTTCACGCCTATTTTCTTTGGGAAAACAACAAAACAAGAACGAATGCTTATTTTACTACATTCAACAACCATTAGAGAACTTCTAAACAAACACATGGTAATCCAAGAAAAGTTAACCCAAAGTCAGACCGAAATAGATTTAAAAATATCCAAAAAACTATTGGCATAGTGCGATGTATAAACGTTGACACAAGCAGGGGCATAAAATCATTAGAACTTTTTAACGTATTTGGAATTGTTGCAGCAGTGCTCTTGGCCGGAAGTATGACAATTTGAAAGTTATATACAGGCGAGGTAATAAATCAATCATTGATCTAATTTCATAGCAACTTCGTGTAGATTCGCCTCCTTTAAAACCTCGACCAGTTCCGCCACAGAAACTCCACTCCGGAACTTGTTCTCCCATTGGAAGATGATTTGATAGATCTGTAAAGAAATATAAAATTACACATAACTCCTCATATTTGGTAAACGTTAACGTTGAAAATACATTAAAATTGTCAAAGATAATTAAAAATTGTTAGACAATAAAAAAATCGTTAAACAACAGCAAATAAATTTGCATATTGCAAGCCAAATTTGCTGTTGATTTTTTCTCGCGTACTATTGCTGATTAAATATAACCCAGACCATTGATCTGTTTCTTTATTGAGAATTTCGCGACGTTTTGCGTCGGAAGTTCCCACGTTTTTCCCAGCAAAACTAGCGGTTTTTTGTAGCAACCAGAGGCCGAAATCAATTTAACTTCAAAACAACCGAAGTAGAAACTAGAAATTCAAAACTTAGACGGGAAACGTACGCAACAACCTTTGTGCAAATTTTTGGGCAATCGAGCACGTGATACGGGTTTTCAAAAACCCTATGACTAAAACCCAATCGGAGGTTCAAACCATTTTATAGGACGAAAACTGCAGAAAAAAGTGTTTGAATTCAGAACTATCTCGGGATGCAATTCAGCTCCCACATTTAAAGTTTTGGAATTCCCGCATTTTTTTTCTGTTTTTTTTTTCCTTTCTCGTACGAATTTGTTATGCGAAAAACTTCCAAAACCATCAGAGCTAAAAGTTTGAAATTTGGAGATATGCTAAGTCTACATATTGAACTGTGCACTTGCATTTTTGGAAACGCTAAGTCACGTGGTTTGGGGAAAAGACCTAAAACTTGTGATTTCTTAAAGTTCTTTTATTCCAAAATGGCTTGAACATATTAGTTAAAACGTTTCAAATTTATTGGACCTATTAAGAACTATTAGTTCACAAACTTTTATGGTGCTAAAATTTCGGGGTATATCAAGATATTGCCCAAAAACTATCTCTCTATTCTTAAACGAACTTTCATACTTGATTTTAGTCACCTGCATTTGTGTGATCTGATGGCATAATGGTTAAAAGCGTAAAGTTTAAAATTGTGATAAGAATACAGCCGGGTTTAAATACCGACCTAGTCGGGCATTGCTTTTTCCCCTAACCACAAATAAATTTAAACTAACGTGTATATTCTCAATCGCTATACAGCCTGCCGTTTCAAAGTTTATCCCTTCATCAGCAGCAAACAGAGAGTATACTGGTTGGCTCAAAGACAGAGTCTTAAAGCCGGCTCAAAAATTATCACTTACGAGTATATGAATTATAGATTTTTTTGTTCATCAAACAAAATCGCATTCAATCTTTTTATTTCGGCATTACATGTGATCAGAGGGTTTCATTCACTGTGAAGAATACTTTGCGATTTGTTTTAGTGCGATTGACACTAATTTAGGTTCTTCTTTACTCTCAAAATTATTTTATCAACTGCTCCTGGATTCTGAACTACAGCACAGAGTAGTATAACCTGGATTCGCATACTGAGCAGGTCACACGAATTTTTTTGCAAATTTAAATTATTCTATTTAACCACCATTAGTTTAAAATTTTCAGAATAATTCTTCTGCAACGACTTGAATAATATGGGCAATATTCTGCACCATGATACTTTTTTATAGTGCGGAATCGAACTCATGGTTACTATTCATAAGCGATGGATTGATAAGATGTTTGATGTAGGTGACGTCCGCGGCATCTTCTTTAGCCAGAGACACGCAGCAATATAGAAAGAATCTCATTACTATCTTTTTTTAGTTTAGCGTTTTTTCCAATGCGTTTGATCAACAACAAAAATTCAGCAAGTCTTAGCTTTACCTTAAAACACGCAGCGATTAAGAATGAATCCCATTATTTTGTGTTTTCTTTTAGTTTAGCATTTTCTCCAAATACAGTACAATAAAAAATCAACAAGTCTTGAAAATACAATTATTATTATTATTACAATATTACAAGATTCGCATTAGACTGAGAAAATTGATTGATAACGGTACCAGCAAAGTCCAAAGCATAATCAGAATAGCGCATGCAATTACTATTATTACTGTATGTAATTTTTTGATAATTTCCGCTTGCGAGTTGAAAATCTAATTTTGCGTTTCTTAACAAGTTAAATTTTTACTGCAAAACTTTGATTAACTTATAAAATCAGATTTTATTTTACTGAGATTTAGATTTATTTCGCCAACTTGCAACTTTCAATACAATCACACGCACAAAAGGGACGACGTCGTTTCAACGGTACTTCGAAGTATGAAAAAAAATGGGGCAAAAAGAAACGGGCGGAAGTCCGTATTATTTTCTACAAATAAGTAAATATTTAGTGGTAGTCTAAACTTAGTTTATTGCGGAATTACGTAAATGAAAAAAACCAAAAACGCATTTTTGAAATCAACTAAAAACATAAATAATAATAATAATCACAAAAACCAGCAGGTTAATTACGCATTTCGCATCCTTTTGTTGACTTGCCATTTGGTCTCTTCGCTTTATTTCAAGCTCTGCGCCGTTGGTAGCGCTCTGCCCGATTTGATCGGCCAGGAATTTAAACTCAGACCTAGCGTTCTAGAAACGAAAGCGCCAACAGCTCAACTACCGGCCGGTAGCGGTAAATAAACAAAAGAGTTTTCAAATATCAAATAAATATACCTTTTCGTGAAGACCGTACTTCTCATAGTCATAATCGATGCGGTCGATTTGTGGATCGGAAAGGTTCATGTGTCGAGCCAAATGCCGCCAATAGGTGGATCCAACATTGTTGACAATTTTATACTTGTCGGCGCGAGTTATTATTCTTTGCGAACCTGTACAATATAATGATGAATCAATAGTAACATAAAAAATACTTCAAACTGAGATAATGATTCCGAAGTAATTTATTCATAACAATACAAATTGAAGGCATCCTCATCCAATAAATTGTTACTCTTCTTTCTCAAAGCCTATGAATTTTGGGTTGAAGGTGATTGTTTTAAAATATTTAGCCTTATTTTACCATGAAAAAGAGCAATTTCTGGAATGGTCAAAGATGCAAGAACAAAACAGTACAGTCTAACGGTGATTGGTATTATCTGATTATTTAGCTATCGTACAATACTTTATAGCAATGTAAGAGATAAAGATTTAATTTGATTTTTTTTTTAAACCGTTCTCTCAATTATTTTTTCATAGCGAAAGTGATATTGTTCTTAAATAATGAGCAAATATGAGCCATACGTTCTAATAAAATTGTTCTTATAAAAACTGTAACTCCGTAATTCAAATTGCCGCTTTTCTGTTAGAGTCGTGGGGCAGCAGGTCAAACTGACCCACCACGTTTCACCGTCAAACATCATTTTTTTCCTTTTGCTTGAGATGAAGTCTCCATCCAAATAGACTGCGAAGTCAATATATAACAACAACCTTACCCGCAGCAGGAATGGTAACATTGGAGTCGTTTCTTTCCGGTGGCACGTCACCTCTGCCAGATGGCGCTACATTATCCCTCACATGAAGATTAATGTGCCCAGCCTGGATGTTATCTAAAAATTTCATTTTTGAGTGCACTGCAAAAAATGTTTACTCAGTCGTACAGAAAGCAATATTCGAGTAATTATGAGTAAAAGTGGTGCATCTGCATCGTTTATTAGTTACTTCATCAAAACTAACTTTTGATCAACCAAGTTCTTTATGCAAGCAAAATGCTACTGCCCATCGATCGTCTCCAGTGGCCTAATGGGCAGAAATACAGCATTTGCTTCTTATTTTAATTTGCAGTTTTCCTCAGCTTTTCAACTTTTTCGCACCTTTTCAAAAGTGTTTGTTTACCAGCCGTTTGCATAGCAGCCTAGTTCTAAAGTGCCAAATCTTGAGTGTACGTTTTTATCAGTAGCAATGGTTTTACGTTAATATCAACAATTACTCTTTTACGCAGTTATTACTCTAAGGTTAAATGTTCATTTTTCAATCATTTAAATTTAAACTCTTTTCATTGTTTTCCCGCACAGCGTTAACCTTGGACAAAAAGGTGTTTCTGCCGTGAGTACCAACAAACATGACAGTGTTTAAAAGAGAAGTGGCATTGAGGAAAAATTTTCCAGACCTCTGTGTCTCAAGATGAGTCACCGATCAAACTTATTGAAATATACGACCGGTTACCTAAATCGTGCAAGTTTTTGTTGTTCGTCTGCCATAAGATATTCTACTTCAGAATTCAACGGTAAAATTGAAAAAATTAGCTTACAGACAGCTTGCTGAGGACGTCCAATTTGGACGGCAGGCTGGGACGGTTGTTGAGGATCACCTACAAAGGGCTCTGCTTTGTCCACATCCGAACCTTCCTCCGTGTAGGAAGCTGATTGATGCTCGGTTTCGCTCGATGCTTCAACCTCCATCTTCTCTTCAGCGTCACTCTTTGAATACAGATTTCCCATTTTACTGATTGCAAAAAGTTTTTAATTGTAGCAATACGAGGAAAAATCAATATCTGAAATATATTTCCGCAATATTTCTTTAACATCAATTTCACTGTAGAAGTAATTCTTTTCTTTTACAGCATAAACGAATCAGTTTTTATCATTTTGAATCGCAGAAACTGAACTGACATTGCATCGCTGCAACTTTTAAGTGACAGCGCGCCAAAACAAGGTAAAAAAAGGACGGTAAAAAACAAAAAGAGCGGTGAGAAAAAAGACGTAAATTTTTTGCGCCGTTGTCGTGCTTCCACATAAACGCAGGCTCGATTAGCTGGATTTAGTGATCCTGCGTTAAATATCACGTAATAGATGCCATGACAACTAAAATAGCCGAACTTTAAATAAAACTTTAAACTGTTGTTTGTGATGTAAGCAAATACTGTAATTTGCAGGGTGTCGAACCGTTTCAAATAACGGTTCGGGTTCGGGTTTAGCTCCTGCTCAAAATAGTTTAGCGGTTCAGGTTTGGTTTGGGTTCACTTGAGCACCATTTTCGAGGTTCAGGTTTGGTTCAGGTTCACTCAAGTAAAATATTACTGGTTCAGGTTCGGTTCAGGTTCATTGACTTAAAGTTTAACTGTCGTTGCTCGTTTCGTCCAGAAAAAAAAAAGGAGAAATTGCTGATCCTGTTGATGATCACCACTGCAGCTCTTATTGTGCGTGTACCAGCGCCAGCGGCATCCGGATATGGAAAAATATATTCTTACTTTTGTTAGAGGTTCAGGTTCGGTTTGGGTTCACTTGAGCACAATTTTGAGGGTTCAGGTTCGGTTCAGGTTCACTGAAGTAAAATTTTGCTGGTTCAGGTTCGGTTCGGGTTCACCAAAATGAAACGGTTCATTCGGGTTTACGGTTCGGGTTCAGGTTCGGTTCGACACCCTCGTTAACAGCACTTAACGGAAGTTAATTTAGTCCGTTAACATGAAAAAACTTTTTAACGGATTAACGAGTTACTGAAAAAGTTAGCTTCGTTATTAACGGATTAACGATTAACGGACTTGTGCCCATCTATGGTAAATACTATCGGAATTCGCAATGGTTAGGTGTAAACTTGGACATACGTTTTTTTTAGTGGTCATGTACTCTTTACTGTTGAAATTCTGTGTTATGTAATGCCCCCGCAGTCAGTGACTGAAGATCACTGGCACCTGTAGTCCGTACTAACTTGAACATTAAGAAAAAAACGGCAATTTAAAGATTTTTTGTATATATCTAAATACACATTATGACCAAACATAATAAAGTAAACTGTGAATTAAATTATTGTTACAAGTTCCAACACATGCCAAGAGGCAAGGACAACTTTTATTCGTTATTTTGTTGTTCATGTCTATTGGCGTGTATTCCAGCAATATGATTATCGGAATTGTTAAAGAAATTTCTCTATTTTGTATCGTTCGTAAGTAATTTGAGCACGCTAAAAACATTGATCACAAAAACAATAACCACGAATTATGATTATCGGAATTGTTTAAGAAATTTCTCTATTTTGTATCGTTCGTAATTATTGTTTTTGTGATCAATGTTTTTAGCGTGCTCAAATTACTTACGAACGATACAAAATAGAGAAATTTCTTTAACAATTCCGATAATCATAATTTGAGCACGCTAAAAACATTGATCACAAAAACAATAACTACGAACGATACAAAATAGAGAAATTTCTTTAACAATTCCGATAATCATATTGCTGGAATACACGCCAATAGACATGAACAACAAAATAACGAATAAAAGTTGTCCTTGCCTCTTGGCATGTGTTGGAACTTGTAACAATAATTTAATTCACAGTTTACTTTATTGTGTTTGGTCATAATGTGTATTTAGATATATACAAAAAATCTTTAAATTGCCGTTTTTTTCTTAATGTTCAAGTTAGTACGGACTACAGGTGCCAGTGATCTTCAGTCACTGACTGCGGGGGCATTACATAACACAGAATTTCAACAGTAAAGAGTACATGACCACTAAAAAAAACGTATGTCCAAGTTTACACCTAACCATTGCGAATTCCGATAGTATTTAGTCTATTTACTATTTACCAACATTAACCTTTGTTGGTTTTCATGGTACTAAATTACTGAGTATGTATTGCAAATCAAATCGTTTTTTATACTCGTGTGACGAGTTGGCGGGGCCCATCTCCGCCTCATAGCGCCCAAGCAACACAGCTTCTTTTAAAGAAATGTCGTAGTGGTCGCGAGCCGTCGGCAACACTACGTCCGATTTCACAGGCTCAAGATTTGAACCTCTGACATCCCGCTCCAAAGACGCGAGTTACCGCTCGACCACAACTGTAAGGAGACTACGACCACAACTTTATAAAAACCTGGACATGGAAGAAAATATTGATGGTGCATCTAAAATCAAACAACTTTTAATTTAACTGGTTTATTATTATTTTGTTTGTGTAGTAGGTGATATTGTTTGCATAAACAATAAATTTGTCTTGCAAGTTCCTTGCACCTAACCATGGACTTTTAAAACCCCTATAACCAACTTTGGATGGTGTAAGACAAGTTTACAAGTAGCAAAAATACACGAAACCATTCCTTTCATCACAGAAATTTATGTTAAATTGAAACATAGGCGTCGATCTTGAAATGGGAAAAAGGGGGAGGGGCGGCGCCCCCTCGGGTCTGACGCGGAAGGAAATATGTCTGGCTCCCTCGATTGTTTGGCAAGTAATACCCAATTGGCTACAAGAAATCCGAAATTCCGGACTGAGATAGAACCAGAATGCGGCGAAAACTTTTTTTTCTGGTCTTCACCTGAATTTGGGGGCAAAATTACGGACTGAAATAGAATTATTAAGTTTAACCAAACTTTGCAAAAACATTTCGCCCTCTCGGAATTTGCTTAACCAACAAAAAATTGACGCCTATGAATAGAAACGGTATTGTTTAATTGTTAAATAGAATTATTCAATTAGCAATAGCATCTGGCATTCAAACAAGCGAAACGGCACGGCAGAGTTAAACGAGGACTAAAGGCAAAATCAATGGAGGTATCTAGAGTTAGGCCAATCGCATTAGACTACATTAGCGTTGACTTCATCCTTTTTGACCCAGCCATTCTAGAGGTATATTCTACATCAAACACGACGTCCGTGACTCTAATGTTATAAATTTCAATTATTTTTATTGCGAATTCTGTTGTTGATAAGCATTAGCGCCGTAGCGACACATTCCCCGCTCTACTCTAAAGCAACGATTAGGCTACTGCATTGGGTTGTTTCGCTGAGCACCAATCAGTTTGTTCTTGTCAGCAGAGTAGATCCGATCTGAAAAAGAGTAGACTGTGCGATAGCCTAAAAAACAAATGTCTAAGAATAAGCGAAAATTAGGCCAGAAAAGTTATCAGAGTAGCCTAGTAGGCCATTGTTTTCAACTTGAAAGGAAAACTTTATTCTAGGTTCACAAAATATTGTAAGCAAATACAATAGGCCTACTTAAGTATTGGTATGAGATATGAGTTTGTTCTGGGTAGCCTAGTAATAAAAACCTTCCTGCTAGACTAGGCTACGATTTAGACTGAAATGTATCTGCCAGCTTGATTTTTACTAAAATCGCTTGGCTATGGAAAAGTCTACTCTTTTTACCAGTTCAGATCTGTTGTGCTGATAAGACCAAACTGATTAGTGCGTAGCGAAACGACTCAATGCAGTAGCCTAACCGTTGCTTTGGGCTGGAACTGGGAAGGCGTCGCTAAGACGCTAATGCTTAACAACGACGGGGTTGCCAATAAAAATTATCGAAATTTTTAACATTAGAGTTACTGACGTCCTGTTTGAAGTAGAATATCTCTGCAACGGATGGGTCAAAAAAGATGGAGTCAATGCTAATCTAGCATAATACGATTGGCCTACCTTTAGATATTCCCATTGATTTTGCCTTTAGTCCTAGTTTAAGTCAAAGACCATATCACAAATCAGGCCAAATCTGTTGCTAGGGAAAAACCCGGATCAAAATTGAATTGATGATATTTCCTGCATTTTGTACAAAATACGTTTTTTTTTAGTTTTTCTATATCCTTCGATTAATTTTTTTACATGTTTTCTGCATCTTAACTAATGCTTTTTTTTGTAATTTTCTGTTTCTCAAAACTAGTTTAATTGTATCATCAGCTGTTAAGAACCATCCATACCACCATGACGACATAGAAGAAATAACACGAGGCCAACTTAAAGATACGCAACACACCACACTTGAAGGGTGCAAACAACTTGGCGAACTCTGAATTAACATAGTGTGGCATTCTAGTGTCTACGTTCCTTGCATAGAAAAAATCTCACCAAAAATTCCAAAATCTTAAGACAAGAAGATTGAATTTGGACATAATGTATTTGTTATGATGACTGGAATTTGAATTCAACCAATTCAAAAGAGTGCTCGACAGTGCAGGCCAGAGCTAATGTCAAAACATATCATTTACTTCTTACATAGGACAGCGGTCGGCCGCGCCCGGTGTCCGTCTATCACGAACTTGTTACCAGACCATGGACTTTGGCGTAACATCATCGAAGTTTTTACGAGGCGGACTTGCGTTATATATCATTTGCATCTTCGACTTCAAGATAAGCTAGCTAAGCGTAAAACGCAGTGCTGACGTTATAACTTCCAGAATGATGGAATATTTGCTCATAAAAATATGATCGCTGATCGAGTGTTTGTGCAAATACTTTTTTCAGCTATGATTGTGACTGACTTTGAGAAAGAGTCGACTTGAATGTATTTTAACAACGCTTGTGACGAAAGAATAAGTTAAGCACTACGTGTTCAATTTACACGATAATAATGAGCAAACAGCCTGGCTGTTATTTTCGTCAAACAAAGCAAAAAAGCTGGCCTGTCCGCAACATAAACCTTGGCTTAAATCCGTCAATATTGCACAGAGTTTGCCGACCCCTGATTTGGAGTTAAAGAAATACTGCTTCAAATCAGTTTTATTGAAGAAATGAGCACTACTTAAGGAATTTGAGGTATACATGGGAAACCATTTTGGTGGAAATTTTACAAAATCTGCCTTTTGTGATGTCACAAAATTGCGAAATGCGGGGTTGCCAATGGTACCGAGTCAAATGGACCAAATAGCATTTTCGCGAATAAGGGGAATTGTGGAAAAGGGATGGAGCACCTGCACCTGTTTATTACCTCAAGTAGCTCTCATTTCTTCAACAAAACCAATTTCGAGCAGTATCTCTTTATTGAAACATTCATGCAGGTTAATTTTAGTGAGGAATTCCGATAAGTGACTGCCATTTTACTGGATATACCAAAAATACGTACAAAATCGCAACATTCAAAAGCGTTTACTGTTTAAAAATGTTATTGCGCTTTACCACTCAATCGACAGGCAATCGATTATCTTAATCGGCCAGCGGTAAAGCGAGAGCGTACAGACGTGATGCCAGGTTGTAACTCGGGCCGGGTCGGGTTACGATTCACAAAATGTCGGGCTTGAAATACGTACTCACGTAGTGCTTTCGATTTTAGATGCTATAAACGCATAATTAAACTAACTGCTACACCGCATGAGGACTATGTTCATGCATCAATGCGATTGTTATCTCAGAATTATCATTATTACATCACAATTTATCAGCAAAGAGTAGTTTTTTTAACGGTATACAAGTAATACCACAAACATCCATTACCATATTTTCAGAGGGCCTGATTTCGGCTTCAAATTACTTTTCGAGTTCGAGCCTACTCTTGTCGGTCCGTTTTAACTCTGCGTGACGGCTTGCAAGTAAAATTTGAAAAAAAGATACGCTCGTACGCTTACGATTGTAGCGTAGACCAAAAGACAACCGCGAACCAAAAACCTCAAAAATTGCTAAGTATAAGTAAGTACATGGATTCACTACTTCCTTTATTAGACTCTGGGCAAATTTATAACTTAAATAAATTGGGTAAGCTGTGAGTTCGCCAATCTTTAGAGTAATTATAGTACTATGATATATTCTCGATTGGTAGTAAGTTTTTCACTACACAAATTATCGTTTGATTTTTCCTTACAATAAAAATCGTTATGGAATTTTTTTCTGATTCGCACTGTGAATATATTGCGGCTTTTCTGCAAGAATCCCACAATATTAATATTTTTTGCTTGATTTCTGCCTCAAACGGGCTTCAAACTTAGTGTTCTTGGAAAGTGATAAAATACATTTATCTGTAAATGTTTGATTTCTGCCTCCTAAAATAACAAATCAAAAAAAAAAAAAATGATTTCCCCCAAAACGCCGCACATGTTGTTTTATTTTATCTTACACGACATCGAATTAGCCTTCAACTCAACAACGAAACAAAACTTTCAAAATGAACAGTACCACACACATCATTTAAAGGTGGATGTAGAAGCTCAACCTTTTTGTATGAGGTTTTGCAATGGTATTGATGAAAAAATCTGAAACGATTTCGTCATAAATATTAGTTATTGAATCGCAAAATCTTGAATCACGAATGTAAATACCTTATACAAGTCTTTATAACAACCGTAATAACTTTTGTGACGAAACGGTGTTGATTTCTTTCAGCAACACCATTGCAAAGCGTCACGTAAAAAGGTTAATTAGCTCCAACGCATTGCGTAAACTAACTGTGCTTGTTTTTTTCACAACTGTGGGGTAGCACTTCACTCACATATCTGCTTTCCCACTAGGCTAGTGCTTTATCAGCATCTAAATTCACACAAAGCCTATCTTGGCAGCCCACCCGAACCCTCAAACCACACACGAGAGCAATTTCTGCACTTGCCATCGTACCTACTCCTCAGATTATTCTGATCAAAGTTTGACAAGGTCACCAGAAAGAGGATTCTCGAACTGTGGAAAAGCAGATATGTGAGGAAGTGCTACCTCACAGTAGTGAAAAAAGTTCAAGTTTCAAATCTGCTCTGTAACTCTGAATTGTGCTTGTGTCACATAATCAAATAAAATAGTTGATTCCCCCAAAACGTCACTGCCCACAAAAGCTCGTTTCAATTTAGAAATGAACAAATTTTATATCAGCACTTATTCAAATCAGGCTTTTAAAAAGTTTTCGTAAGGATCAGGTACAATGAATGCAAAAGTACACTAGTGTTCACGTGGAACAAAAACAACATTTGTCAGGTTATCCACTATCCAGGCGTATCTTGCTTTTGCTCTCTTCTTGCCGTTCTCCTATTTTTGCCTCCCGTGTACCGGTGAAACACTTGGAATTTTGACTTGGGTGACCACAGATTCAGACTCTTTTAAAATGCTTTCTGCTTCAATCTTTTTCATCTGACGAATTAGCAGTTGGAAAAAGCGTGAGAGGTCACCAACCAATTTCAGCAGCTTATCATTTCTCAACTTCACGAATTTGGCGCTACACTTCAAGTATTCATCGTTTGTTGATCAGCTATTTTGCTTTTTCTATTTCAAGCCTTGGATCGACGATTAGTGAAGGGGACGATTACTTCCGCTAGCGCTCCACTTTTGGGGAACATCAAAAAGTCTCTACATTAAATAATGAGAAATATCGCAACAAGCTGGTATACGATAACAGGATCTTCATTCGAAGAACACGTAATCGCTTCAATGAAATGCTAAGTTAATAACCTTACATTGAAAGCCATTTTACATGTCAATTTTTAAGACCAAGGCTTATCATTTGGATCCCAATTTCACAGTCCTCCATTACAGTACCACAGATTTGACCCGATCTTTTTCCCCCCGAAAAAAAGTTAGCATTGTTACTCCACCTTGGATTGGCACGGGTGTGGCTGGTACACCAACAGTTATCGAACGTTTCAATTCTTCGCTGTGAGGATGTGCACTGGCCGTTCGAGACAAGGGAACAAGCACATAGCCTGGCCAATTAGAGACAAAGCCCCAAACGTTTCATTCTTAAAGGAGGCAGTTTAACAGAAATACAAGACGATGAGAAATGCAAGATACGCCTTGAATTCGCATGGCAGTTATTAAGACATGTAATTATTGCAGTTTCATGTGAATTGAGACCAGGTGACCTCGGCGTAAAAAAACAATATTTTACATATCCTTCGACCAGGGGTGACGAAACCCGGGGGGATGGGAGGATATATCTCCCCAATAATTTGACTGTATCCCCCCAATAGCTTGAGTATGGTCTACATCTGCATTCCTCCCAATAATTTTACTCTGGTGTGCATCTGAGAGTAGTATCCACTTGATTTAGGGGAAAAAAGTGTTCCATTTTTAGTGAAGAACTTTTTTTTAGTCTTCACTTGATTTGCTCACCTGAACAAAATCGTGGTCGACGTTCATCCCCCCCAATGTTGAAAATAGGGCAAAATTCGGGTAAAATTGCAAATTATCCCCCCCAATTTTCAACAAAGATCGGCACCCCTGCTTTCGACTAAGCTTTCCACAATTCCATTCTAATCTCTAAATAGATCTATTACATCATTTATTAGAGGCTGGTACGGTCGAGTATTTTGTAAATCTTAAAACAATCATGATAATAACGTTAGGTTAATTCACCATACAGAGATTTTACTTCACAAACAATCATTTTTCTGCATCTAGTCTACTCGAAATGGTGCAAAGTATTGTTTTACTGTTGCATATTTTACGCATCTCACGAACATCAATGCTTTTTAAAATCTTTTCTGTATCTTTAATTTGATCAAAAATATTTTAGAACAACATTTCAGCTCACTAAGATTTCAGTAGGGCATGAATAAAACTACGGCTTGACTACAAGAGAGTAATAAATAAATGAATGAACGAAATGAACAAAGCGATTTCAACAAATGGATTAAAATAGGGTTTCTTCAAACGAGATCGCATTTCTACAAAAGGCAATGATGCGACGTCACTGCTCCGCGACGTCACTGAAACGAGGTTGCGCAAGCCAAGTTTCAGTGACGTCGCGGAGCATCATTGCCTTGTTGTCATCCTTGCTGTCACATTCTTGCTTTCTTGTTGCATATTTTACGAATTTACAAACTTCAATGCTTTTTAAAGTCTTTTTTGCAAATCTCAATTGTTGCCGCCAGGAATATAAATTAAATCAAGTTTATTAGCTCAATTGGTGGGGCAGAAACTTTTTTGCCAACGTCTCGATACGCTATGCTCATGGCAAATACTACCTATTTTCAAGTTATAAACAAGCGTACGATAGGTGCAAACATTACGTAACAAAATGAATCATGCGTTAACGCGAAAATTATAAAAAACTGCCCCACCAGTTAAGCTAATAAACTTGATTTTATCTTTTCTGTATCTTTAATTTGATCAAAAATATTTTGGAACAACATTTCAGCTCACTAAGATTTCAGTAGGGCATGAATACAACTGCGGCTTGACTGCAGGAGTGTAATAAATAATTGAATGTACGCCATGAAGGTAACCAATTTCAACAATTGGAATAAAAATAGGTGATTCCCCAAACGTCACTGCCCACACATTCTAGCTTCAGGGCTAGAATGCAAAGCTAAAAACAAGCGTAAAAAAGGTGCACAAAAATCACGTGACAAAATGAACCATGCGTTAACGCGAAAATTATAAAAAACTGCCCCACCAGTTGAGCTAATAAACTTGATTTAATTTATATTCCTGCTGACAACAATTGAGATGATCAAGATTCTGAAAGAACAGTTTGGTTCTGGTGTACTAAGAACAGCACGAAAGTACATCAAGTCGGGAAAATGCATAGCGAGACACAGTAGCCACTTCTACTTCAACCATGAGTGCAGAAGGCAGAAAGTGTTACTAACAAACTTGCAAATCAAGTCTCCCATCAACAGCACAGAAGGCCAAGCCTTAGTCAGAAAATTTGGTTTTCAATGCTTGAAATTGCGAATTCAAAATTCTCATCAACGTATCAGATTTTGTGAAGCCAAATGCAGCGAACTTTGAGTTAAATTAAGCACCAACCTACCCCACAACTTATTAGACAACTTAATCGATCACCTTTCGGCAATTCAGAACAAGCTGATGAAGGTAAACAAACGCAAGCATGACGTTCAAGTAAATTCACTGACCAGTGCCATGAAACCAGCACCACCGCAGACAAGATTACAACACAATGAAATTTTTAAAAAATGGGTTGTAAATTTATCCACAACAAAATTGAGTGAATCCCAAACACATGTACTCCAACTTGGATTAAACTTTGCCGCGGCCCCTACTCAGATTCCAATACACCTCATCCTAGCGGCCGTAGAACAGAGCCTTACAAAATTCACTGTTGGAGAAGCCAACCACGTAAGAAGCAAGGTAATTGGCGTTATTAAAAACCACAGTCCCCCCCAAACCCACTTTAAGTTCAAAAGAAACCAAAGCATTAAAAGAACTACGCAATGATCAAAATTTAGTGATTTCAAAAGCCGACAAAGGTAACACTACAGTTGTTATGGACAAAACCGACTATGACAAGCGGCTGCTTACTATGTTAGAAGATAATACCACATACCAACAACTACAAAAAGACCCCACCCCCAAACTGAAAAAACTGTCAACGAGTTTGTCCCCCAATTGGTTGCCGAAAATAAAATCACAAAAATTCAAAGCTATCGACTTAAAAGTTCCAACGGACGAGCACCCGTGTTATACGGCCACCCAAAACTGCACAAACAAAATACCAAGCTGCGGCCCATCGTATCTTTTACTGGCTCTCCGACCTACAATTTATCAAAGGACCTGGGACGACTTCTTCGTGAGTTGACAGGAAAAAGCGACCACCATGTTCGAAATTTATCACATCTATATCAAAATTTATCACATCTATTACCATAAACCATGATGAACAAATGGTGTCGTTTGATAAGGTCTCCCTTTCCATAAAAATATCCACAGGATTGGCCGTCGAAATCGCAAAAAGCCGGTTAAAA
Source organism: Trididemnum nubilum (assembly GCA_963965965.1). Taxonomy (NCBI): domain Eukaryota; kingdom Metazoa; phylum Chordata; class Ascidiacea; order Aplousobranchia; family Didemnidae; genus Trididemnum; species Trididemnum nubilum. The sequence continues at coordinate 34,768,527 of OZ014476.1, read as the reverse complement.
GCTTTGGACAATTTGGAAGAAATCACTTCTTGGTGTCTGTGGAGGATATTAGAAAAGGCCTTCAAATTTGCTTAAATGCTACCAACTTAACCTTTCGAGGAAAACATTACAAACAATTTTTTGATGCGGCAGTGAGCTCACCCGTTTTTACTGAGGTCGCCAACCTAGTCATGGAAGATGTTGAAAAAAAGAGCCCTGTCGACATCCACTCTCCACCAAAAATCTGGAAACGCTACGACACCTTCGTCAAAACCAACATAAACTCGGTAGAAGGTTTTTTGAATCATTTAAACACGATTGAAAACTCAATGAAATTTACAATCAAAAAAGAAGCCGACCACATACTTCCTTTTTTAGACACATTGGTCCGAAAAATAAACATGGTGATTTCTCCACATCAGTCACCAAAACCAACCGACAGCAACCGATATTTAAACTTCCACTCTGACCATACTTTAGAACAGTGCTCTTCAACCTTTTTCGTAATGATGCACCCTAAAAAATCCTGTGACGAGCTCATACACCCTGGGCTTAAAATTTAAAGTGAGGCAAAAGGCCACATTGAAAATAACATACAAAAAGACAATTGCCCTACAATCTGGATTAAAAATAACACAAGGTAAAGCACAGAACAAATTCAAGAAATTATCTTTAATGCCGTTTTTGGTGTTGCATATTATCAACCAACACTCCAAACCGAGGAATGATATCCTTTTCAATATTGCTACCCCCATCATCAATGGATCGATGAGTGTGACTGAATTTGTTTTGCGAGATTTGATCTCACACAAACGAGAAAAAACACTTTCGCATAAATACGTCGTGGGCATTTGAATGAGAATAGAAATTACCTTTTTTGCTATGGCTTTGTATTCTAGCACACTTAGTATAATTGTGGTGTCTCTGATAATGCTTTCATGCCGAAATCTGATTGAAGATCAATTAAATCTTTGTTTTCAGTAGTAACACTATCATAAGTGAAAGGGTGTAATATCCAAAAATTAGCATCCAGTGTGGCATTCTGTTCAGCAGTGAAATACTTCTCTCAAAATTTTCTTTGCAGCAATTTAAGGTGTGCTTCAATAAGTGAAAGCAGTTGCATCTGAAAATGGCGTTCATATTCTGTCGTGAAGTCATACAAAAGGTGAAAGTCTGAAAAAAATTTTGATGCAATCCGGTTCTGCCGGAGAAGTATGTGCGTAAACCGTAGTTTCCAGTTTAACCACACCAACATACAATTGCCAGAGGTGGGCAAAGCGCAATTAGAAGCGCAACTTCCGCAACCTCCGCAATTGCGGATGTTGCGTTGCGGACTAAAGTCTTTAAAATTTGTTGCGCTTTAATTGCGCAGCGCTTTCAAAATTTTTTTCAGTTAATAGCGCAATTCTATACCTTGACCTTAATTTTGTTCCATTTTGATCGTGATATTGACAAATGTCAGCCTTCTTTAGCAAATTATTTACTTTTTTTCTATCAAAAATCGCAAAAAATGGGGTATTTGCATTGTGTTGTGAAATTTCAATTTCGGAGGTTAGGTTGCGCTTTAACTTGGTACAAAAATGCCATTCCGCAATTTCAATTGAATCAAAAAATTTATTGCGGAAATTGCGCTGCGCTTTTATTGGTTCAAAAGATCGTTGCGCTTTTGGTAAAATGTTCATTGTGCCCACCTCTGACTATTGCATCAGGCACATGTCATAACACGATAAATATGGATTGCTTAAAAGAGATTATGCTTGAGATCGCAGGAAACCATTTCGAGAGCCGCAATAAAAGGTTTTGCTGGTTGCATGCGGCCCGCGGGCCGTATGTTGTGCAGGCCTGGTGTACTCCCATTCTGTGGTTTATTTTAGTAGGTAGCCGTAATAGTAAACCTGCAGTTGCCTCAAACTAGTCTATTGGCGATTGTGGTCTAATTTTGTATCGCAAGTACCATGGCCTACGATTAAAGAAGACGGCCGCACATGCCACCTAACGGCAAGAAAATTTGACGAGCAACTATTGCGTTTTGCGTCTTGAATAAACAAAGTGACACGCAAAAGTTGTCCTTCTGATTTTATCGCTGTTAGGTGACATGTGCGGCCGTCTTCTTTCAGTAGGCCATGCAAGTACATAAATCACTAATACACTACTACAAAAAACAAATACAATATTAGGAAAGAGTCTGATGCTTCGTAACTGCCCTGGTGCTACAAAATGTGTTTATCTAGTTTCAAACTTATGGTTATGGTCGGTTTGTCTAATCATGGTTCATTTTTTATTACAATTTTTTTTAAAAGGTTCTGCATATATAGTCGGTAAGCTTGTGGTACACCCTTGTGTACCCTTTTGTAGTGGTGCACCCTAGTGTTTACCGTGCACACCAGTTGAAGAGCACTGCTTTAGAACACAAACAATCCGTTGTACAATCACTAATTGACCGGGCCAGAGCTCTTTGCTTTACCACGAAAAACCGTCAAGATGAAATCAAACTCGTAAAATACACTTTAAAATTGAACTCGTACCCGCACACGACCCTCATCAAAAAACCTTCAAACCGCACAGAACAGCAAATCAAAAGCTTCGCAATTATATCCTACTAACCCGGATTGACAGAAAAATAACGGCGTTGTTTGTCCAACCGTAATACAAAAACCATATTAAAGCACTGCAACACTATTGGCAGGAAACTCGCTCATCACAAAGACTCAGTGGACCCTAATATGCGACAAGGAGCAATATATCAAATTCCCTGCCATGACTGTGACTTCTCATACATTGGCGAAACAAAACGCAGTTTTTCCATCCACAAAAAAGAACACTTAGCTAACATTCGGCATCTACGATTCGATAAATCAGCACTCACTAAGCATCAAATCAAATCAAGTTTATTAGTTCAACTGGTGGGGCAGAAAACTTTTTTTTTTGTTAGCGTTTCGATAGGCTATGCTCAAGGCATGTACTACCTATCTTCGTCAGGGCTAGAATGCAAAGTTAAAAACAAGCGCGAAAAATTACGTCACAAGTGAATCATACGTTACACAAAAATTATAACAAATTGGAAGCGAAAAACTGACCGATTGGCGGAGCGTGAAAAAACAATAATATTACGTCATGTGGTTTGAAGTAGAGTTGCCGAATAAATGCTAGGGAACTTGTCATTTTGTTTAGCATTCATAGTGTTGGGAATTTGGTTAATGAAATACGACTCGATAAACCGGCGTTTTGTGAAGTCAAGTTCGAAATCTAGAATTTTTGCGTTGGTCCAATCCATAAAATGTTCTTTGTCAAAACCATGCTTAGTTAGTGCTGACTTATCGAATCGTAGATGTCGAATGTCTGCTACGTGTTTTTTTTTACGGATGGAAAAACTGCGTTTTGTTTCGCCAATGTATGAGAAGTCGCAGTCATGGCAGGAAATTTGATATACTGCTCCTTGTCGCTAATTAGGGTCTATTTAGCCTTTGTGATGAGCGAGTTTCTTGCCAATGGTGTTGCACGGTTTTAATACGGTTTTAACATTATCGTTAGACAAACAACGCCGCATTTTTTCTGTCAATCCGGGGTAGTACTGTATGATATAATGGCAAAGCCTTTGAATTGTTGTTCTGTGCGGTTTGAAGGTTTCTTGATGAGGGTCGTGTTTGGGTACGAGTTCAATTTTAAATTGTCTTTTACGTGCTTGATTTCATCTTGACGGTTTTTCGTGGTAGAGCAAAGAGTGTTGGCCCGGTCAATTAGTGATCGTGCAACGGATTGTTTGTGTTCCAAAGGATGGTCAAATCGAAAGTTTAAATATGGGTTGCTGTTGGTTGGTTTTCGGTAGACTGATGTGGAGAAATCGCCATGTTGATTTCGTCGGACCAATGCGTCTAAAAAAGGAAGTATGTGGTCGGCTTCTTTTTCGATTGTAAATTTCATTGAGTTTTCAATCGTGTTTTAATGATTCAAAAAATTTTCAACCGAGTTTTTGTGGATTATGACGAAGGTGTCATCTATATAGCGTTTCCAGATTTTTGGTGGAGAGTGGATGTCGACAGGGCTCTTTTTTCAACATCTTCCATAATTATGTTGGCAATCACAGTGGAAATGGGGCAGCCAATTGCCGTGCCAAAAACTTGTTTGTAATGTTTTCCTCGAAAGGTTAAGTTGGTAGCATTTAAGCAAATTTGAAGGCCTTTGCAAATATCCTCCACAGACCAAGAAGTGATTTCTTCCAAATTGTTCAAAGCTTTTAACCGGCTTTTTGCGATTTCGACGGCCAATGCTTGGGTATTTTTATGGAAAGGGAGACCTTATCAAAAGACACCATTTGTTCATCATGGTTTATGGTAATAGATGTGATAAATTTTGCAAAGTCTTTCGAATTTCGAATATGGTGGTCGCTTTTTCCTGTCAACTCACGAAGAAGTCGTCCCAGATCCTTTGATAAATTGTAGGTCGGAGAGCCAGTAAAAGATACGATGGGCCGCAGCTTGGTTTTGTTTGTGCAGTTTTGGGAGGCCGTATAACACGGGTGCTCGTCCGTTGGAACTTTTAAGTCGATAGCTTTGAATTTTTGTGATTTTATTTTCGGCAACCAACTGGGGGACAAACTCGTTGACAGTTTTTTCAGTGTTGAGGGTGGGGTCTTTTTGTAGTTGTTGGTATGTGGTATTATCTTCTAACATAGTAAGCAGCCGCTTGTCATAGTCGGTTTTGTCCATAACAACTGTAGTGTTACCTTTGTCGGCTTTTGAAATCACTAAATTTTGATCATTGCGTAGTTCTTTTAATGCTTTGGTTTCTTCTGAGCTTAAAGTGGGTTTGGGGGGGCCAGTGGTTTTTAATAACGCCAATTACCTTGCTTCTTACAAGATTGGCTTCTCCAACAGTGAATTTTGTAAGGCTCTGTTCTACGGCCGCTAGGATGCGGTGTATTGGAATCTGAGTAGGGGCCGCGGCAAAGTTTAATCCAAGTTGAAGTAGATGAGTTTGCGCCAGGGGCGTATTCTCCATAGGTGCGGAGTGTGCGGCGCACGCCCTGTGAAAATTCTGCCAGCGTTACTCACAAAAAATTATTAAAAATTATTTATTTAAAACTTTTGTAATATCGATTTAATTTTTGAAACAGTTCTGCCAGCGCAACACAATCCAATGCTTTTTTTCTTTCTCTAAACTACTGGAGTATAACGAAACCGTTCGATTCGTTCAAGAGACTTTGCGCACCTGAGCCACGCTGTACCTTGGCGTGTATTTTGGCTTGGAGATATATAGCGGAAGGTGACGATGTCTTTTTCGTCAAAAATCCACGCATTTTAAATGATCGGCTCGTGCGCTTGGAAAAAAACACGAGACAAATAAATGTGTGCAAAAAAACAAGACCATGAAATTGACTGCAACTTTCCGTTTTGCTAATCGCTACAGTTTTGTTTGTTAGGTATAAATGTAAATGAACATTTAAATCAATAAAATAGTTCTAAATTATTTCTAAAATCTCGATGGAAAATACTGTAGTTTAGACAGCATAATCAAAAAGCCGTTTCCAAGCAGAAGCTTCAGAGAAAAATTAGGTATACGTCTCTTTGACTTTTCGCAACTGCAATGGCCTGCCAAATATAGTGAATATAGCGCATGCGGAAGCCACACTTGACTGCGCTTCAGTGACGTCGCAGAGTATCGCTTTATTGTTGCATATTTTATGCATCTCACACAAACTTCAATGCTTTTAAAAATCTTTTTTGTATCTTTAATTTTATCAAAAATATTTTACAACAACATTCATCAAAACTATTTCAATGAAGTAGTAACTTCGAAAACATAACGACGTTTTTATAATCGTAACTCTGTTATTGCAAAAACAAAGCTTATTTATCCGTTAAATAAAGAAAGCGCATTCACAGTTGCCCAACTCCCCCCTCAAAACCCCTAAATTTTTCTCATCGGTTCTGGACGATTCACAATCATGACCCATTTGCCGAAAAATCGGCGAATTTCGCCGAAAAGCGGAAGATTTGCATCACTGCTTATAGGGGGCTGGTAGGGTCGAGTATTTTGTAAATCTCAAAACAATCATGATAATAACGTTAGGTTAATTCACTATACAGAGATTTTACTTCACAAACAATCATTTTTCTGCATCTAATCTATTCAAAATGGTGCAAAGTATTGCTTTATTTTTGCATATTTTATGCATCTCACACAAACTTCAATGCTTTTTAAAATCTTTTCTGTATCTTTAATTTGATCAAAAATATTTTAGAACAACATTTCAGCTCACTAAGATTTCAGTAGGGCATGAATCAAACTGCGGCTTGACTACAAGAGAGTAATAAATAAATGAATGAACGCAATGAATAAACCGATTTCAACAAATGGATTAAAATTAGGGGATTCCCCAAACGTCAAGCTGGAATTTAGTTCTTCATATGATATAAATTATGAAGAACTGCGCAATGCGCATGCGCAAACCATACTTGACTGCGCTTCAGTGATTTTGCCAGGGTAACAAATGAAATAAAAATAGGTGATTCCCCAAACGTCACTGCCCACACATTCACAAGCCAAGCTCGAGAGCGCATGCACAAGCCACACTTGACTGCGCTTTAGTAACGTCACCAGAGCAAATTGCATATAAAAACCGATATTGTACACTACGAATTATACGCAATTTATAAAATTCTGTATTCATGTCTAAAAAAGAGACATATAAGGCCGGCAGCGTTTCTTAGCTCGTTTCGTTCGCGGCCCATAATCGTTTGAAAAACCTATTTGCAGCAGTGAATGCATCCAGACGCGCAACCACGATTTTGTTTACGAGGTAGGGGGAGCTTGAACCAAAAGTTGCTGTTTTTTGCACAAAATTGTCTAATTTAATCTAAGTGCTGAACAAACAGATGCAACTCAAGCGTGTCACAGACGAGGGCCCGGAGCCCCACTCGCGGGGCGATTTTTGTAATTTTGCGGCAAAAAATAGCAATTTTAAGTTTTACCGCCATTTTAATCACATTCCGCACGTTTTTGAAGTCATATGAAGAACTAAATTGTTAAAATTCAGAAATCATTTGAAAGAATTAATTTGCCTAGCCTCTTTACTCTCCCCGCCCCCTTAATTCAGGTCAAGTCCAAAACACGTTTAAAGACTCGTATTTTGCGGTGTATGACTTTTATGCGCGGACGTTTAGGCGCCGCTGATTATGAGCCGGGACTTTTAGGCATTTCAAAACAATTTTTTTTTACAAAAAAAGTGTTTTTTCCAAAAAAAATTTTTTTTTCAAAAAAAAATTTTTTTTTAACAAGCATAATCAAAAAGCCGTTTCCAAGCAGAAGCTTCAGAGAAAAATTAGGTATACGTCTCTTTGACTTTTCGCAACTGCAATGGCCTGCCAAATACAGTGAATATAGCGCATGCGGAAGCCACACTTGACTGCGCTTCAGTGACGTCGCAGAGTATCGCTTTATTGTTGCATATTTTATGCATCTCACACAAACTTCAATGCTTTTAAAAATCTTTTCTGTATCTTTAATTTTATCAAAAATATTTTACAACAACATTCATCAAAACTATTTCAATGAAGTAGTAACTTCGAAAACATAACGACGTTTTTATAATCGTAACTCTGTTATTGCAAAAACAAAGCTTATTTATCCGTTAAATAAAGAAAGCGCATTCACAGTTGCCCAACTCCCCCCTCAAAACCCCTAAATTTTTCTCATCGGTTCTGGACGATTCACAATCATGACCCATTTGCCGAAAAATCGGCGAATTTCGCCGAAAAGCGGAAGATTTGCATCACTGCTTATAGGGGGCTGGTAGGGTCGAGTATTTTGTAAATCTCAAAACAATCATGATAATAACGTTAGGTTAATTCACTATACAGAGATTTTACTTCACAAACAATCATTTTTCTGCATCTAATCTATTCAAAATGGTGCAAAGTATTGCTTTATTTTTGCATATTTTATGCATCTCACACAAACTTCAATGCTTTTTAAAATCTTTTCTGTATCTTTAATTTGATCAAAAATATTTTAGAACAACATTTCAGCTCACTAAGATTTCAGTAGGGCATGAATCAAACTGCGGCTTGACTACAAGAGAGTAATAAATAAATGAATGAACGCAATGAATAAACCGATTTCAACAAATGGATTAAAATTAGGGGATTCCCCAAACGTCAAGCTGGAATTTAGTTCTTCATATGATATAAATTATGAAGAACTGCGCAATGCGCATGCGCAAACCATACTTGACTGCGCTTCAGTGATTTTGCCAGGGTAACAAATGAAATAAAAATAGGTGATTCCCCAAACGTCACTGCCCACACATTCACAAGCCAAGCTCGAGAGCGCATGCACAAGCCACACTTGACTGCGCTTTAGTAACGTCACCAGAGCAAATTGCATATAAAAACCGATATTGTACACTACGAATTATACGCAATTTATAAAATTCTGTATTCATGTCTAAAAAAGAGACATATAAGGCCGGCAGCGTTTCTTAGCTCGTTTCGTTCGCGGCCCATAATCGTTTGAAAAACCTATTTGCAGCAGTGAATGCATCCAGACGCGCAACCACGATTTTGTTTACGAGGCAGGGGGAGCTTGAACCAAAAGTTGCTGTTTTTTGCACAAAATTGTCTAATTTAATCTAAGTGCTGAACAAACAGATGCAACTCAAGCGTGTCACAGACGAGGGCCCGGAGCCCCACTCGCGGGGCGATTTTTGTAATTTTGCGGCAAAAAATAGCAATTTTAAGTTTTACCGCCATTTTAATCACATTCCGCACGTTTTTGAAGTCATATGAAGAACTAAATTGTTAAAATTCAGAAATCATTTGAAAGAATTAATTTGCCTAGCCTCTTTACTCTCCCCGCCCCCTTAATTCAGGTCAAGTCCAAAACACGTTTAAAGACTCGTATTTTGCGGTGTATGACTTTTATGCGCGGACGTTTAGGCGCCGCTGATTATGAGCCGGGACTTTTAGGCATTTCAAAACAATTTTTTTTTACAAAAAAAGTGTTTTTTCCAAAAAAAATTTTTTTTTCAAAAAAAAATTTTTTTTTAACAAGCATAATCAAAAAGCCGTTTCCAAGCAGAAGCTTCAGAGAAAAATTAGGTATACGTCTCTTTGACTTTTCGCAACTGCAATGGCCTGCCAAATATAGTGAATATAGCGCATGCGGAAGCCACACTTGACTGCGCTTCAGTGACGTCGCAGAGTATCGCTTTATTGTTGCATATTTTATGCATCTCACACAAACTTCAATGCTTTTAAAAATCTTTTCTGTATCTTTAATTTTATCAAAAATATTTTACAACAACATTCATCAAAACTATTTCAATGAAGTAGTAACTTCGAAAACATAACGACGTTTTTATAATCGTAACTCTGTTATTGCAAAAACAAAGCTTATTTATCCGTTAAATAAAGAAAGCGCATTCACAGTTGCCCAACTCCCCCCTCAAAACCCCTAAATTTTTCTCATCGGTTCTGGACGATTCACAATCATGACCCATTTGCCGAAAAATCGGCGAATTTCGCCGAAAAGCGGAAGATTTGCATCACTGCTTATAGGGGGCTGGTAGGGTCGAGTATTTTGTAAATCTCAAAACAATCATGATAATAACGTTAGGTTAATTCACTATACAGAGATTTTACTTCACAAACAATCATTTTTCTGCATCTAATCTATTCAAAATGGTGCAAAGTATTGCTTTATTTTTGCATATTTTATGCATCTCACACAAACTTCAATGCTTTTTAAAATCTTTTCTGTATCTTTAATTTGATCAAAAATATTTTAGAACAACATTTCAGCTCACTAAGATTTCAGTAGGGCATGAATCAAACTGCGGCTTGACTACAAGAGAGTAATAAATAAATGAATGAACGCAATGAATAAACCGATTTCAACAAATGGATTAAAATTAGGGGATTCCCCAAACGTCAAGCTGGAATTTAGTTCTTCATATGATATAAATTATGAAGAACTGCGCAATGCGCATGCGCAAACCATACTTGACTGCGCTTCAGTGATTTTGCCAGGGTAACAAATGAAATAAAAATAGGTGATTCCCCAAACGTCACTGCCCACACATTCACAAGCCAAGCTCGAGAGCGCATGCACAAGCCACACTTGACTGCGCTTTAGTAACGTCACCAGAGCAAATTGCATATAAAAACCGATATTGTACACTACGAATTATACGCAATTTATAAAATTCTGTATTCATGTCTAAAAAAGAGACATATAAGGCCGGCAGCGTTTCTTAGCTCGTTTCGTTCGCGGCCCATAATCGTTTGAAAAACCTATTTGCAGCAGTGAATGCATCCAGACGCGCAACCACGATTTTGTTTACGAGGCAGGGGGAGCTTGAACCAAAAGTTGCTGTTTTTTGCACAAAATTGTCTAATTTAATCTAAGTGCTGAACAAACAGATGCAACTCAAGCGTGTCACAGACGAGGGCCCGGAGCCCCACTCGCGGGGCGATTTTTGTAATTTTGCGGCAAAAAATAGCAATTTTAAGTTTTACCGCCATTTTAATCACATTCCGCACGTTTTTGAAGTCATATGAAGAACTAAATTGTTAAAATTCAGAAATCATTTGAAAGAATTAATTTGCCTAGCCTCTTTACTCTCCCCGCCCCCTTAATTCAGGTCAAGTCCAAAACACGTTTAAAGACTCGTATTTTGCGGTGTATGACTTTTATGCGCGGACGTTTAGGCGCCGCTGATTATGAGCCGGGACTTTTAGGCATTTCAAAACAATTTTTTTTTACAAAAAAAGTGTTTTTTCCAAAAAAAATTTTTTTTTCAAAAAAAAATTTTTTTTTAACAAGCATAATCAAAAAGCCGTTTCCAAGCAGAAGCTTCAGAGAAAAATTAGGTATACGTCTCTTTGACTTTTCGCAACTGCAATGGCCTGCCAAATATAGTGAATATAGCGCATGCGGAAGCCACACTTGACTGCGCTTCAGTGACGTCGCAGAGTATCGCTTTATTGTTGCATATTTTATGCATCTCACACAAACTTCAATGCTTTTAAAAATCTTTTCTGTATCTTTAATTTTATCAAAAATATTTTACAACAACATTCATCAAAACTATTTCAATGAAGTAGTAACTTCGAAAACATAACGACGTTTTTATAATCGTAACTCTGTTATTGCAAAAACAAAGCTTATTTATCCGTTAAATAAAGAAAGCGCATTCACAGTTGCCCAACTCCCCCCTCAAAACCCCTAAATTTTTCTCATCGGTTCTGGACGATTCACAATCATGACCCATTTGCCGAAAAATCGGCGAATTTCGCCGAAAAGCGGAAGATTTGCATCACTGCTTATAGGGGGCTGGTAGGGTCGAGTATTTTGTAAATCTCAAAACAATCATGATAATAACGTTAGGTTAATTCACTATACAGAGATTTTACTTCACAAACAATCATTTTTCTGCATCTAATCTATTCAAAATGGTGCAAAGTATTGCTTTATTTTTGCATATTTTATGCATCTCACACAAACTTCAATGCTTTTTAAAATCTTTTCTGTATCTTTAATTTGATCAAAAATATTTTAGAACAACATTTCAGCTCACTAAGATTTCAGTAGGGCATGAATCAAACTGCGGCTTGACTACAAGAGAGTAATAAATAAATGAATGAACGCAATGAATAAACCGATTTCAACAAATGGATTAAAATTAGGGGATTCCCCAAACGTCAAGCTGGAATTTAGTTCTTCATATGATATAAATTATGAAGAACTGCGCAATGCGCATGCGCAAACCATACTTGACTGCGCTTCAGTGATTTTGCCAGGGTAACAAATGAAATAAAAATAGGTGATTCCCCAAACGTCACTGCCCACACATTCACAAGCCAAGCTCGAGAGCGCATGCACAAGCCACACTTGACTGCGCTTTAGTAACGTCACCAGAGCAAATTGCATATAAAAACCGATATTGTACACTACGAATTATACGCAATTTATAAAATTCTGTATTCATGTCTAAAAAAGAGACATATAAGGCCGGCAGCGTTTCTTAGCTCGTTTCGTTCGCGGCCCATAATCGTTTGAAAAACCTATTTGCAGCAGTGAATGCATCCAGACGCGCAACCACGATTTTGTTTACGAGGCAGGGGGAGCTTGAACCAAAAGTTGCTGTTTTTTGCACAAAATTGTCTAATTTAATCTAAGTGCTGAACAAACAGATGCAACTCAAGCGTGTCACAGACGAGGGCCCGGAGCCCCACTCGCGGGGCGATTTTTGTAATTTTGCGGCAAAAAATAGCAATTTTAAGTTTTACCGCCATTTTAATCACATTCCGCACGTTTTTGAAGTCATATGAAGAACTAAATTGTTAAAATTCAGAAATCATTTGAAAGAATTAATTTGCCTAGCCTCTTTACTCTCCCCGCCCCCTTAATTCAGGTCAAGTCCAAAACACGTTTAAAGACTCGTATTTTGCGGTGTATGACTTTTATGCGCGGACGTTTAGGCGCCGCTGATTATGAGCCGGGACTTTTAGGCATTTCAAAACAATTTTTTTTTACAAAAAAAGTGTTTTTTCCAAAAAAAATTTTTTTTTCAAAAAAAAATTTTTTTTTAACAAGCATAATCAAAAAGCCGTTTCCAAGCAGAAGCTTCAGAGAAAAATTAGGTATACGTCTCTTTGACTTTTCGCAACTGCAATGGCCTGCCAAATATAGTGAATATAGCGCATGCGGAAGCCACACTTGACTGCGCTTCAGTGACGTCGCAGAGTATCGCTTTATTGTTGCATATTTTATGCATCTCACACAAACTTCAATGCTTTTAAAAATCTTTTCTGTATCTTTAATTTTATCAAAAATATTTTACAACAACATTCATCAAAACTATTTCAATGAAGTAGTAACTTCGAAAACATAACGACGTTTTTATAATCGTAACTCTGTTATTGCAAAAACAAAGCTTATTTATCCGTTAAATAAAGAAAGCGCATTCACAGTTGCCCAACTCCCCCCTCAAAACCCCTAAATTTTTCTCATCGGTTCTGGACGATTCACAATCATGACCCATTTGCCGAAAAATCGGCGAATTTCGCCGAAAAGCGGAAGATTTGCATCACTGCTTATAGGGGGCTGGTAGGGTCGAGTATTTTGTAAATCTCAAAACAATCATGATAATAACGTTAGGTTAATTCACTATACAGAGATTTTACTTCACAAACAATCATTTTTCTGCATCTAATCTATTCAAAACGGTGCAAAGTATTGCTTTATTTTTGCATATTTTATGCATCTCACACAAACTTCAATGCTTTTAAAAATCTTTTCTGTATCTTTAATTTGATCAAAAATATTTTAGAACAACATTTCAGCTCGCTAAGATTTCGGTAGGGCATGAATCAAACTGCAGCTTGACTACAAGAGAGTAATAAATAAATGAATGAACGCAATGAATAAACCGATTTCAACAAATGGATTAAAAATAGGGGATTCCCCAAACGTCAAGCTGGAATTTAGTTCTTCACATGATATTTTAGTGCTAACTATATCGCTTGCTGATACGGATCAATAGTAAACTTTGTTTGTTTTCGTACACGCAATACTGGCTGCTGACTCAGCCGGAACTATGACGTCACAATGTGGGTGGCCACACGCTCCACCCCAGAAACGCACTATGCGGTTCGAAATAACAATACACAATAAACAAAAAGAACAATACACATGGCTTTTGATAACTGAACACAGGGTATTCACACAGGCTGCTTTGCTGGTCTACCACGTTTGTGAGATTGCGCCACTGGCACTGGTGGGAGGTGCGGATCTACATAGGCTGGTTTAATACGATCAATCGATACAGTCTTTTTGTCACCGCTGATTTCAATGTCAAAAGTTTTGGTGCCGCGTTTCAAAACAAGAAAAGGCCCTTCATACGGAGGTACCAAAGGCGGACGGTGACGATCTCGACGCAAAAACACATAGTCACAAGATGTGAGTGCTGCCGGCACTGAAGTGTGCTGTGTGCCATGACGGGACATATTGGCAGGTTTGAAAGCTGAAACTTTGTTCTGTAGCCACGGAAGAAACGATGCAGTTGACGTGGGGACAAAGGTGGATGGAATCGGCTGTTTTACGTTTTGGAGCTTGCACTCGGAAAACTGGCGGAGCCTGGGACCGAGTCAGCCACAGTGCATCGGCACGTTGTGCCAACTGGCGAGGATCTTGCTGCTCTAGTCCTGAGAGCACTATGCGAATTTCTTCGGGTAACAACTGGAGGAACAAGAAATTGAAAAGAAAGCAAGGGCGGTGATTGTTCATCAATCCGAGCATCTCGTCCATTAGCTCAGAGGGTTTTCGGTCCCCCAGAGGTGGCATGTTCAACAATCTAGCTGCTCGTTCACTTTCTGAGAGATCGTAAGCCCCTAGCAATCTGCGCTTGAAAGCAGTATACTTGTTTTCTTCTGGCGGGTTCTCAAGAAAATCAATAACTCGTTGCGCGGAATCTTGATCTAGCGCTGCAACTACGTAATAGTACTTTGTATCATCGGCGGTGATATTCCTCAACGCGAACTGGGCTTCAGACTGCTGGAACCATACTTTTGGTTGACTGGTCCAAAAGGCTGGTAGTTTTAAGCTCACTGCATTCTGCTGTTGCTGTTGCGGTGCTGGCTGCTCCATTCTTACTCCAAATCACGATTTGGAATGTCGGGGTCACCAATTTAGTGCTAACTATATCGCTTGCTGATACGGATCACTACTAAACTTTGCTTGCTTTCGTACACGTGTTAAGTTAGAATAAATCACACACGCAATACTGGCTGCTGACTCAGCCGGAACTATGACGTCACAATGTGGGTGGCCACAATATAAATTATGAAGAACTGCGCAAACCATACTTGACTGCGCTTCAGTGATTTTGCCAGGGTAACAAATGAAATAAAAATAGGTGATTCCCCAAACGTCACTGCCCATACATTCACAAGCCAAGCTCGAGAGCGCATGCACAAGCCACACTTGACTGCGCTTTAGTAACGTCACCAGAGCAAATTGCATATAAAAACCGATATTGTACACTACGAATTATACGCAATTTATAAAATTCTGTATTCATGTCTAAAAAAGAGACATATAAGACCGGCAGCGTTTCTTAGCTCGTTTCGTTCGCGGCCCATAATCGTTTGAAAAACCTATTTGCAGCAGTGAATGCATCCAGACGCGCTACCACGATTTTGTTTACGAGGCAGGGGGAGCTTGAACCAAAAGTTGCTGTTTTTTGCACAAAATTGTCTAATTTAATCTAAGTGCTGAACAAACAGATGCAACTCAAGCGTGTCACAGACGAGGGCCCGGAGCCCCACTCGCGGGGCGATTTTTGTAATTTTGCGGCAAAAAATAGCAATTTTAAGTTTTACCGCCATTTTAATCACATTCCGCACGTTTTTGAAGTCATATGAAGAACTAAATTGTTAAAATTCAGAAATCATTTGAAAGAATTAATTTGCCTAGCCTCTTTACTCTCCCCGCCCCCTTAATTCAGGTCAAGTCCAAAACACGTTTAAAGACTCGTATTTTGCGGTGTATGACTTTTATGCGCGGACGTTTAGGCGCCGCTGATTATGAGCCGGGACTTTTAGGCATTTCAAAACAATTTTTTTTTACAAAAAAAGTGTTTTTTCCAAAAAAAATTTTTTTTTCAAAAAAAAATTTTTTTTTAACAAGCATAATCAAAAAGCCGTTTCCAAGCAGAAGCTTCAGAGAAAAATTAGGTATACGTCTCTTTGACTTTTCGCAACTGCAATGGCCTGCCAAATATAGTGAATATAGCGCATGCGGAAGCCACACTTGACTGCGCTTCAGTGACGTCGCAGAGTATCGCTTTATTGTTTCATATTTTATGCATCTCACACAAACTTCAATGCTTTTAAAAATCTTTTCTGTATCTTTAATTTTATCAAAAATATTTTACAACAACATTCATCAAAACTATTTCAATGAAGTAGTAACTTCGAAAACATAACGACGTTTTTATAATCGTAACTCTGTTATTGCAAAAACAAAGCTTATTTATCCGTTAAATAAAGAAAGCGCATTCACAGTTGCCCAACTCCCCCCTCAAAACCCCTAAATTTTTCTCATCGGTTCTGGACGATTCACAATCATGACCCATTTGCCGAAAAATCGGCGAATTTCGCCGAAAAGCGGAAGATTTGCATCACTGCTTATAGGGGGCTGGTAGGGTCGAGTATTTTGTAAATCTCAAAACAATCATGATAATAACGTTAGGTTAATTCACTATACAGAGATTTTACTTCACAAACAATCATTTTTCTGCATCTAATCTATTCAAAACGGTGCAAAGTATTGCTTTATTTTTGCATATTTTATGCATCTCACACAAACTTCAATGCTTTTAAAAATCTTTTCTGTATCTTTAATTTGATCAAAAATATTTTAGAACAACATTTCAGCTCGCTAAGATTTCGGTAGGGCATGAATCAAACTGCAGCTTGACTACAAGAGAGTAATAAATAAATGAATGAACGCAATGAATAAACCGATTTCAACAAATGGATTAAAAATAGGGGATTCCCCAAACGTCAAGCTGGAATTTAGTTCTTCACATGATATTTTAGTGCTAACTATATCGCTTGCTGATACGGATCAATAGTAAACTTTGTTTGTTTTCGTACACGCAATACTGGCTGCTGACTCAGCCGGAACTATGACGTCACAATGTGGGTGGCCACACGCTCCACCCCAGAAACGCACTATGCGGTTCGAAATAACAATACACAATAAACAAAAAGAACAATACACATGGCTTTTGATAACTGAACACAGGGTATTCACACAGGCTGCTTTGCTGGTCTACCACGTTTGTGAGATTGCGCCACTGGCACTGGTGGGAGGTGCGGATCTACATAGGCTGGTTTAATACGATCAATCGATACAGTCTTTTTGTCACCGCTGATTTCAATGTCAAAAGTTTTGGTGCCGCGTTTCAAAACAAGAAAAGGCCCTTCATACGGAGGTACCAAAGGCGGACGGTGACGATCTCGACGCAAAAACACATAGTCACAAGATGTGAGTGCTGCCGGCACTGAAGTGTGCTGTGTGCCATGACGGGACATATTGGCAGGTTTGAAAGCTGAAACTTTGTTCTGTAGCCACGGAAGAAACGATGCAGTTGACGTGGGGACAAAGGTGGATGGAATCGGCTGTTTTACGTTTTGGAGCTTGCACTCGGAAAACTGGCGGAGCCTGGGACCGAGTCAGCCACAGTGCATCGGCACGTTGTGCCAACTGGCGAGGATCTTGCTGCTCTAGTCCTGAGAGCACTATGCGAATTTCTTCGGGTAACAACTGGAGGAACAAGAAATTGAAAAGAAAGCAAGGGCGGTGATTGTTCATCAATCCGAGCATCTCGTCCATTAGCTCAGAGGGTTTTCGGTCCCCCAGAGGTGGCATGTTCAACAATCTAGCTGCTCGTTCACTTTCTGAGAGATCGTAAGCCCCTAGCAATCTGCGCTTGAAAGCAGTATACTTGTTTTCTTCTGGCGGGTTCTCAAGAAAATCAATAACTCGTTGCGCGGAATCTTGATCTAGCGCTGCAACTACGTAATAGTACTTTGTATCATCGGCGGTGATATTCCTCAACGCGAACTGGGCTTCAGACTGCTGGAACCATACTTTTGGTTGACTGGTCCAAAAGGCTGGTAGTTTTAAGCTCACTGCATTCTGCTGTTGCTGTTGCGGTGCTGGCTGCTCCATTCTTACTCCAAATCACGATTTGGAATGTCGGGGTCACCAATTTAGTGCTAACTATATCGCTTGCTGATACGGATCACTACTAAACTTTGCTTGCTTTCGTACACGTGTTAAGTTAGAATAAATCACACACGCAATACTGGCTGCTGACTCAGCCGGAACTATGACGTCACAATGTGGGTGGCCACAATATAAATTATGAAGAACTGCGCAAACCATACTTGACTGCGCTTCAGTGATTTTGCCAGGGTAACAAATGAAATAAAAATAGGTGATTCCCCAAACGTCACTGCCCATACATTCACAAGCCAAGCTCGAGAGCGCATGCACAAGCCACACTTGACTGCGCTTTAGTAACGTCACCAGAGCAAATTGCATATAAAAACCGATATTGTACACTACGAATTATACGCAATTTATAAAATTCTGTATTCATGTCTAAAAAAGAGACATATAAGACCGGCAGCGTTTCTTAGCTCGTTTCGTTCGCGGCCCATAATCGTTTGAAAAACCTATTTGCAGCAGTGAATGCATCCAGACGCGCTACCACGATTTTGTTTACGAGGCAGGGGGAGCTTGAACCAAAAGTTGCTGTTTTTTGCACAAAATTGTCTAATTTAATCTAAGTGCTGAACAAACAGATGCAACTCAAGCGTGTCACAGACGAGGGCCCGGAGCCCCACTCGCGGGGCGATTTTTGTAATTTTGCGGCAAAAAATAGCAATTTTAAGTTTTACCGCCATTTTAATCACATTCCGCACGTTTTTGAAGTCATATGAAGAACTAAATTGTTAAAATTCAGAAATCATTTGAAAGAATTAATTTGCCTAGCCTCTTTACTCCCCCCGCCCCCTTAATTCAGGTCAAGTCCAAAACACGTTTAAAGACTCGTATTTTGCGGTGTATGACTTTTATGCGCGGACGTTTAGGCGCCGCTGATTATGAGCCGGGACTTTTAGGCATTTCAAAACAATTTTTTTTTACAAAAAAAGTGTTTTTTCCAAAAAAAATTTTTTTTTCAAAAAAAATTTTTTTTTAACAAGCATAATCAAAAAGCCGTTTCCAAGCAGAAGCTTCAGAGAAAAATTAGGTATACGTCTCTTTGACTTTTCGCAACTGCAATGGCCTGCCAAATATAGTGAATATAGCGCATGCGGAAGCCACACTTGACTGCGCTTCAGTGACGTCGCAGAGTATCGCTTTATTGTTGCATATTTTATGCATCTCACACAAACTTCAATGCTTTTAAAAATCTTTTCTGTATCTTTAATTTGATCAAAAATATTTTAGAACAACATTTCAGCTCGCTAAGATTTCGGTAGGGCATGAATCAAACTGCAGCTTGACTACAAGAGAGTTGTTACGGCGAGTTTTACTTGGAATGGCTTGTTTTCTCCATTTCCGTGCGGAATCGATTTTAGTTGTGACTTCGGGGATTTCCCACGAAGTCTCTGTTCTGTTTCGCGCCACTAACCACGAGTCAGTCGTGTGAGTTGTTAGTAGTGGCAGGTGTGTACTCAATATTGCTTGGCGTAAACTACACTATAGTTTAAAGTGTATAAATCAGTGTTTAGTGCAGCTGCAGTTTTACTACAGTACAGCCTAAAGCTGGTTTAGCCTTCGGGCAGCTATCACTGGCTGTTTGGTTTGAGTTGGTTTGGATTAGCGTACTGCAGATGTTTTCTGAAGTGTAGTTCTGTAGCATGCAGTTGCCTATTGTAGACTGTTGTGTAGTCTAGGCGTGGTTACTGTATTGCCGGTTGTGTGTGATGGTTTAGTTGCCTTTTGAGCAACCCTTTTGGGCTACTTACGTATTGCTGCAGTTACCGTAGTTCTTTATTGGGCCTAGTTGCGGGCTAGTAGTTTACCGATACCAATTTGGCTGTTGTGTACCGGTATCTGTTTGCCGTCTGTTATGTTCGATTGTAGTAAGGTTTGGTACTGTACCCAGGCGAGTGTATGTACTGTATATCGTGTTTGCTTTACTGCGTTGTGTTTAGATCTTTGCATAGCAGACTTTAACACGTCTTCGATAGATAGGTAGGGTTGCTAACTGCGTTTTATTAGTTTAGTGAGTTAGTATAGGTTGGTGATTCTGCTTGTTACTGTGTCGATTACTGGCGATTTGGATTTTGAACTGCCTAGAACTTCATTACAATTCGTGACCGGATTTCTGGGGTGTTGGCTGCTCTTATTCCTTGTTGTCAGACGTTGAGAGCACGAGGGTTTTATTCAAGTAGATTCTACCGCTAGGTTGTGGTGTTGTTCCCCGCTATCTGACGGTAACATTTCTTAAAGTCTGATGCTTGTCTGGCGAGACGGTGTATTGTATAGCGGCTTTACTGTAGTGAATGTACTCTTGTCATGTCACAGAGGAAGAGTGATAAGAGAGTAGAAGAAGCTGTACATCATAGTGATCATCCGTTAGAGGACCCTCGGCTTGTAGCGGATGAATCAGACGTTTCATCAGATGCTGCTGCGGGAGTTTCCCCTAGTGATGTTGTATCTGAGTCCGCCCTCACAGCAGCACGTAGTATTGGCGGACACAAGGGCCATGTCACGAGGTTGCTCCAGCAACTCACCTTTCTCATTTCAAGGAAAGACTTTTCCCTTGCAAGTGAGGCTTTGGAACTGCAAAGGCAACTAAAATCTGCCCACGAGAAGTATGCACTCGCAGTTCGCGAGTTTTGTAGCACAGTTGGTGAGGAGAGCGCTCGCTATGGCGAGTACATGGGCCAATTGCAGGCCAGAGATGCGGAGTTAAAGAATATGGATGTTCTCGTTAATGCATTCATGCTTGAAACGCTTGCTATCCGCTCGGATGTGGCTTCTTCAGGCTCAAGTCGAACGAGTAAAGCAAAGTCTAGACGATCAGGTAGTGCTTCAGTACGAACCAGTTCCACTGTGTCCTCAACGTCAAAGGCACGTATGGATGCTCGCCTGGCCGAGATACGTTTGAAGAAGGCACAGCAAGAGCAAGCAATTAAGGCGAAGGCCCTCGAGGCCAAGGCCCGAGCGGATCAGGCCAAGGCCCAAGCAGATCGGGACGAGGCCTTATTGGAGTCGCAGCGGGAAGTCCTTCAAGCCGAATCGGAACTGGCTGAAGCTCGGGTCCGGTTGGAGACGGTGGAAGAGATACCAGAATTAGAAGTCTTGGAGCCTACCTTGTCAATTCAGGATAAGGTAAACGATTACCTGGAAGGTTTGAATCCTATTGAAGGAGGTCCAGGGCTCCAAGATGTTGCAGCTACTTCTAACGCTGAGGCGACTCAAACTACGACACCCTGTGACTTCTCTCAAGCTGAGCCTGTCCAAGTAGCTAGTTCACATCTTGTACCCAGTGCACAAACATTAAATCCTTTGGCTTCTCCATGGATGGGTCCTCCAGGCTTCAAAGCGATAGCCAGCGAGTCGTCTACCGTGTCGCATACTGGGAGTGTTCAGATGCATCGTGGTGTTCCTGCCGAAGTTTCAGGTTCTATGCCCTTGAGGTCCAGTGTTGGTCCCATTGTTTCTGTCAGGTCTGCATTGTCCCAGGGGCCGGCTAGTTGTAGAGATGTTGCTGCACTAGCTGACATGTTTCCTAGCTTGATGAATGCTCACAAATCACCCGGAGTAACCCCAGTGGTGACAAGCAACCATGTTGTACCCTCTCTGTCGGTTGATGAATTTTCAGTGCCCAAGGTCTCATCTCCTTGTCGGGTGGCTGTGAGTCACGGGCCGGCTAATGCAGCCTTAGTGTCTTCATCGATGAGTTCGCAGCGAAGCACTCAAATGAATGATACTTGTCGAGTTTCCTGGGCCCTTGGTCCAATTCCCCCTGGGTCTCTCCCACTTCACCATGCTAAGAATTCACTTCATCTCCTGAGTCCATATCCTAGGGTTCCCAATCCCAACAAAGCAATCTCCAATGAAGAACTCAAGACAACTAAAGATTGTGGGGCTGTAAGTCGGGTTAACGATGTCTTGCACTCTACTGATGTGATCGGGTCGTCTGTAAATGTGAAACCTTCAGCTTCATACTGTGCTTCAAGTCCACGTCCATTCTCTGTTCAGGGGCCGGCTGATGCTAGTGTTGTTGCTGGCGCTGTGGATCCCTTGCATGAGTTTGCGCGGGTATTTGTGCGCTGTCAAGGCTCACAAGCTTTGGAGGAGAGCGAGAAATTTAGTGGCAATCCCCTTCAATACCACTTGTTTATGAGGCAAGTGCAAGATCGGATTATTAGCATTCATGGCCAGTCTGATCCGGGGCACGCACTGCAACTTTTACTGAACTCTACGTCTGGGCAGGCCAAAAGGTTGATTAGCAGCTGCATCATGCATCCTCCTGCAAATGCTTTACAAGAGGCCCTTCGACTACTGTTCAAGGCGTTTGGCTCTCCTGCAGTTGCCATCAAGGCCCATCTGCGATCGGTTTGTGAAGGACCTCCCATTCATACAGATGAAAAGGGATTACAAGACTTTAATGCAGATTTAGTTAATTGCAAGATGGTTGTTGAGTCTTCTGATGCTGGGCATCTCCTGGACGCTACCTCCACTGCAGAAGGTATATTCTCTCGATTTCCCCGAAACCAGCAAGAAGAGTTAGCAAAACTGGCTCTTAGAAGGGGTTACGACATGGAAGTTGTGCCCTTTGATCTCTTCATAGAGTTTATTGAACAACTCCAGCGTTTGGCCACGTCTCGTCTTGGAAGGCTGATAAAGAACCGTAAAGAAACTTCTTCACGCAATTCTGGCTGGTCTAAATTCAAGCCAGCACGAGCACACGCTGTGCACAATGTCGAAGGAAAGGGCAATGTAAATTCTAAATCATCAAGGGAATTGGAGACGAGTAAGGATTCTGGTAATTCGTCTAAGTGTCCTTCTTGTGGATCACCTGATCATCACATTTGGCGATGTCAGAAGTTCGCTAAAGTTTCCTTGAAAGATCGGAAGGCACTAGTGCGTCAGAAACATCTTTGTTTCAATTGCCTTGGTTCTGGCCATGGTGTAAAGAATTGTTCCAGTAAGTCACGCTGTCGTACATGCGCCGGAACACATCATTCGCTACTTCATTCTGTTCCGCCTTCGGAACAGACCTCTCCTGGCTCTTCAAGACATAGTGAAGACACCAGTCAAGAGAATGGGATTTCTCCTCAGAAGTCTTCAGACGCTGTGGGTTCACTTCTGATTGATAACTCTCAAGTGGCCAGCACTACCCAAAGCAACGGTGCAAGAAATCGACTCCAAGTATTGCCGGTGTCCATAGTCAATCCATTCACTGGAGCATCGAGAAACTGTTGGGCGCTTTTGGATACTGGGTCAGACACCCATCTTCTTACTCATCGCCTGTACTCTGAGTTGGGTTTAGATGGCCAACCCATTCAGTCACGTCTGCAGTTGGCTGATGGCGAATTGAAAACCTCTCAGACCTTTGAATCAACGTGCGTTATTCAAGATATTGACGGAAACCACTCCTTTCAGCTGGAATCGGTGCGAGTAGTTGATCGATTGCCTGATTTAAGTGGCAGTATTCCTTCCACTTCTGATGCTCTTCGACACGAGCATTTGTCTGGAATAGAGTTACCTGTGATCGAAGGCAATCGAGTAGAGCTACTTATTGGTACTGGAGCTCCAGAATTACATGTCTTTTCAGAAGTGCGCCAAGGAGGAGACCATGGTCTTTGGGCTGGAAAGACACCATTAGGATGGGTGCTGTTTGGTCATGATCCTGTTGATCACACCAATGCTGTAATCAGTCGCCATGATAAAACCAGTCAAGTTCACTTGGTAACAACACACGCCTTGGAACCACTCTCTGAGGCTGTATGCCCCTGCCAACTGGAGTTCATTGATTTAACACAGGACTGTGATGGTTGCCTCCCATCGTTGGATGATGAGAAGGCTTTGGATCAAATGGAAACCTCATGCAGGTGGGAAGATGGCCACTTTACCATCAGACTACCCTGGAGAGACGGATGTCCCAACCTGCCTAATAACTACCCAGTGGCACTATCGAGGTTGAAGAGCCTTGGACGCCGATTGCTCCGCGAACCAGAGATCCGGACAAAATATCAGAATAAGGTCAATGAGATGATCCAGCTTGACCATGCCTATGAAGTTGATGACAAAATGAGTGATCCAGAAAGAGGAAGGCTTTGGTACATCCCTCATCACTGCACCGGCGGAAAGTTTAGAGTTGTGTTCGACTGCGCTGCAAGCTATGAAGGCACATCTTTAAACAAGCAACTTTTACAAGGACCTGATAATATGAATACACTGCTTGGTGTTCTCTTCCGCTTTAGGCCCCACGCTGTTGCATTGGTCGGGGACATTCGCAGTATGTTTCATCAAATAAATGTGGATCCGATTGATCAGACGACTTTGCGCTTTCTCTGGTGGGAGGATGGCGATCCTACTAGAGCTGTTAAAGTCTATCAACTGACTGTTCATACGTTTGGACTCACTTCATCACCAAGTGTTGCAGGATATGCACTTCGTCGAACAGCCACGGAAAACCGTACGAATGCTTCGGAGAGGACCAGAACCGCGATCCAGCGCAACCTGTATATGGATGACCTGCTGATATCTGTCCCGAGCAGTGAAGAAGCAGTGCGCTTACACACTGAGCTGAACGATCTCCTGGCTAGTGGAGGGTTTCAGTTGGCCAAGTATAGCAGCAATCGTCGGGAGGTTCTGGAAGCCATCCTACCGGATTTGCTTGCTCCCCAGTTGCACGAGGTGGACATCCACTGTGAAAGCCTGCCTACTCACAAGACTTTGGGATTGATTTGGAGCCCTGATGATGACAGCCTTTGGATAAAGGCGAACGTGGGTAATCACCCACTGACGCGTCGGGGTCTTCTATCGGTAATGGCTACTGTCTACGACCCGTTGGGCATGGTCGCACCGTTTATGCTCCCTGCAAAGCTCCTCCTACAGAGTCTGGCAAATGAAGGCTTGGAATGGGATACTGAGATTTCGGCTTCATCTCGAGTTGTTTGGGAGAAGTGGCTAAACGGTTTGCCTCATCTAAATGAAATCTCCATGCCACGCGTCTATGAGAGCATTTCTGAATCTGAGAAGATAGAGTTGCACTGCTTTGCAGATGCAAGTCGTAGTGGTTTTGGTGCGGTGTGCTACCTTCGTACCATCCGGGACAGAAATTATGCATGTTCTTTCATTATAGGAAAATCTAAGGTTGCCCCCAAGAAGCAACTTTCTATTCCACGTTTGGAGTTATGTGCTGCGGTCGTCGCTGCCCGCCTGGCAAGACTGGTGGTCCGAGAACACGATCTAGTCTTGGAGCGTGTTGTGTTTTGGTCTGATTCTACGACAGTGTTGGCATACCTCAGAGACACTTCCAAGCGGCGACCAGCTTTCGAAACCCATCGCATCAAATTAATTCGGAAGTTGACTAACATTGAGGACTGGCGTTGGGTGGATACCCAGCAGAACCCTGCAGATTTGTATTCGAGAGGGTTATCCCCTAGACACGCTCAAAGGGCTGCTGAATGGTTGCAGGCCCCACAGTTCTTACTGAGAGATGAACCCTCATGGCCGGAATTGGAATCCCTGCCAAGGTCTGTAGGTGGCGTCCGCGAGGTGGATGAAGAGGCTGCCACCTCCAGTTCTCTTGTACTGGGCCCCTCAATGCAGTCTGGAAATGGCTTTTCTGCTGTTGCCACGGACAGTACTTCTGAAGGTCCGTTGTACCGCCTTTCTTCTCGTTATAGCGATCTGCAACGTGCTGTTAAGTCGACAGGGTGGCTTCTACGTATGAAAACCTTTTTTCGTAACCAATCTGCTCGTGTGGTTAGTTCCTTTCCAATGGGTCCCATTGACGGTGACGAATATAACAACGCTTTGCTTACCCTGATTCGACTTTCCCAACAGCAGACCTTTCCTAATCTCCTTGAGGCACTGGAGATTTCTCCTTGGCATGAAATCATGGCTGGAAAGCACGGCAGCTCAGCCAAAACAGAACTTCAACCACTGCAAAAATTTTGTCCCATGGTGGAAGACGGTGTAATTCGGATTGGAGGACGTTTGCAGCGCTCCCACTTGCCATTGGACTTTAAACATCCGATAGTCTTGCCTAAGCGTCACCACGTGACTGGACTGGTGATCTTGTACACTCACTGCAAGGGTGGTCATAATGCTGCGCAGTATGTTCTAAACACTCTGCGTGAACGTTTCTACGTCATCGGACAGGGAAGAACTGTTAAACACTACATCAAGAGAGACTGCTTGATTTGTCGTTACCAACACGCCAAGCCTGGGACACAGTTAATGGCACCTCTTCCACCTGGCAGAGTGGAGGCTGGCAACAAAACGTTTGAAACCTGTGGTGTGGACTACATGGGTCCACTGGAAGTAAGGCAAGGCCGAAATCGATTGAAGCGATACTGTTGTGTTTTCACCTGCCTGGCCTCGAGGGCCACCCATCTGGAAATGGCGTATGATTTGACTACAGAGTCATTCCTAATGGCTCTCAGACGCTTTCTTTCCATCAGAGGACATTCTACGAGAACCATTCACTCTGATAATGGTACTAACTTTGTGGGAGCAAGGCAAGAGCTAGTCAGAGGAGTTCAGCGTCTCAACCAACAGAAGATTATAAATGAATTATCTCCACAGGGTATCAAGTGGGTACATACACTTCCCCTGGCGAGTCACCAGGGAGGTATATACGAGGCAGTGATTCGTTTGGTCCGAAAAACAATGGCCTCATTGATGGCTGAGCGTCACCTTCGCACTCTGACTGACGAAGGTCTTGTAACACTCTTAAAGGAAGTGGAATATATCCTGAACTGCAGGCCTCTCACGCCAGTCAGCACAGATCTAGATGAGTTTGAAGCATTGTCTTCGATTATGCTTCTGACTGGCAGCATTGGACCTGGTTTGCCACCAGATGTATTTGTTAAGTCTGATGGATTACGATCCTCTTGGCGAGCTTGTCAGCTCCAAGCTGACGAATTTTGGAGACGTTGGCAAGTCGAATACCTGTCCCTGCTACAGGGGCGATCCAAGTGGTTGGTGCCAGGCAAAAACGTCAACAAAGGAGATCTTGTACTTCTTTTTGATCAAGATCATCCACGAAATACATGGCCAAAGGCTATCATTGATGAAGTTTACCCAGATAGAGATGGCATGGTTCGTCGTGTTAAGGTTCGCACTGCTGATCGTAAAACCTACATCAGGGATGTGCGCAAGCTCTGCAATCTTGAGGGTGATTTGTGATGACTCGTCAAACTACCCACCACAGACTCTGTCTATGAGGGCTTTGTACCAAATGAACTGTTTACAAACTGTTTGAGTTCTAGTTCCTTCTTTGGATGACGACAACACAGACTGTCTGAACAATGCATACATATGGACTGTATGCCCACGTACGATTCCTGTATGCGATACCCTAAATTCAGAACATTACGAACAATAAACAATTGGACACTCTATTCTGCCCTACCATAGCCAAATTTATGTAATATCGTACGTGGGTCCATGGGCGCGGCGCTTTCCATGCCAGCGAGGCATGGCTAGGTATTGTGTGTTAATTGTAGCATGCTTTTACTGTTGCTTACTTTTTCCTTGTGTTTAACGGATTCAACTTAAGCCTTTATTGGAACATAAGTTTTTTGAGCTTGGACTGCCCCCCCCTTATGCGTTCTTTTCTTGTTTGCTGTGTTAGTGTACATTCAATGTGTTATACTCGCCTCCATTTATTTGAAATATTCGTCGGTATTATCTTACCTCCTAATATTTGGGCCGGCTATGTTACGGCGAGTTTTACTTGGAATGGCTTGTTTTCTCCATTTCCGTGCGGAATCGATTTTAGTTGTGACTTCGGGGATTTCCCACGAAGTCTCTGTTCTGTTTCGCGCCACTAACCACGAGTCAGTCGTGTGAGTTGTTAGTAGTGGCAGGTGTGTACTCAATATTGCTTGGCGTAAACTACACTATAGTTTAAAGTGTATAAATCAGTGTTTAGTGCAGCTGCAGTTTTACTACAGTACAGCCTAAAGCTGGTTTAGCCTTCGGGCAGCTATCACTGGCTGTTTGGTTTGAGTTGGTTTGGATTAGCGTACTGCAGATGTTTTCTGAAGTGTAGTTCTGTAGCATGCAGTTGCCTATTGTAGACTGTTGTGTAGTCTAGGCGTGGTTACTGTATTGCCGGTTGTGTGTGATGGTTTAGTTGCCTTTTGAGCAACCCTTTTGGGCTACTTACGTATTGCTGCAGTTACCGTAGTTCTTTATTGGGCCTAGTTGCGGGCTAGTAGTTTACCGATACCAATTTGGCTGTTGTGTACCGGTATCTGTTTGCCGTCTGTTATGTTCGATTGTAGTAAGGTTTGGTACTGTACCCAGGCGAGTGTATGTACTGTATATCGTGTTTGCTTTACTGCGTTGTGTTTAGATCTTTGCATAGCAGACTTTAACACGTCTTCGATAGATAGGTAGGGTTGCTAACTGCGTTTTATTAGTTTAGTGAGTTAGTATAGGTTGGTGATTCTGCTTGTTACTGTGTCGATTACTGGCGATTTGGATTTTGAACTGCCTAGAACTTCATTACAATTCGTGACCGGATTTCTGGGGTGTTGGCTGCTCTTATTCCTTGTTGTCAGACGTTGAGAGCACGAGGGTTTTATTCAAGTAGATTCTACCGCTAGGTTGTGGTGTTGTTCCCCGCTATCTGACGGTAACAAGAGTAATAAATAAATGAATGAACGCAATGAATAAACCGATTTCAACAAATGGATTAAAATTAGGGGATTCCCCAAACGTCAAGCTGGAATTTAGTTCTTCACATGATATAAATTATGAAGAACTGCGCAATGCGCATGCGCAAACCATACTTGACTGCGCTTCAGTGATTTTGCCAGGGTAACAAATGAAATAAAAATAGGTGATTCCCCAAACGTCACTGCCCATACATTCACAAGCCAAGCTCGAGAGCGCATGCACAAGCCACACTTGACTGCGCTTTAGTAACGTCACCAGAGCAAATTGCATATAAAAACCGATATTGTACACTACGAATTATACGCAATTTATAAAATTCTGTATTCATGTCTAAAAAAGAGACATATAAGGCCGGCAGCGTTTCTTAGCTCGTTTCGTTCGCGGCCCATAATCGTTTGAAAAACCTATTTGCAGCAGTGAATGCAGCAGACGCGCAACCACGATTTTGTTTACGAGGCAGGGGGAGCTTGAACCAAAAGTTGCTGTTTTTTGCACAAAATTGTCTAATTTAATCTAAGTGCTGAACAAACAGATGCAACTCAAGCGTGTCACAGACGAGGGCCCGGAGCCCCACTCGCGGGGCGATTTTTGTAATTTTGCGGCAAAAAATAGCAATTTTAAGTTTTACCGCCATTTTAATCACATTCCGCACGTTTTTGAAGTCATATGAAGAACTACTGTAAATTGTTAAAATTCAGAAATCATTTGAAAGAATTAATTTGCCTAGCCTCTTTACTCTCCCCGCCCCCTTAATTCAGGTCAAGTCCAAAACACGTTTAAAGACTCGTATTGTGCGGTGTACGACTTTTATGCGCGGACGTTTAGGCGCCGCTGATTATGAGCCGGGACTTTTAGGCATTTCAAAACATTTTTTTTTTACAAAAAAAGTGTTTTTTCCAAAAAAAATTTTTTTTCCAAAAAAAATTTTTTTCACAAAAACAAGTTTTTTTTCCAAAAAATTTTTTCTTCTAAAAAAAATTTTTTTTCTTTCAAATGACAGTCTTTTTTCAAATAAAAGCTTCTTTGAAAAAAATTGTTTTGATTAAAATGTTATTATTTTCGAAGCTTTTCATCAGTTGTTTGTCAAGAAGAGTCGTCAGAATAGAGAGCGCAGGAAAAGGAATGGCTGTAAGAAAAAGCCGAGCAGTGATTGGTTGGAAAAGGATAGCTGAGATTTGGGAGAAAAGTATACATACAAGTTAAAACATGGAAAAGTCGCTGCGTGAGTGTGAAAAAATTACACTTGTCATCGTGCTGTATCCCGGGACAAAATTTGAGCTGATTTGTCCTGCTGCAAAAGTAGCAAAAGCAATCAATTTTGAAGCACAAATAAAATGAGTTTTAGTCAAACGCACACTTCGCTTTCAGGCTGATTTCTTAAGAAGTTGACTTCAAGAATTTAACATTGTTTTTACTATAAGTGTATTTACGACAAGGTGTAAAGATTAAGCTTAAAAATGTTGATTTAAACATTGGTTTTACTATATTTACAACAAGATGTAAGGACCATAAATAGGAATCTGCCGAGAGATGAATCCTTAGCTCCTGAAAAAGTTTGTCTTGTATTGTTTGGTTGAGGTAGACAAAATAACCATGAAACGTCACACGGCTTGCTGCGTGTGCCAATATTGCGCAATCAACTGGTGTCCGTGCGCCGCAAAATTTGAGACCGCTGGCTATAGATCGCATGCGTCTGGATTGGGTAGAAAAATCTTTGCAAGTAAGTAGTGGAAAACATTTTTTGTTATTTAAAAAAATGCAATAAATCAATTTTTTGTAAATTTTTTCTCGCTCTGCTACCATCTATCTGCTTTTGAAGTCACTTTTATCAAAACTTTTAACCCCGCCCTCTGCTGACAAAAAGAATTCTTGTACAGCTTAAAGGTAGTACACAAATGACACTCTCTCAGCAATCCTTTTCCAGCCAACCACTGCTCGACTTTTTCCTATAGCCATTCCTTTTCCAGTGCTTTCTATTTTGGCGATTCTTCTTGACAAACATCAGATGAAAAGCTTCGAAAATATTAACATTTTAATTAAAGTAATACTTTTTTTGTTGGAAAAAGTTTTTATTTGAAAAAAATTTTTTTGGGAAGAAAAACGTTTTTTTTGTGGAAAAAAATGTTTTCTGGAAAAAAACTTGTTTTTTGTAAAAAAAACACTTTTTTTGGAGAGAAAAATTGAAAAAAAATTTTTTTGAAAAATTAAAAAAAATTTGTTTGAAAAAAATTTTTTTTACCTCTTGTGCCTAAAAGTCTCGGCGACTAAAAGTCCCGGCGCATAAAAGTCCCGGCGCATAATCGGCGGCCCTAAACGTCCCGCGCCTGATAGTCACTGTCCGCATATTTTGAGGTTAAATTTTCCGAGTAACTTGCCAAGGATGACTTAAGTTCCTTAGCACCTTCTACCCTAGCAGCGCCACTGACCGCGATATAAACATGTTGAGTGTGCTTTAAAATAATAAAAAAACAGCTGGTCTTGAAAAAAGTGTTTTCACGTATTCTTTCAGATAATAACCACTATGGAAGTACCGGTAATGATTCTGTAGGCTTACATCTCTCTTCCGCAACACATCCGTCAAGGCGTGTTAATCAAACGGATTATTGCGTTACATTTATGTTCAGCAATTGGTTACCAGCAATATTTCACATAGAATCGAAAAAACGTCAAACGAGAATTATGCTTGAACATTATTATTCTTTTTTCTATCATTGTCTGTTCTCCTGACGTTGCGTTATATTCCAAAAACAGCTTTTCTTAGTAAACCGATATGGGTGGAATAAGCAGCCGTTAGGGGGTCACGCCCCCTGCCTCCCCGTAGCGAAGGCACTGCCGCGCTTGCTCAAACTTCGCCAAGTTCCAAATTACATGAAAAAACCAAAAAGTGAGCCCGCGCAAACTCAAAATTGAAACATAATGCAGACAAAGTTGTAAATCAGGCAAAGTACAGCATCCAAATCAGGCTTCAACTAAAGGTTTCATTCAGCATAACCCGTGACGCCGCACATGTATCCGCACAGAATGAAAACAACATCTGCCAGGTTTTCAAGGCGTATCTTGTTTTTTTTTTTTTGTCTTGTAATTCTCTAATTTTTGCCTCCCGTGTAGCGGTGAAACGCTTGGAGTTTTGACTCTGGTGGCCACAGATTCAGACTCTTAAAATGCTTTCTGCTTCAATCTTTTCCATCTGGCGAATTAGCACTGGGAAAAGTGTGAAGTCATCAACTAATTCAGCAGCTTATCATTTCTCAACTACACGAATTTTGCGTCACCCTACAAGGATTCATTGTTTGTCGATCAGCTATTCTGCTTTTTCTATTTCGAGCCTTGGAAGGACGACTGATGATGGGGAAGAGAACTCCCAGCTGCGCCCTTCTCTTGGAGGAGCATCAGAAAGTCTCTACAATGGATTACGAGAAATATCGCAACAAGCTGGTATACGAAAACAGCATCTTCATTTGAAGAAACACGTAATCGCTTTAATGCAATGGTAAACTTACATGGGAAAAGCATTTTACATGCTCAATCATTTAGATCTCGC
Organism: Trididemnum nubilum; assembly: GCA_963965965.1. Taxonomy (NCBI): domain Eukaryota; kingdom Metazoa; phylum Chordata; class Ascidiacea; order Aplousobranchia; family Didemnidae; genus Trididemnum; species Trididemnum nubilum. Next base: position 34,736,546 of record OZ014476.1, on the reverse strand, counting down.
TTAATTTCGCAGCCCTCCATTCCAATACCAATTCTTGACCGTTCTCTTTCTCTTAGAAAGAGATAGCCAGCACTGGTAAACGCCATGTGTGCACGGGCCTGACTGGCACATCAACGGTTATCGAGGGTTTCAATTTTTCGCTATGCATATGTGCACTGGTCGTGCCAAACAAAGGAACCAGTACATATCATGGTCAGTTGAAGACAAAACTCCAGACGTTTTACTGTTAAATGGAGGCAGAGAAACACAAGACGAAGAAAAAAGTAAGATACGGCTTGAATTCGTCTGGGAGTAATCGAGACTTATAATTAATGCATTTTCATGTGAGTTGAGACCAGGTGAGCTGAATTGGTTGAGCACAGATGAGCTCAGAGTAAAAAACGATATTTTACATTTCCTTCGACCAAGCTGTCGACTATTTCATTTTAATCTCTCAATAGATCTGCAACTTCACTTATAGGAGGCTGCCAGGCAGAACACAAAAATAAAATCACAGCCGACTCGTAAGGGAAAATCGCAGACTCAACGCGTAAAATTGGATTTTGTGATTACAAGACATGTTGTGATTTTATTTTTATGCTCTAGATTGACAATGGTTCAAAAAAATTAACCGTAACGTCTCAATAAATATGTTCTACAGTATTATGGCTGTATTGTTTTTGATTAAATCATAATAATGTTTGGTTAATTCACTATACAAAGATTTTACTTCACAAGCAATCACTCTCCTGCATCTAATCTATTTAAATGATGCAGAGTATTACTTTATTGTTGCATATTCCAAACATCTTAAAACTTCGATGCTTTAAATCTTTTCTGTATCTTTAATTTTGTCAAAAGTGGTTAGAACAACATTTCAGCGTTCTACACAACTAGGACATGGCTGCAACTTTGGCGCTGAGCCATAACGGCAGTGCTCAACACCAGAAACGAACAACGGCGACAAACGAAGGCGACCAATAAAAGTGAACTGCGAACTGTTGGAAGCTTTTATCCTTCATAAATTAATCTTTCACTCATAAATCGGAAACGGCTGGAAGTAGAAAGATGAAATTCGAGCACAGTCGATGACCTCTGGTGGGGTTTCTGTTTGGTGAGTGGTGAGACGCAGGTTTTTTAAAACGATACTTTGAAAAAAAAATTAACATCCAGTTACAACAAGCACATATTTTTCGCCAGCTAGCACTTGAACAAACTATAGGGTAGTATATTAACATCCTTGTATATTTAGACCTATTTGAAGACCAAAGCCAACCTCCCCAATCTAGCTTCATGACGAAAACGTGTTTTCATCATTTTCTCATTTCATGACGTTGTAAACACGTTACAATTAAACATCTTGCATTCCTGGCAATTTTGCCTTAGGAAAAAAAGGTACACTTTGTCTATTTAGTGTACCTTTCGATGGTTGAAATGAAGCAACATTGACAGTGCAGCACTTTTAATTTGACAAAAAAACCGCTCCAAGTGAAAAGCGTATCGTACTGTACGGCGTTCAGTTCAGTAATGCGTGTCGCTTACAGTTCAGTTTTACGACACTGGCAAAAAAACAACGTGCGTGCTCATTACTGCAGCAATCAATAAACAGTATCATCAAATAAAGGTACATTTTCACCGTTTAATGATTTATTCTCCACCGGCACTTACTTTTGGAGCTAGAGCTGTTTAAACCTCCGATTGGTATTTTAGTTTTTTTGCTCGGAAACCCGAAGTTTGTCAAAATTACACGAAGTTTTGTCATCAGTGCGGCGAAAGACTTAGAGTATTTTTAGAAAGCTGGCTTACATAGATTGAAAAGCAGGTAATTTTACAGATCTGAATCTTTGCTTGGTTTTACAGTTCTGAACCTTTGAACTATTTACCTTAGCTCTGCGGCAAAACATTTAATGAGAATCGAAAATATGCAGTAACTTTTTGAAATTTTGATTCTAATAGACAATCTTCGCGAAATGTCTATGGGGAAATCTAATAGGTAATACTTCGGAAACGAAGGTGGTAGCAAGCTTAAATTTGGTGAAGTAGGTCTTCAAGATTAGTCAATTTTTTTTTTTTTTTGAGAGAGAAAACCGAACAAAAAAATTTGCAATCTGAACGCTTTTTTTAAAAACTTTCTAAACGTCAGCAATTTTTGGAAAGAGTCTAGAACAGTGCTTGTCAACCTTTTTCGAAAGCGTACACACTTTCAACATTTACTTAAAAACTTGTACACCCCGGTCTTCACAACACAATACACTGAAATTGCATCAATGTTAATGGAAAAAAATAAAACAGCAGTCAAGGAAAATATTTATTTATACCAATAAGTCATTTCAACAGCCATTTAATGCGAACCTTGCTGTTGAATTTCATCAGCTAGTTGAGAAAAGCGAGGTCTTGTTTCAAGTGCTCCTCGCATCAACATCTTTAACTGCGTTTCTTTTTGATTTGATTTCAACAAGAGTAAAAAATTCTTGCTCGTAAAGGTATGCCGTAGTGGCGTGAGAGTGTCAATCAGAGTTGTAAACGGGCCGACTAGTTTAGGCCCGAACCCGAAAACTAATTTGAAGCCCATATCATGCTCGAAAAAACCCGAAAGTTAAGTTAGGTCTGAAAAATTTAGCAATGTTGCTAAATTATTTTGATAATATTCTTGGGCACCCAAGATAAAAAGCACGTCTCAGGCCCGCATTATGCCGGAAATTCTGTCAACTTTAGGCCCGAACCCAACCCGAAAAGCTCGGCCCGACTTATAACTCTAGTGTCAATGCACCACAGCACCTACAATCAGCTTAAATTGTCTCTGTGGTCACTCGTGTATGAGCCCTCTTAACAGTAATTACTCCAGTACAATCAGGTCAGAATTATAGTTCTGTCAATTTATAATGATACAGGTACACCTGGTATGAAAATAAATTCACTGTTTTGTTTTATGGTATGTTGTACACCCCAGTATACCCTATTATAGTAATACACCCTTTAAATATTTTGGTACACCCTAGAGTGTACAATACACCCGGTTGAAAAGCACTGGTGTAGTTACATGCAATCGATTCAAAAGTTAAATCGATTTGTTCTTTGTTCGTTTACTACAGAGAAAAAGTGCGAAAATAGTATCGTAAAATCAAAAAAACAAAAAGATAAATCGATTTAACTTTTGAATCGATTGCATGTAAACATGGTAATAGTAACGGACTTTTTGAATGATTTAATCAAATAAACGAATGCAATACAGCCAAACCGTGGCCAAACAACGACAAAGCATATTTATTGAGAATTTCTTTAGACGTTTGTCCATCTTATTTAAGTAGAATGAATTTGAAACTTACAACTTATGTTTATAATAAGCTATAGACAGTATACAGAGTCTTATAGGCACAATCAAACCTTTGATTAACAGCCTAAGACATACTGTTTCGGAATCGTCATTCGTCTTTTATTCCTCGTCGGTATAGCTAGGACTACAGGTATGAATATGAGCGTAGAAAGTCAAAAAATCGCAAATTAACCAGATCATGACACAGTTTTTTTTCCCAAAAATATTTAGTAATCACAATGTTACAAGAGATAATTCTAATAGTTGATTCAAAACAATTTCCAACAGCATGCCTTAGACAGTTGTTTCGCCTAATCTCAGGGCTCATCAGTAAGGTTAGCATGGCCAAAAGGACAAATATTGTTTTTATTCAAAAGGACAAGTTATGTTTTTATTTGAAATTTTATTTGAATAAGTGTGACAATGGTTTCAATAAAACAACCGAAACATCTCGAATAAGTATGCTTTACAGGCTTTAGCCTGCATTGTTTTTGATTAAATAATTAGTTGCACGCGCAACATCATGTCGTTTCGTACAACCAGTTTTACTCCTTTTTTAATGAGTCACATGCAATTTTACCAGACGCAAAACTTTTTCGATGCAGGATTATTCTGAAACAACATCACAGCATCACATTCTCTTTATTTTAGAAGAACAATATTTCATAATTTTTTCAGAACAAAGTACTGAGAAAAATTGAAATTATTTCGAATTTAACGATTAGAATTATCTCTTGTAATTATGTGATTATTTAATGTTTTTGGGAAAAAAAATTATATCATGATCTGGTTAATTTGCGATTTCTTGTCTTTCTACGCTCATGTTCATACCTGTAGTCCTAGCTATACTGACAAGGAATAAAAGATGAATGTCGATTCCGAAACAGTATGTCTTAGGCTGTTAATCAAAGATTTAATTGTGCCCATAAGACTCTGTATACTGTCTATAGCTTAATATTTCATAAAAGAATAATTTTTGATAAAACTTTAGGAACATTACTAGTCTTGTGAAAAATGAATGAAAAATCAATTAGGAACCTGAGCCAGTTTCAAAAAACACAAAATTAATTTTTGTTTTGCGTACCATATTGTGACGAAATAACCAGATTTTAGCTATAGTTGGTCACAAATTTTGAATGCTTTAATTGTAGTAATTTAGCTTAATTTAGCTGTGCTGCCTTAATAGTTTAGCCGCTTTTTTGAGTTACAATGTTTGAGATAATTCACTTCGAAACGCATTGCATGAACTACTCCGTACCAATGCCGCTAAGATTCGTCCCGGGAGGATTGTATTACCATCTTCACCGTGATGAAGTGTAAGAGGGCAGATTGGATGCCTCCACCAACCCTAAACGTTCCCCGTCCCCAGCCTTGCCTCACTGCAGTCGGAAAACGAAATTTGCGTGGAAAATAATGCAACAGGGTTGGAACAAAGTAAAGACGCAGCTAGACAGCGAGAAGATCTCCCTTCGCAATGGCAGCCGCTGTGTGACGATGTCGGACAGGCGCTACACTCCGAATAGCTAGTTACAACTCTAATGTCACGTCGCCTCCAAATGAAAGATTCTCTAAGGAACGATAAAATATTCGTCATTTAAATGATACTAGACGAGTCGCGAAATTGATTTTGCTAGAGAACAACCTTTTCAAGAATAATGCACGTCAACTAAAGCATAGAGCGACTAAGATGTTGATTGACGAATCGAAAAAGCAGCTGCTACTTGAATGGCTAAGATCAAAGCTCTCCGGGACAAAATTGCTCCACAAAAACTCACTCGCGACCAATTTCCGTCGCACGCTAAGGCTTTACATTAAGCCAATCACAGATAAACAATCGTGGCTAAACTGCCCAAACTTACAATTACAACCACTACAATTTTAATAAGTCTACTTTGTGTTTTGGATTCTATGTATTATCAGTTTTACAGTTGTAGTTATCCTTGTTATGTTTTTGCACTGCTAATTTCTATGCCACGTTTTAAAAGCATTATCTTTTTCCAAAACCAGCCTAAATTAAGTACGTTTTTGTAAAAAAAACAAAAAACCTGCGAAATCTCGCAGTTCTGGGGGCTCCGCCGTTCGTACTTCCGGAAACTGGAAACGTTTCCCTCAATTGCAAATTTTGGCTACGCGCCTGCACACCGCTGCCAAGAAAATCTACTACGACGATTTAAAAGCAATGATTAGCGACGAAAACATGGTAATATATGAATTCACGCATTGCGTAATTCTTACTCTTTCTTGTTCGCATACAAAAATACTAACCGTGAAAATGAGCTGTCCAAACCAGTGTAGACCTTTTTTTTCTCTTATCTGCGGCGCACGAATGGGCAATACTAACGATTTAATATATATTGTGGCCAGGTTGAATCAACTTTTCGAGACTGTCACTTGCACTAATTCACTTCTACTACAGTATTAGATTCCAATTTATGCCTAAAGCTAAATTCGTATTCACAGCGCTCTGGCTAGTTCAGCAGAAACAAACTACGTCAAACGAACTGCAAAAGATTGGAACCCGTAAATAAATCAGCTAATTTTTGGCATTTATTTCCAATTCGTGGCATTTTTTGTACACACAGTATTCGTACTGTGGAAGTTGGAACTGATCAACCTCTAGCCACTTTATGGACATGGGCACTCATTTCTTTTCCAGTAGGCAATACGCCAATCCAAATATCAACAAATCCTCAAAGTTTTCAATACGCTACAACGAAAGTCACGCGCACGCAAATTACAAATCAATTGACGATCCATTTCATGATTCAAATGCAAAAACACATCATAAAAAGAAAAACATAGCTAAAATAGCACAGTTCTTATCTACAAAATTTACTTCAATAGCTACTAGCGATTTTAATAGCAGTGGAATTAACATTAGTCGAGTTCACTGAAATAATAAAGCAAGAGCAGATGTGACCGTAAAAGAAATACGGTTTCATACACTGAAAAATGTCGAATTTTCCAAAGCAGTGGTCAAAAATCGCTTCAATGGGCCTTAAACGAGGGCAACGCCAATAAATAAACTTAACCCAAGAGTAACAGATTAGCTTGCACCACTGCCCCTTGATAATGAAAATGGTCAATATTTCAAAAATGACACGTTTCAACATTATACGGCATTTTAATTCCAACAAAAAACTGCATTGTAAAACATATAAAAGAGAGTTACAAAATAGAATTTCTCAAATTCAAGCAATTTATTTTTGTTAGCTTAACGATCTTATGTGAGTACAACGCAAATGTTAGTTTAAATGATGTTAAGATATCACTCGAAAAACTACAGCACATTGTCCCCAATTATGGTGTAACATCCAGAGGTGGAGTTGAGGACACAAGGCTCGAGGCCAAGGCCAAGGACACAAAAAAATCCTAGGCCAAGGCCAAGGACAGCCCTTCCGAGGACAGACCCTCTCGAGGCCAAGAACAGGAATGCTCGAGGCCAAGGCCAAGGACCAAGGACACAAGCGCAAGTGTTCTACAAAAAAAAAATCTTCAAAAAATTTTTTCAGGCAATCTCCAAAAAAAAGGTCTTCAAAAATTTTTTTCAAGCGTTCTCCAGTAAAAAACGCCTTCTAAAATTTTTTTTTTCAGGCGATCTACAAAATTTCAAGAATTCAAAAAAAGTGCTGTTCTTGAGCCGAGATAAAAGATAAAATTTGACAAAACTTGGGAGTACCAAAATGAGGGTGCTCCCCTAAAACAGGTCCACCAATATTCAAACTTTTTAACCACTCTTAATCATTCATGCTAGACTCATGAAATTTTCTGGATACGTGAATATGAAGAAAAGATAAAATTTGACAAAATTCAAAGCACCAAAATGGGGGTCCCTCAATTGAGTCCTTCAAAATTCAAATTTTTTAACCATTTAAGCTAGACACATGAAACTCTCAAAATAGGTAATTACAAAAAACGATAAAATCAGAATAGGGAAATAAAATACAAATAATTTTAGGTGCCACAATTGGGGAGTCCTCCTCAAACTGGTTCTTCAAAATTTTTACCCACTGAAGCTAAACAAATAAAAATTTCAAGATAGGTAAAAATATAATATGAAAAAATTTGAGGATCTTATATTATAGGGTTCTCCAATTATGTCAACAACTCCCCCATTAACTACAAAACCTTAACAAATCAAATCTATTGGATAGATTAATATGAATCAAAGATTAGAGGTAACAAAATTTGGTTGATCACGTTTAGGAGATTATGCCACTTGGACCCCTAAAAACTTTAAAATTTTATTTACGAAGTACTTCAGCTAGACATTTCAAATTTTAACACTACAGGTAGCTTAATATAAAAAAAAGATAAAACATGTCAAACTTGGCAATGCCATGTTGGACAATTAGCCTTAAATGGACCTTTTAACTCTATAAGATGATTTCTTACAATGAATTGGTATCAAAGAACAGTCAAAGCGTCAAACTTATGAGATTACTCCAACATTTATGACGTTGAAATGTACTTGAGCTTAATGGCTTTGTCAGATTTTAGCTGGATGGCCGAGCTTTTTCACTAAATGTCACTTGTGACCTTGAAAAACTCCCCTACTTGCTCTTCAAAGTTTTTGAATCATTGTACAGTATTAAGAAAGCTTTGGTGCTGAATAATGGATGTAATACAAAAAGTTGTACAACATCCAATATGTTGGCCTTGTTGGGTCGCATTGCTAAATAGCGTTCTCAGAATAAGAATAGCTGTAAAATGTGAGCATATTTCTGGCCGTGGTTAGTGTAAAGTTTGGCTGATGCAATAATATTTTTTGCTCAAAAATCGCTGGAATTTTAAAGATCGCTCTATGTTATTTCAAAATGAAGTGAAAAACTGTTAGGAATTCCTAATAGCTTTTTGGTTGACGTTACTTCATCAAATCACATCAAATCTTTCATTGTCCTTGCTGTATTACGTCGAAGCGTGTAACGAGTTGGCGGGGCCCATCTCCGCGTCATTGCGCCCGGGCAACACAGCTCCTTTCGAAGAAATGTTGCAACGGTGACGAGTCGTTGGCAACACTTTGTTCAATTTGACCGGCCCGAGATTTGAACCTCAGACTTCCCGCTCCAAAGGCGAACGCGCTACCGCTCGACCAACTGGCCGGTGACTCAAAGTATAAAGATTCCAAAAAGTTTTCAAACTAATGACGTCACTTGATTATTTTGATAAGTTTTAGAGACCTTTAAACTTTGAGAGCGAGTAATCTTCATGCTGTTAAAATGAACTAAAACGAGTGTGATGTGCAAAATAAATAAATAATTTTGGGTAAATAGTTGTTTGACTTTAGATATTACACCTAGGGTTCTGGAAAGCATGAAGTTCAGTAAATTAATAGGCAATAAGTTTTCTATGTGAAGTCATCGTAAAGTTAGACTCAGCAACATCCTACAGTTTATAAGAATATGATTTTTTGTTTCTAAATTTTGGTTGTGAACGTATCTTTTTTCATGGTAGTTGCTAAGGCAGGCGTTGTTTTGATTTAGTTCTTCGGTTTTGAAAAAAATCAGTAGAAGTGTTCACATATGTGCTTGCATAAAATTCTTTTTCAAAAAAATTTTGCAGAGGGCTGGTTGAGGGTGTCGATTTGATATTTAGGATAGTGTGTCAAATTTCTGGTTAAAATAAAGTAAGTTACAAAATCCAAAAATTCTATTGGCATTTTTAGATTAAAAAGTTTGGTTTCTGTGTTTTAGTTTACAGTAAATCGGTAATTTACAGTAAATCGGAGCAAAAGGTTACTGTCGAAATATTTGTTTTAACAAGGGTTTTGTTTGTAACCGCAATTTTAACAATTGCGCTGCTCTGCTGCGTGAAACTTCAACAAAGTCTTTTAAAGTTGAAACGGGAACGCAATTGTGTAGTTCTTTAGTTCAGTAAAGTTACATACTTTTGCGAAGTCCCCAAATATCGTTTGCAATGTCATATTCTAGTTTCATAACTGCCTTAACCTACCATACACTATATTTCTTGAAAATTTTGATTTTAAATAAAATCAAAAGCATAAATGCAGTTGTCAATACCCGTACAGGTTAAATTCAAAAATTCTTAAAAGTATCAGCCATTCGGTTTGAATTTTAATTTTAGTCTTTCTTGAATGAAAAAAATTAACTTTTTTCACGATTGTGAGGTAGCTTATGCCAAATATGCGCGCTATATAATTTCTGAAAAAAATTAAATCCCTAAAAAAAATGTTAGACAAAGTGAAGTTTGCAAAACTACACTCTAGTGTTTACTTCATTGCAAATTTCTTAAGCAACATGCAGCAGTTTTTGCACGTCAAAGAGCATAAGAAAAAAATAAAGCACTAATTTAACGTACCGTAAAATCGTTATGATTTTGGAAATTTTTTCTAAACTCAACTACATTTGAAACCATTGGTGACGACATAATCAGCATCTCTTTATTGGTTGCTTATAACATATCGAAAAAATTGTTTCGTTCTATTTGCTTTTGCAACCTGTTTCTTTTGCTTTCCGCTTCGTGTTCTGATGAATTCAATAGCGCGTAGCTTCTATTTGTACGCGAAAAAGAAAAAAAAAGAACGTACATGATTTGGATTTATTACAGCCTCACGTGATCAAAGCTGAAAAAGAAACACGCTCCGGCTAAACATTTCTCGAAATATGCAAAATTTCACGAAAGAACCATATTGTAGTAAAAGTTTTAAAAAAATATCTGAATTAAGGCTATTGGTTCGACAAGAGTATCTAACTACATTGCACAAACCAAAGAGAAATTTTACAAAAATATTGTAACTTCGCAAAAAGTAAGTTGTCGAAACGAAAGGAATGGAATTCTAATTTTTGGTTTGTCGTATTTTGGCAATCTATTTTTACATAGATAATTAAAACGACTCCGTTTGCTTGTTGGTACAGCGGTATATCGGTAGTACCGAATTCTGCTGTATAAACTGAAAATTCACTCACACACTCGCGATTTTTTGGCTTTAACTTTTTCATCCACATTGTCGACTCATCCATTTTAATACTCTTGATAAATATAAAACAACTCGTATCACGACAGCGGTTTTCAACTTTTTTTCTGTGATAAACTTTTCCATGAAGTCGCAGACCGAGCATGGTTTGCTCTAATTAGATGCGCGATACAACCCAATTACCCAACTTGTGGTGTAATTTGTTTCAAGCAAAAAGCTATTTTAAGACGCCATTAATCAAGTCTGTCTAATTATTCTCAAAAGCGGAACGTGATTGGTAAAGTATGACGTAAAGAGTGCGACAATGAGCACAAATGAGCACTGAGCAATGAGCGAAAATGAGCACTGTGCAGAATACGGCAGAATGCGAGTGGTTCTATCAATGGCATTCTGTCACGTAATTGTTGACCTATTTCACGCTACCCGCTCACAACATTTGGATTAATTGTTTTTCATTACTCCAAAGACGTTTAGCAATTATTAAAAGCTATGGTTACACAAAGCTTTGGATTCACAAAGCTTTGGTTACACTCCACAAAGTTCTGGTTACACAAAGATTTAGAACTGTTCCATTTTAATTCGCTGCTTGTTCAAAGCCGCCTAGCCTGCAATAATTACGTGAAACGCCGGTTTCTAGGAACGTAATTCAGGTTGCAAATTGAAGCCACGTTACGATCCTGCAATAATTAAAACAAAGTTTAGGCTCAGTCTACACTGTTGCAAGAGAACAAGCGCATCCTTACCCTTAGTTTATTTAAAGCAACTTACAGTTTATACGCTGGTAAGATGGTGCACTAAGCGTACCGAATTTGTGTTTAAAATAAATTAAAATTTATCCGTACGCTCACGATTTTCGCCTAGTGTAGACTGAGCCTTTATGTCAGGGGCTTTAGCTTTTTTTCCAAGCTGTCGACCAGGGGCGCACCCAAAAGGTTATAATTTTTCAAAATGCAACCAGCACACAGTTGTATAGTTAATTTCTTTTAACCATTAATGAAAACGCACGCTGTTATGCTCAAACAGGTCGCGCGGTATAATTGGATTTTGTTACTATATTGTTTATTCAGAAATGTTGCACTAACGATTTCGAAAGTTGTTTGTTGTGAAAATTGTGCATGGGAAAACAAGTCTATGGGGTCTGCAGGGGAAGACCCAGCCGCTGTGCGTTTTTTGCAACTCCTCTGGAAAAATAGCATTTTAACGGTATTTGGATGATATTTCGCACGGTTTTAGTGTAATTAGAAAGAGCTAAACTATTGAAATTTGGAATGCTTTTGAAAAATTTATTATTCAGTTCAATCAGCTCCTCTCTCTTTCGCACGTTTACTGGTCAACTCCAAAATACGTTAGAAAGCTGAAAGTTCGCATTTATTATTTGACGTAAGTTTTAAATGACTTGGATAAGGAGGGAGCTTCAGCAGCTTTAGCCTCCTTAGCCTCCCCTGGTTGTGCCACCGATTGAAACATATTCTATTTCTTTATAAATGCTCAATATCATTTTGCAAAATGTTTAAATTTTTTCGGGAAATGTAAGTTATTACTCGTAGGTTTACGTTGCACCAAGTTGCACAAACAACTTTTATTTTTAAATATTGAAATTAACCGATAATCTAATGTACAACCAAAGGTGCCGAAGCGTCGGAAGGACAAGGGGGGCAGATTTTTCAAAGGGCACTTTCAATACTGTACGTAGAGTCATGCTCTTTAATATCGTCAAACAATTAAACACTTCAACAAAATCAAAGTACTGAGTACGTTGCATAAACACTAAAAAATAACAATAAACAAATTATCAGTTTAGTAAGGCAGGCTCAGCCGCCGGAGGCCATTGGGGGTAACCGCTTGATGCAAGGGGGTCTGAGGGCGGAGCCCCCAGTGCTCAGAAATTTTGTAATTTTTTTTGCAAAAATAACTTATTTTTAGGCCTATTTTAGCAAAAACTATTGCTTTAAAAACGTGGCATAGAAATTAGCAGTTCAAAAATATGATTAAATTGGCTTGCCAATGGACTATGAGGGTGGTGGCTAATGGTAAAATTTCAGCCTTTTTATTGCGAGCCGGTTAACCATAAAATAAAAGAAATCACAAGTTTTTATCTAATTCGTCAGCATTTACAAAAATAAATAATTTTGGAAATGTTTATTTCCCACTACCGAGTATTCTAATTTTAAGTCTGGAAAAGAAATGGATCTTGCTCCAGTTATTGCAATGAGTTTTATGGGTGACAAGTTTTTCATAAATTTCTCCGCTTTGTGCTGGAGGGTCTGGACCCCTGGTTCCGCCACTGGTAACGCCAGCGTCAATCATTCCAAACGGGACTTTAAACCAAGTTAGAAACTTGAATGTCTTTAGAGTAATGCTTAAGCTTACAAACATAAGATCCTTGAGTTTTAAATTTGAAATTTTGCTGCACCCTATCTTCACAGTGTCAATATAAATTGACGAAATTAAATCGGATGTCACTGGCTAATCAAATGCATTCCACAAGATTGCTCACTTATTTTACGTTTTTTAGAAATGATTTAACTCACGCAATTTGTTATTATTGATTTAAATGAACCTTTTAGAGCGACTTGGTGGAGAGTATTTTTTTATAACAAAAAAAGCTAATTTTTATTCAGTGAAAATTGTAATTTTTTTTTGGATTGAAAACATTTGTTTACGTTTTATTTTTAAAAAAGGCTCTGTATGTTCACAAAACACTTAACTTTAATTATTTGAATGTTTCTTGTAGCTCCATTACTCTTTTTCGTGCCGTCAGTTTAATCTGATACTAAAAGGATATGGGTTATGTTTCATCCACTTGATCAGCTCTCACGATCTAGCAAGGATCAGTGGTACAGTAGTATTCAGAAAAAGGAGCAGCTAGCGCAGTAAAAAGTTAGTTGCTACCAACTTTTTACTGTGCTAATAATGCTACCGTGCACAATTGGGTCATTTGTTAGATCGATTGCTCATAAACAATTAAATTTATTCTGCATTAATAGGCCGGCTTTGAGATTTCATGCTTGAGTAACTTCTGCATATCGTGAATGGTTACATTAGAAGTGAAACTACTGGTGCCTTCAGTATACTGTGATACAGGTATACAGACATATATGACGAGTTTATTTCCAAAACGCCTTAGAGACCATATTTTTCAAAATGGACTTTTTATTGAAAAATGTAGAAATTGACCTTGCGCATGTTTCTATGTAAAAATTTAGTTTCAAATCGCTTTTTATCCCTGTCAAAAGCGTTTCAGAATATTGTGTTTATTTTCAAAACATCTTGATCCACGGTTTAGTTCCAAAGCGCCTTCTATTCAACGAGTTTTTTTTGCTTATCAAATTGTTTATAAGCAATAATAAAGAACTAA